>BSBK01003189.1:772500-1077500 GCA_027943335.1 Chamaecyparis obtusa
AAACTAAGGCAAGGCATTGTCTTTCAATTGTAGTGTAGCGTGTCTCATAATCAATCAAGGTTTGAATTATATAATACACTGGACATTCTATATCATCTTTATCATGTTAATCCAAGACAACACTCAATGCTTTTGAAGAAGCAGAAGTGTAAATAAAGAACAGCTTATTAGGTTGAGCCAGTTGTAAAATAGGAGGATTATCAAGATAAGTCTTGTAATCATTTGAATGAAAACTTACAATCTTCATTCCAAGATAAAGTTGTATCCTTCTTAAGTAAGGAGGTAAAAGGGATTTTACAATCCGCTAAGTGAGACAAATCTATGAATAGCTTGTATCTTTCCTTGTAAGCTATGAAGTTGCAAGATATTTCATGGAGGAGGGATGTTAACAATAGCATCAATATTTTCAGTATCAACCTTGAAGCCTCGATTAGAAATAATAAATCCAAGGAGCTTTCCGCTATCAACCCCAAAGGCACACTTTCATGGATTTAATTGCATTTTGTATTTACGTATCCTTTCAAAGATTAACCTAAGTGCGAAAACATGCTCATTTCTCTATATAGATTTAGCCAAAATATTATCCACATAATCTTCAAGGATCTTGTGAATGTAATCATGAAATATCAATATCATAGCACGTTGATATGTAGCACCTACATTCCTCAACCCAAAAGGGATGACAACCCAACAAAAGGTTCCCCATGGAGTAATGAAGGCGAACTTATATTGGTCATAAGGAGAAATAAATATCTAATTATATCATGAAAACACATTCATAAAGGATAGTAGTGCATGGCCTGTTGTAGAATCTACTATCATATCAATGTTGGGAAGGGGAAAATCATCTTTCAAGGAAGCTTTTTTAAAATCATGAAAAATCAATGCACATCCTTATCTTATTTTCACCCTTTTAAATAGCTATGATATTTGAATTCCAAGGGGAATAATCTATAGGATGTATGAAACCAACATCTAAGAGCTTCTCTATCTCAGCCTTAACAAGAAGAGCAATACTAGGATTCATTTTACGATTCTTTTTTTTCACTAGCTTAGCATTAGGTGCAAGAACAATATTATGAGTGACAATCTCTGGATCAATGCCTGGCATGTTCAAATATACCCAAGAAAAAATATCCAAAAATTTGAGGAGAAGGTTGGTAAGTTTCTTATGCTCATCTTCATCTAGATACTTTTTAATCTTGATAACTTTTTCAAGATCTTTAGCATCAATTTGCACATCTATTTTATCTGTGATTAAGAGATTTCTTTTATTTTCATTCTCTAGAGGGGGAAAAGGATCAAGATATTGTTTGAATTCACTATCTTCCCCAAAATATTCATTAGTGTTTAGACAATAAGGATTTCTTTTATTATGATGAAAAGAAGGAAAATATTCATATGCCCCCAAGAATTCTACAATAGCATCATTAGAGGAAAATATATCCAAAGATGGTCATTGGTCAAATGTGAGAAGGTTAGGGTTAGTTAATTTCAAAGGTCCACTACAATTGTGATTAACATTCAGAAAGAAGGAAGGTTGATTATATGGGTTAAATCCTAAACCATATGTATGTTCACAACCATCATTCATTATAGGAGTACAGAGTATTCCTTTCTTAGACTTTCCACAACCTTGACCATTAAAACCATATTTAGCAAGAAAATGATATCCAGGACCATAATGAGTAGCCATATCAAACAAGTTTAAGGGATCTTCATAGGTCATTATGTCAAAGCAATCGGGCTTAATAGTTTCAATGGTTTCATTAGTTGAAGCAGCCACAAAGTTATTTCTTAATTCCCCCATAAGAGGAATAGGAACAATTTTCTCACTTTTTAGAGTTTATGTGGGTTTCATGAAGGAAAGGTTGGAAACTTGATACTCTCCAATAAAATTAGGATTAAAATCTAAAGTGCCCCAATCATCCTCAAACAAGGTAGAAGATATAGGTTCCTTGTTCCTTCTAGTTTCATATTTAGTTTCTTTTTTTTCTTCACTAGGTCCAAGATCTTTAACTGACTTAGTGTTTAAGCAATTGTTAGGCTTATCATCCACATGAAGAGTGTACATTACATTATTGAAAATAAATTTAACCTAACGATGAAGCGTGGAGGGGATAACTTGCATTCTATGCAACCATGGTCTTACCAACAAAGGATTGTAATTAAGGGGTCCTAGCATCACATGAATTAGGGTATCTAGGGTAACCAGACCAACTTTAATAGGTAAAGTTATGAATCTCAAGGTCTTCTTAGCAATGTTATCAAATTTGTGATTAGGAATGTTATCAGGCTTAATAGTGGTCATATCATCCTTAATAGCTTTTATCATATCTATACTAAACACATTTAAACCTGACCTATTGTCAATTAAAGTCCTCTGACTAATATTGCCATCAATAAGAACAGAAACCATAAGAGTATTATATTGGTTTTGCACTTCCTTAGGATTCAAGTCATCTTGAGTAAACACAATATGAGGAGTAGACACTGCATGCATACACTCCAAGAAGGAATTGATGTCATCTTGGTTAGGTGGTGGGATACAAAGCTTTTTGTAATGCCTCGTGATAAATGGGAGAGGTCTGAAGAAGCTCCCATATGGAGATCTTTGCAGGAGTAGCGCATAACTTCTCAACTAGATCATACTCCTTACATAAGGAACTAGGCAATCGAGGTGCTTGGGGAAGAGCAAGTTGAGAGGGAGGGAGAGAAGTAGGAACAACTGGAATGGTGGGTTGAGAATTATTCTGTGTTTGATAAGTATGCACAACTGAAGTATAATCAAGTTTTCCCTTAAGGACTATAAGTGGTTATTGAGGAGGATGTACTTTGAGAGTTATAAGGGGCAAATAGAATTGGTTTAACAGGCTTAATATTAAAAATAGTCTTACACAAAGGAAGTCATGATAAAAACCTATTATAAAGGTTAGGTTGGAGAGATGTAGAGGAAGATGATAGAGGAATGGATTCAATTAAGAGCCCATTTTTTATATCCAAAAATTCACCACTAGATACCTTTTGAGGTTTACTAACAAATGCATCATCAAAGTACTCATAAAAGAAATCATCCATCTTGAAAGTAAAAAAATTTATTTATAATGAAATGAAATGCAATCAAAGCAAGATTTTTTATTTTATTTTTATGTTTATAAATGTAATGCATGTAAAAGAAAGATCTAACTACCAAGATCAAACAAGGAGGTTTCACGTCGGGTTCACCAAAATGTTCAAGGGGGAAATGGCATCAATGAGTCTAACAATGTAAACTAGGTGTACTAGATTTAACACTTTCTCCCCAAGCATAACTCTTGAAATAACCTAGATTTTGCAAGGTCCCAAAATGATGAAGGGTGCCAATACCAAACCCAAATTACCTCAAGGAAGTACACTAGCAAAGACTCTTTCATGCAATGTTATAATTGATAAAAGGATAAGTGAATGTGTGTGTTAAATGTGAAATTGAACTTATTGAGATAAACAAAGTGGATCTAAATGCGAGATATAAGGATTCATCCCAAATGAGACATAGAAATAGATCTTTATTAAAAAATGAAATAAGGGATATGATACTTACCTCAAAATGTGTGATGGAATGTGTTTTTCTTCTCTAAAATTTTCTTCTCTAAAAACTACTATTCTAGACATGTAGCTAAATTTCCAACTATGAATCTGTGATCACAGTTGAAAACCTAGAAAATGCTAAAAATCTTAGGCTGCCAGGAAGAAGTTGACCATGTCACCATGTTCTAAAATAGGTCAACCAAGTCACCATGTTCCTAAGGCACTTTATTAAGTCACTGTGTTCCTGGGGCACTTTACTAAAGTTGACTTGAGCTTTTCTAGTGGCTCTTAGTCTATAACTTATAGATCTATAACTATCCAACTGATAACATACAAATTTGTGACAAAATGTGTGTGTGGGTGGCTATAAAGGGGTTCACCTTTGTCAACCCCCCATTTTTTTGGTTTCCACCTCCACAAATAGCCATTATAAATATGTTGTGTGTGCATGTAGTGTTCGTGATTCCTAGATTGTAGATCTAGAATGTAAAAGAGCTAGAAATGCCAAGAATCTACTCTATAAGTGAAACCCTATCATGTATGTATATGTGTAAGTGTAAATGTGCAAGATATGGAAAGTCAAAGATTAGATCTGAACATAGCATATAAATCATACAAAGCCGCCAAGGCTAAAGTACTCTAACCATCTTCATGATCCCCTTGCATCTCCATAATGTCATGTAGTTGCTAGAAAATGCTTGAATTGTTGATCAAGTTCTCACTTTGCAATGAAAGAATAAGATCTAGCCCTTAGCTTCCACCTTGAAGTTTCTCTATGTCAGATTGGGGTGTCCACATGCACTTGTACCTTGCTTCCATCATCCATCATGAGGAAAATCAAGCTTTGGATGTCATTTTATAGTGAGTTTCTAAAATTACCCCCGCGGGAGCCAACTATAGTGAGCGGGAATTACCAAAGCTTTGCAAATAGGTTCGGGCCCAAAAACCCCAACCACCTGGGAATAGGTCGACCGGTTCTAGAATAGGTCGACCTAGTCGACCTATTCCCCGAGGTGCCTAGATGTCAAGCTCATAACCTAACTTCCAGATCTGCAAGGATTTTAGGTGTAATGTGTCTCAAGGATTGATAATCTAAAGCTAGATTCAGGAAAAATGGGGCCTAGAAAGAGGAGGTTGCATAGAAATAAGATCCTAACTTGGTCTATGAGTGAAAAATAGGGAAATTTAGGAGGAAGTGTTATGTCCTACCTCAATCTTACCTAGGGGAGAGATAGAGAGACAGAGACAGAGACAAAGATAGAGGGTATTTTCTCAAAGTGCAATTGTTCAATACAAAATATACTAAAGAGGAGCTAAAAGGTCATAAATTGAAGTGCATCCAATTTAAGATGGTACAGTAGTGTTTCGGTTGGAAATTAGATAACATGGTTGGCCTAGCTTAATTTTGAATCACAAAATGTGTGTTGATGTATATAAACAACCTATCTATCTTCATTTTGGCATCTATCTAGTTTTTAGAGCTAATAATCTATCAACCAATCAAGAAAATTCAATATTTAAAGGAAAACATCCAAGATCTAGTCTCTCTCCAAGCATCCAAGGCAATTTAAATGCAATCTTCTCCATTTTAGCATTATCATCTCTCATGATGCCCAAGTAGAGGGGTTTTTCAAGCAAGCAAGAAGATCCTTTATACATCCATTCATCCTTCTCCATAACACATGTTCAATAAAGCATAACAACATTGAAGATCTAGGAGTGGGATTTATAGATTCATGTATTTGTGAAAGACATCATTGATTCCTTTCTACATTCTAAGGTCAATAAAACAACATTCAAGCATCTCAATATCTTTTCATGAAGGTATTGGAAAGGTAGATCTAATAATTACCTTCATTATTTACTTTCCTTAATGCAATCTTGTTTCATTTTCAAGGTTGATTCCTATATAGGGTTTTCAACAAGGCAAACCACTCTCCACAAACTTTTCCTTGTTTTTCTATGTGTAGGTATAGGTAGTGTAGTTCTCGTATTTTTTTTAGAAAGATCAAGATTTACAGGATTGATTTTCATTATTCTAGGTAGAATTCTTGGGAATAAAATACCCCAGGCTTCTTGTTCCCAAGAAAAAAATTCCCAAGGCATTTTGTTCCTATCATAACACCTTCATCTTTGGTCTACAGGTTAGTACTGCTCCCAAGTATCTATTTATAGTCATTGCAGATTCCTATCTATTTTTGTCAATCTGTACTTTCCTAAAACTTCTTAATTTATCTTACATTAGTCATTTATCTTGCATCATTAAATTAAATTCCCAAATCCATTTTATTCTTAATCATAACAATGAAGAATCATTGCGCTCACTTAGCACTCAAGTCCTGTTTGAGTATATTGGGTCATCTTTCTTCTGATTGTCCATTAGGAAAAGGTGGACAAGTCCCTTATATACCTTGCTTCCTTTTTCCCACTATACATTATGGTAAACTCAATGCATGACATTTCCATTTTTATTTTGATGTTAGATCCCCTTTATTTTCATTGGATCCTCACTTTTCATTCCATTGTTAGATATGTTCTTCATTATATTTTATGTGCAATTCAATCAAATTTGCCTAAATTTAATGAGTGTTTGCATATCTATTTGAAATTTCTAGTTCTATCTCTTCTTTTTCTCTTGTGCATGGTTTTTATAACATTGAATCCTACATATAGAATTCTAGTTAAGAGAAGTCATAGACTTATGGGTTATTTTGATCCCGAGTCATCTTTATTTCTTGGGAATCTTGATGAGACACACATTCTTACTAATGAAAATCCCAATATGTTTGAGAGTCCTTCCCACTCTTCTCATGGTGAATATGAGCCTTTAAGCATTCCTCCTACCCAAGTTTAAAATATTTCCCATGACTTTGATTTTTTTTAACAATGGTTAAGTCAAGAAAATTCTAATACAAAATTCATTTCCATAGTTGAAGGTTTAAAGAAGTTGATTCATACTGATGAACATGGAATTAAATTCTTACACACTATTCCCATCTTTTTGTTATTAATGTTAAACCTCTTAAGGATTGTGCTCAAGATCTAGTTTTAACTCAACCTCTTGTTAGTGTTGAGACGTCACTTCCCATTCCTACCTTTTTACCTAGTGTTTCTACCTATGCTCCACCTCTTGTGACTGCATTTGTTTCAAAACACCTATCCTATTCATGTTAGTATTGGAAGCATTCCTAATCCTATTTTTTTTATTACGTAAAAATAGGTTTTGAAAGGACCCAAAACCTTTTACAATAGGAAAATAGAATAGACAATTAAGCTCCAACGGGACAAGTGCAACAGCACCAAAAAAAACCACACATACGAGTCCTTAAAAAAAAGAACAGCCAAAAGACAAAGGATAGCAAAAGGATAGAAAGACAGCAAGCTGCTGTCTAAACACATATCATCAATTTTGCTACTTGATCAGCAAGAATCTGCATGTTTGCAGCAGACAACTTCAAATCATCCATGTCGTTCTTGTTGCCATCCTCCATCTTCTTGAACCTAGATCTCGTATGCCTGCTAGGGCCCTGATCATCTTTAGTATTTGTGACCTCTTGGTTCTTTTTCCCATTGTCGAGCTTGTCCACCAGGATCTTCACATGCTCATTTGATGCCTTAAGGATAGCAAAGCTCTACTTGGCAATATTCCCCATGGTCTTCTCCAGCTTATCAATTCTCTTTTCTATAATCTCAATTTTCCTGGTCATACCATTACTGTTTTCAATTTTTACCTCCATGGCAGTAATTTTGTCATTGAAGAAAGCAAGACCCTCAGCCCTGGTGACAATGTCAGTGAGCTCATCAATTGTTTGGCCCATAGTTTTCTCCCCCAGGTGCATCCTTTTAATAACCTCTATCTCTTTTTGCAACTGGTGAATATGGGTCTTCATCGCAGTAATGTCATTTTTCATAATGCTGAGGGTAGTCAAAAAAGCCAAACACCCCAAATTCTCAAAATCCATATTCCCTCCCTCCATTTTCTCAAAACCCTTATTCCCTTCCTCCATTTTCTCCTTAGATCTCTCCACATTCTCCTTCTCCATGTTGACCTTATCTTTCTCATACCCATCTTTCCCAATATTAGTCACAGCCTGTGCGACCTCGTGCAAGGTATTATCCTCAACCCACACATTTTTTCTGGTTCCCACACTCTCCTCCACAGCAGGGTTGGTGTCCGCATGGTCTTCCTGATTAATCTTTTCCTGAGAGGAAGAGCCCTCATCAGAGGATAAGAAAACCCTTTTCGCAACTTTCTTCTTCTCTTTTTTGGCTTTGGTGCGCTTGCCGATGGGCTCCATTCTATTTTTCCCCTACTTCTTAGAACTTTCCTCCCTGCTCTCTTCATCCTCTAAATCCATATATGTGATCGATTCCTCCACCTTCCTTTTCTTTTTATTTTTCTTTGGGCTGGACTCCTAGTACTCCTCAGAGTCCCCCTCTTCCTCTTCCGTGTCCTCCATAAAAGGCTCCTTGAAATCTTTCCCATCAGTGTCATAATCCTTGAGGGCTTTTCTATTAAGTCATGGCCTTTCCACCTTCTTTGATTTCAACACCTCAAAAATGAGGACCATGAGCCCTTCATGGCAGGCATGATCACCCTCTGGATCCCTTCGCCAGTGGAGGATAGAGGCATTCAAAGAGCTCAGTAGGTAAAAAGGAAAATTAATTTTGACCCCATGCCTAAAGTGATTCAGAAGGATAAGATGATGGTTGTATATTTTAGTATACCGACCATCAAGGGTAATGAAGCCAATAATAACAAATAAAACAAGGCGCCAGGGCTTGGAAATACACTTAGGATCAAATTACGATTTGTCCACCTTAACCATTTGATTTCTCTCCTACTCCGTGGGCGCAAAAGCCTCCAAAGCTTTGTCTGAAATCTTCCTGCCCCTATAGAAGTTGATGCCCTCAATCATCAAGCCAGTCGCTTCTCCAATCACTTCCTCGGTCACCACCATACTTTGCTGATGCAGGAGCATCCTAGGTGTAAGAGCAATCTTGCATCACCCAAAAATATTTCTATTTTTGTATTCAATAAGGGCTATCTTGTGCAGAGTTGCTATTTATGGAAACTTGCTATTTTTAGTAAGCTGGTCTTACGATCTCAGAATGTTCTAATTTTACATGTGGAGGTTCATCTCAGTCATATCAGCCTGCCAGCAAAGTTTCATGGCTAGATCAGGTCTAGTTTTGAAGATATTGAAGATTTTCGGTATTGGCAGCAGGGTACAGAAACTTCGAACTCAGTTTTGAAGGCTTTAGAGGCCCCGGATGAGGTTGAAAATTTGGGTGACAGGCACTTTGCATTGGTTAAGCCTGTAGAGCGCTTCGTGGCATTTCCAAAATGGGGTTATAATAGCCAATCGGGTCAACGGGTGATGACTTATGGTCTTCGGAAGTTGGGTCACCTGAATGGCGAAAAATATTTTTTCTTCAAAATTTTTGTTTGGGTTTCAAAACTCATTTTGAGCCGACTTTGATGTAATAAATTGTAAAATAAAATAATTCTAAGTTTGGTCGGCCCTAAGGGCTAAATTTCTAGAACCTTCTCAGGCGGTGGAAATTGCCTATATAAAGAAGGCCCGTAGTGTTGTCTAGGGCAGTTCTGAGTATTGATTCGAGGCTTTGTCCTACAGAATATTGTAAGGGAATGCCCATGTGGCTTTGCATATTGTAATTTTGAAAGTTTGTAATTCCACATTTGTGGAGATAATAAGAAGCCAATTTTCTATTCTTGCATATTATTGTTGTTGTTTCTCTATTTCTGTTATGTGCTTGTGGTATTAAGGGGAGCACCCTTCATCAAGTGGTATCAGAGTAGGAGTTCTTGAGTGTGTAAACAGATCGCCGACTGTGAGGCAGTTTGCACCAGGACTGTGGTTAGGGTTTCAGCGCGCATCGCGAAAATACCTCCACAAAGAGAACGTGGCGGAAGAGCTGGTGCTGTGACACCTGAGGTTAGAGAGCTGCAGAGACAAGTGCGAGCATTGCAAGAAGAGATTCGCAGAGGAATGAATCTTAATGTCAGAGATGAAAGCGAGGATGAAGCCGAAGAAGAATATCAAGAAGGAGAAGCTGAAATTGTGAACCAGGAGGAAGAAAGACTTTTTCGGGCAATTTTCAAGATTGGGAAAAGACCTAAGATTGAGGTTCCTACATTTTCTGAAAATCTTAACCCAGAGGAATTGATCGACTGGATCAATGAATGTGAGGAATATTTTGAGTACAAAGACGTTGAGGATCCTGATAGGGTCAAATTTGCGAAGGCCAGATTGAAAGGTCATGCGAAGATCTGGTGGCAAGAAATTCAGTTGGAGCGAAATAGAAGAGGGAAAAATAAAATCACAAGATGAGATCGGATGGTGGATAAATTGAAGTGACAGTTCATTCTTGTTGATTATGAGCTTGACCTACTAAAGAAAATGCAAAGTTTGAAGCCAGCAGGAACATCTTTTTAGGAGTATACAGAGGAGTTCTATCGACTCCTCATCAGAACAGGCCATGCAGAAGCTGATAAGGAGAAAGTTGCTCGATACCTTAATAGGTTAAGGCCAACCATTCAGGAGGAGTTGAATCTGGTTCAAATGAACAGTATTGAGGAGGCATACCAGTTTGCCCTAAAAGTAGAGGAAAAGCTGAACAAGAAGTTTGAGAGCAGACAAAATGGAAGAGGTCGTGGTGGAAGATCTAGCAGACAATCATATGGTGGCCGAAATGAAGATTCGAAAAAGAAGGATGAGGCCAGTAGCAATCAGAATCAGAGAGGAAATAATTTCAATCATTTCCAGGATCAGAGTAATAGAGATCGGAGAGAAAGAGGAAGAGGACAAGGATCTGGAAGAGGAGGCTTTCGTGGAACATGTTTTCACTATGGAGAAGAAGGTCATAGGGCATTTGAATGTCCTCAACACCAAGGCAAAACAGACAGGAGAAATGAAGGCCAGGCCAGAGTTGCACATGTAGATGAAGATGCTAGATCATCAAATTCTGAAGATGCTGAAAGAGGAGAAATGCTAATTAACAGAAGAGTCTTGTTGAGTGGTGAGAACGAACCTGAACAAAGGAGGAGCCTGTTTCACACTCGATGCAAGTGTGAGGGTAAATGCTGTGATGTGATTATTGATAGTGGAAGCACTGACAATTTGGTGTCAGAAGAGATGGTGACAAAGTTGAAGCTCAAGAGACAAAAACAACCACATCCATATCGGATTGCCTGGGTGCAGGATGACCACAAGGTCATGGTCAGTGAACAGTGCCTGGTAAAGTTCAAGATCGGCGGGTACCAAGATGAGGTACTATGTGATATCATCTCTATGGATGCATGTCATATGTTATTGGGTAGACCGTGGCAGTTTGACAGATGTGTTGTACACGATAGTCATGTGAATACCTATTCCCTGACAAATGATGGAGTGCAACATAAGCTAAAGCCATTGAAGGAGACCGAAGAAAATGTATGTGATAATGCAAGAATAACATTTGTTGATGGAAGAAAATTCTTAGATGGTATGACGCATGAGCATGTGTGTTTTGCTTTAATTTCAAAAGTTGGTAAAGAAGAAGTAGAGGATGTACCTGTAGAGGTTGCAGATTTGTTGAATGAGTTTCAGGATATTGTATCTGATAATGTACCTTATGGATTACCACCGATAAGGAAGATCAGTCATCAGATGGATTTGATTCCAGGAGCCAATTTGCCAAACAAGGCAGCACATAGAATGACACCAGCAGAAAGTGAAGAGTTGAACAGACAAGTACACGAGTTATTGCAGAAGGGGTTGATTCGAGAGAGTCTGAGTCCCTGTGTTGTACCAACGGTATTAGCACCAAAGAAGAATGGAGAGTGGAGGATGTGTACAGATTTCAGAGCAATAAACAAGATCATAATCAAGTATAGGTTTCCATTGCCATGAATGGATGATATTATGGATTGTTTGAGTGGAGCTGTGTATTTCTCAAAGATAGATCTGAAGAGTGGATATCACCAGATTTGGATCAGAGAAGGAGATGAATGGAAGACTGCCTTCAAGACAAAGGAAGGACTGTATGAGTGGTTAGTCATGCCTTTTGGGCTAACCAATGCACCGAGCACTTTCATGCGGCTCATGAATGAGGTTCTGAAAGAATTTCTGGGTAAGTTTGTCATTGTTTACCTAGATGATATTTTGATTTTTAGCAAGACATTAGAGGAACATATGATGCATATTCGTATGGTGTTTGAGAAATTGAGAGATGAAAAATTGTTGATTAATTTGAAGAAGTACAGTTTTGTGAAGAAAGAGTTAGTGTATTTGGGATTTGTAGTTTCAGCAGAAGGTCTAAAAATGGACCCAGAGAAGGTACAGGCTATCCTTGAATGGCCTACTCCAAGGAGTGCTACTGAGGTAAGATCTTTTCATGGTTTGGCTAGCTTTTACAGAAAGTTTATCAAAAAATTTAGCAGTATTTGTGGACCCTTGACTGAAACAATGAGAGGGGATAGAAAAGAGTTTAAGTGGACTAATGGGGCAGAAAAGAGTTTTCAATTGTTGAAACAAAAAGTTACAGAACAACCTGTTTTAGCACTTCCAAATTTTAATAAGGTGTTTCAAGTAGATTGTGATGCTAGTAGTACTGCAATAGGAGTTGTTATGAGCCAAGAAGGTAAACCTGTTGCTTATTTTAGTGAGAAGTTAAATGATGCCAAGAGAAAATATTCTGTCTATGATCAGGAATTTTATGCTATAGTTCAGGCATTAAAGAAGTGGAGACACTATCTGCTTCCTAAGGAGATTGTTTTATCTACTGATCATCAAGCTTTGCAATATTTGAATAGTCAAGGAAAGTTGAATCAGAGGCATTTGAAATAGGTTGAGTTTTTGCAGAGTTATACATTTGTTTTGAAACACGGGAGTGGAAAGTCTAATAGGGTTGTGGATGCTCTTAGCAGAAGGCAATTATTGCTGACAGAGATGCAGATTGAAGTGGTTGGGTTCAAGGAACTCAAGAATTTGTATCCAGAGGATCCTGATTTTGGTGAAGCTTAGAAAGCTTGTAAAGAACCTGTTACTCTAAACAGGATGAAATGGTTGGATTTTATCATCCAGGATGATATGCTATTCAGAGGGAGTCAGTTGTGCATTTCACAAAGTTCTATGAGGGAGAATCTCATCAAGGAGAAGCATAGCGGAAGATTGGCTGGACATTTTGGTCAAGATAAAACCCTTGCTTTGGTTAGTGAAAATTATTATTGGCCACAGTTGCAGCAAGATGTCAAGAAGTTTGTACAGAGTTGCAGAGTATGTCAGATGGCGAAAGGAGTAAAGCATAATACAGGGTTGTATCAGCCATTAACTATACCAGAGAAGCCTTGGGAGGATATCAGTGTGGACTTTGTTCTTGGTTTACCAAGGACACAGCAGGGACATAATTCAATTTTTGTAGTCGTTGACAGATTTTTGAAGATGGCACATTTCATTCCTTGTAAGAAGACTAATGATGTTGTTCATGTAGCAGAATTATTTTTCAGAGAAGTGGTGAGACTACATGGTTTGCCAAAGACCATAGTTTCAGATCGAGATACTAAGTTTGTTGGATATTTTTGGCGGACATTGTGGAAGAAGTTGAAGACAGATTTGAAGTTCAGTTCATCACATCATCCACAGACTGATGGACACACAGAGGTGGTGAATAGAAGTTTGAGAAATCTGCTGAGATGTTTGGTTGGAGATAAACCAACAGGATGGGATTTGATTTTACCACAGGCAGAATTTGCATACAATAATTCTGTCAATAGGAGCACTGGTAAATCACCATTCTAGATTGTCTATGGAAGTAGTCCAAGAAATGCATCTGAATTGAGAAAGATAGATAAAGGAGAAATAAGTAGTGCTGAAGCTGAGGATTTTGTAGAACACTTGAAGAACATCCATGAGGAGGTGAGGAAGCATATTACCAAGATGAATGCACAGTATAAGGCTAAGGCAGATGAGAAAAGGAGGCATAAGGAATTTTAGGTTGGCGATGAAGTCATGGTTCATTTGCGGAAGGAGCGATTTCCGATTGGTACATATAACAAGCTGAAAATGAAAAAGTTTGGACCATGTAAGATATTGAAGAAGCATGATTCAGGAAATGCATATGAGGTAGAATTGCCTAGTGAGCTAAATATTTCACCAGTGTTTAACATTTTAGATTTGACAGAGTATCATGAAGGAGGTGTTGAAAATGAGGTTGCAGCAGCACAGTGGATTATTCCAGCAACCAGTTCAGATATCAAGGAGATTGAAGACATACTGGACAGTCGTGTTGGCAGAAGCATAAGGAATAGGACATATGAAGAGTATTTGGTCAAATGGAAAGGATGACCTATTGAAGATTCATCATGGCTAACAAAGGAGGACGTTAACCATCTTGGTTTTCCTCTACACACCTGAGTCGTGACAGGGTCACTTCTCAAATTACCCCGGGTGTCTGATGCAGGAGCATCCTGGGTGTAAGAGCAATCTTGCATCACCCAAAAATATTTATGTTTTTGTATTCAATAAGGGCTATCTTGTGCAGAGTTGCTATTTATGGAAACTTGCTATTTTTAGTAAGCTGGTCTTACGATCTTGGAATGTTCTAATTTTACATGTGGAGGTTCATCTCAGTCATATCAGCCTGCCAGCAAATTTTCATGGCTAGATCAGGTCTAGTTTTGAAGATATTGAAGATTTTCGGTATTGGCAGCAGGGTACAGAAACTTCGAACTCAATTTTGAAGGCTTTAGAGGCCCCGAATGAGGTTGAAAATTTGGGTGATGGGCACTTTGCGTAGTTCAAGCCTATAGAGCACTTCGTGGCATTTCCAGAATGGGGTTATAATAGCCAATCGGGTCAACGAGTGATGACTTATGGTCTTCAAAAGTTGGGTCACCTAAATGGCGGAAAATAATTTTTCTTCAAAATTTTTGTTTGGGTTTCAAAACTCATTTTGAGCCGACTTTGATGTAATAAATTGTAAAATAAAATAATTCTAAGTTTGGTCGGCCCTAAGGGCTAAATTTCTAGAGCCTTCTCGAGCGGTGGAAATTGTCTATATAAAGAAGGCCCGTAGTGTTGTCTAGGGCAGTTCTGGGTAGTAGATCTGGGTATTGATTCGAGGCTTTGTCCTACATAATATTGTAAGGGAATGCCCATGTGGCTTTGCATATTGTAATTCTGAAAGTTTGTAATTCCACATTTGTGGAGATAATAAGAAGCCAATTTTCTGTTCTTGCATATTATTGTTGTTGTTTCTCTATTTCTGTTATGTGCTTGTGGTATTAAGGGGAGCACCCTTCATCAAGTGCATACCAACCAAAACACTCCCCTTATTCCATGTTTTGATGAAATTTCTAGTCACAACAACTTTCCCTCCATCCAATCTCTCCATATAAGCCGCCAGACCCCCATCTTCGACAATTTTCCATATCTCCTTGTTCTGTTTCCAATCACTACAGTTATTGTTCCTTCTTCTTAAAGTGTTCTATATGTTTAACAACCTACATCTATGCCTACCCACAACAATGTTCCATTTTTTTATTCAAATTTTCCTTCCATTTCCCATAATGATCCCAACATTTCACACATGTCTCATACCAACCCCTCTATTAAGTCCACTATTAATATTTTTGCTCAAATTTTGTCATCCTTGCAACAACAAATTGCCTCTATGACTCAATACAAATTAAACTTTCCTACATGTGACATTGCTATCCCTTTATCCTTCGATATAAGTTGTGTTGTTATTCCTCAATACATGGAAGTACCTCATTTGTAGACTTATAGTGATAAAGGTGATCCCTTGACTTGTGTTAAGACATTTCAAACATTGTGTAGTGACTTTTCTCATGATCATACATTAATGGATAAAATTTTACTAGAACCTTTCAAGATAAGTCCTTGAAATGGTATTGTTATTTACCTCCTTATTCCATTGATTCTTTACAAAATCTTGCTAATGCTTTCATCCAAAAATTCCAAAATAATATTGGTCCTAAGATTTTTTTGATTGATTTAATGCATTGTAAACAAGGTGTTAAAAGAAAAAGTGAATAATTTCATTTAAGCATTTTCATGGTCAAATTTCTTATCTTGTACTTGATGTTGATATTCAATGTATTTTCATTCATAATTTACTTTTTGAATTCTCTTCCTTTACTCAATTATGTGCAATGCTTCATAATTATCAGCTTTAAGTGATTCAATTTGAGAGTACCACTCTAATGGCTTGAGTTGACAAGAGTGATGTTGCATCTTAATCTTTAAATAAGTTCCAAAAACCAAAAGGCTTCATCAAGATCAAAATTTCATCAAAAAATATTGATGTGCAAGTGGCAATAGCATCCAAAGGTGTGGCTCCTTTATCATCTTATTTTAAACCTTCTTGTAAGTTTACACCTCTTTCTAAATCTTTGCATAATGTAATGTTTAATTTGATTAATGCTAATGTCTTAATGCCTCCTCCCATTAATCCAATTGATCCTTCCAAAAAAACCAACAAGAACTTTGATCCCAGATCTTTTTTCCAATAACATCATCAACTTGGTCCCGATACCGAAAATTATTTCACTTTAAAAAATATTGTTCAAGACCTCATTGACTATAATGCTATATCTATTGAGGGTGTTCATGATCAAGGAAACAAATTTTTTTCCCTTCCCAACCAAAACTTGAAAATTTATGTCAACCCTCTACCTTATTAGTCAAATAATACCATTGAGTTTATTCCTTCTTCATCTACCCATGTTGTTTACTCTCCTACTATTGTGACTTATGACACTGAGTGCACTGAATCTAGCAATGTTATCAACCTTATTGATCAATTTGAACCTAAACCCAAACCCAAACTTCATCTTTTCATTACATTTTATCCTAGTGAGACTATTAGGGCACCTGGTGGTCCTCTTTACATATTTGAAAAGATTAATGGTCATCCTTCTTGTGGATTTTGTACAGATCCTTGTATGGTGAACGTTGTAACTGGGAAATATATTTACACTAGATAACTCCAACAAGATTTATATGATAAACCTGATGTGATGATCAAAACATTCAATGGCTTCACTTATCCTTCCCATGGTTCCATTTCTCTTCTCATATAAGTTGGTAAGAAAACCTTAGTTGTCACCTGTGTCATCATCCCAACTTTCAATAAGTTTCAAGTTAGGCTTGGTCTTCCTTGGCTCATTTCCATTAAATCTATAGTCTCTCCTATGCATAAATGTTTAAAATTTCCCCATAATGGATAAATCATCATGATTAACCATAGTCTCTATTATGCTTTAACTAATTGAGGGAACTTTGAACTTGTCTTCTTTTGGAATTCCATGCCTCAACCAGTCCAACCTCACAAATATAACTATTTATTATCATATCAAAAACTCAAAATTAAGAAGATTTGCAAATCCTCTATCATAATTCCATCTCCTTGCAGACCTGGACTTCTTCATACACCTTCCACACATCCTACTTATGCTTCATTTATTCCTTATATAGCGTATAAATGTTCTACAGTTTCTATCTCTCAACCTATTGTTGTGCCTTTCGTTCTTCCTCCTGAAGAAGAAAAAGACTCGATGTTGATTGATCCTAAACCAAATTCAAATTTCAAAAAAAAAAAATGTAAGCATTGTGCTCATGACCATCATTGTAAATATTATGCTAGAGCTTGTAATCATGCTTTCCAAAACCTTTCCTCCACTAAAACACATACCAGTGATTTGATTCCCTTTGATCAGTCTATGCATAGCCCAAGAGAGGAATTTAATCTTAAAAAGATGAAACTAAATAAACATGATTCTATTCAGATTAGAGATCATATTTTTATTAATGTAGATGGAGAAGATATTCTTGATGATGATAATTCCAATGTTTCTAATAAATATAATGTTCATGCTAGTAATTTTGATGATATGTATGATCTTATTAAAATTAATCATCATTTAATAGCTACAATTGCAAAATAATTATCTCTTAACCTAGTGACAAACAAAGTGACTCATCCTTAAAGCATGGTCCTTGTTCGGAACTGGCTATTATTCCATTTTTCATGCTCAATGATGCTTCTCTTTTGTGTAAATGATATAGATGGAGATGGGGGGAGGCGATATGCTTGACTAGCTCCTCTTGTATAGTGAATTCCTTTGTATTTTCCAGTTGTAATGTGTTTCTCATGTGATATGTTGTGTGTTATATATTTTGTTTAGATTTATTTAGATGACCCTTGTTTCTCCATTGGTGCAAGGTGATAAAGGGATCGACCTGTCATGGCATTTCTCTATTTGTATCTCATTTCATCTATATGTTGTAAAAATATTATGTAATATGTGTCATTGTTCCTTAATGTCCCTTTGTGTTGTTTGATTGGGGATGATGCAAAATAGTAGTTACCATTATTTTTGGTCTCCATAATGCCTACCTAAAAAGACTCTTCTTTGTATCTATTATCATTTTTCTTCCACGGCTTAATCATTTATAGATGTCTATCTTGTAGCACGTGGAGTAAAATGCGGCTCCCACAAGGGTAGATCCTAGCATGTTATAGAAGCCCAAAAGAGGCTATAGAATGATGCCAATGTAATTAAGGATCCATGAATAACACATTTGGAGGGAAAGATATTATACCAATGAAGTTTTAGGTCATCGCCATGAGTTTCCTCGATGATGACACTTAAGTGAAATAGTAAAGGGTGATCGGGATCACATACATCAATTGAGGAGCAGAGCAGTAAGGCAATTTCCATATTGGTGAGGGTTATGCTGATAACATTAGATGACCAAAATAAAATCCATGAATTGGCATGACTTACACTGATGTACTCCATCAGTGAAATCTAGGCTAGTGGCGAAGACACTTTTCTATTTTGTCGATACCCAATGCGGTTGTTGGCAAGTCTTACACCAATAAATTAAAAAAAGGGATGGCCCATCGGCGGGAGCTTTGTCGATGGTTGTCATCAACATGAATAACATTATCATGGTGAGTGCTTCTAGGTTTCCCCAATGCACAATGAGATCATCAGCACAACATAAAGCAATAGGTTTATCAGGTCGACTTACATCGATGTGCTATAGTGGTGAAACCTACGCTAGGGGTGAAGACACTTTTCTATATTGTCGATACATGATGTGGTTGTCAAAAATTATTACATTGATAAATGCCAAAGAGGGATGGCCAATCAATGGGAGGTTCTTTGATGGATGTCATCGGCGTGACTAACATTGTTGAGGTGAGTGCTTCTAGGTTTTCCTGATGCCCGATGAGCTCATTGGCACAACATACAGCAATAGGGTTATTAAGAAGACTTACACTGATGTGCTCCATCAGTGAAACTTACGCTAGTGGAAAAGGAACTTTTTTATCTTGTTGATACCCAATGAGGTTATCGATAAGACTTATGTCGATGAATATTAAAGAAATAGGCGGTCTGTCAATGAAGGTTGTATCAACAGACTCATTGGCATAGCATGTGCCATTTTTGAGGCATTTTATGAGCTACACGAAAACTTGATGAGTTTATTGGTAGGAATTTCATCAATGTTCTCCATCAGCATGAAACTCACTAGAGGAAAAGGCATTTTTATATCTTGTCGATAACTGATGAGGTTATCGGTAAAGCTTTCACCGATGATGCCAAGGAACGAAGACATCAGGGGGAGTTATGGTAATGGGCATTATTGGTATGACAATGCATAGCAGGGGAACAATTGTTGAAGCTTGCCAACCCTCGATGGACCTATTGGTATCTCCTATGCCAATGGAAATATGAAGTGAAGGCTTCATAAAATGAATACGAGTTATTCGTCAATCGCACCAAGTGGGAGTGTTTATCAGTGGGAGATTTTTTGATAAGAGGCTATCACCATGACAATTTGAATCTGATTAGAAGCAAAGGATTTTTGGTGCTCTGATTAGAACTTCTCTAGGGGTAAAGTGAAGATGATTGTGACGTTATCTATGAACGTCATTTCGGGTATACAAGAAATGTAGAGGATTCTTTGAATTTACTTCATCAGACACACATCCAAGGTGGAGGCACTATTCCAGTGGTGAAGAGACATGGAAAGGATCACATTTATGGAGGGTCTTTATGGAAATACTTTGGGGCACGACTTTGGGATCACCTTTTGGCCTATTTAGAGTAGTTTGAAGGTCTCAAGGATGACCTGTTCTAATTGCATCCGACCTAGAAGTTATTACTATTTTGGGGGTGCAGTTGGATTTTAAAAAAATTATAATTATAAGTTGAGGGCTCATTTTGTAACCAATTCTTGGTTGTGCAGATTTAGGGATCCTTAGAGACTATTCATATTCGTTTGATCAATTCTATCTTACTTCTTGTAACTCAATTTTTTTTTCATATGTAGAGATTATATTAAAGACCAAATTTTCATAGTATTTTACCTTCTTATTTATTACAAAGTTATGTAATGGTATATGATTGATAGGACTGTTAGTGAAAGTATCTCTTTTGCTCTCAATTTTTGTCTCATGTTTGTACCATCTTTGTGATTAAAGTGTTTTGTGCAAGTTGCAGACAATGTCAATGGTATTGTTGTAGTTTGTTGTAGTGAAAGTTATCTTTCCTTCTAGAACATTCACATTCTTAGACCTCCTTGTGAAATATTTATGTACATGCATGAAGAAATAGGTACTATAATTTTATCATTGTGTTTAAGTGTTCAAATAATCATAATTTTTCCTAATATTGTAATTTAATCATTTTGGTGCATTACCTTATTAATTTCAGTTTGGAGTTTAAGTTTATGCAAGCTTTCTACCCCTTTTCCCATCAAGAAAGTAGTTTTAGAAGGATTTGTAGGTGAAGTATCAGAGAGGAAGTCGGCCTTCTCCAGAGGTTATTTCCAATTTTGGGTGACCCACAACCTAGGAAAGTTCCCATGTTATTCTAGAATGCTAAGTTTTAATGCAATTTGGCAAGGGTGCAATTCTCAGAACTAACAATTCTGGCACGCTCAGTGGGACTGAGAGATGATTTTTTAGTCTTTTCAAGCCTTATGTTAGTACTGTTTGGTGTGTATAGTAGTAGGTTATGCCTTTTGAGGCAAGAGAGAAACACACCTGGCGACTCTGGAGAAAATATTCACTGGTTCCAAGTAGATATTGTTGTTGGTATGAGAAAATAAGTCTGGTTTTCCTAATTTTCAAAGCTGATCATGTTTTTCCAGCTTATGAAAATGTTACTTGTTTTCTATTTATGAGAACATGGCCTATCATTCCCCATTTCATGATGGTTATGTATTTATACCTCCTCATCAACCTTATCATCAAGTTCCATACACTTTCCACATGCCCACCCCTACTCAAGTTTCTTGGCAGCATGCCTAATAACAACCTCAAGAGAGTTTCTTTGATAATTTTTAGAATTATTCCTAGCATGTTGAAAACATGAGCCTAGATGATATTTTGTCAAACTTTCAAGAGCATTTGAGGTCTATTGAAAGATAAAATGAGTATAACATGTAGCAAGAGAAGCTTGCCTATCAAGCTCATATTCATCAGCGAGAGGTGGAGGCTCAAAGACAAGAATAGGAGCTACTTTCCAAACATGTTGCAGCCAAAGAAGATCAAATTATGCTATTAATTGCATAATTACAAGAGCTAGAGGCTCAATCAACCTTTTCAGCCCAAAATCATCCTTTGACTGAAGAGGTTCCCAAGGTTTTATGTCCAAGTTTCAGGCTAAATGTTTCTCCTCAGTCTCCAAGACAACCCCTAAAAGAGATCATTAATGAGAACAATCATCCAAATCACTTCATTGATCCTCAATCTGAGTTATGTCATATAACTGAACCAAATGACCAAGATACCAAGTTTCCATGGAAACCTTCATGGAGTCAGTATCCTAATTATTAGATGCCAAACCTTATCAATGTTGTCCCATGTGAGCTATTCCAAGAGCAAAGAGATGAAAAGGAGATTGATGTTTTTTGTTTCAAAGCTGGTAGAACAAGTAGAAGAGATTCAAGAATAGATCCAGGTGGAGCAAGAAGTACTGGATTTATTTCCTGGGTTGCATTCATATTTTAAGTAGGATGATGAACAAGCCTCATTGGTTGTACAAGAGGAGGTTGAGAAGGAAGAAGGTGTCATGTTTTTTTTTATGAGTTACCCTCTGTCGTTAATCAAGATGAGGAAGATGTGATTCCAGTCACCTTAATACAATAGAAAAATGTTCATGATATGGAAGTTGACCAAAGCCTAGATGACTATTTTGACAACATATCAAAGATTTCTATGAGAATCTTTTTGTTGAAATCTTAGAGCATGCACCTATTGAAGGGATCCCTATTTTGGAAAGCATTTTGTAACGCCCCACCAGGGAACCCTAGAGAATTTAACCTAAAACATGCTACTAAGTTTGGTTAATAATTTTATTTTTCTAAAGTTAACATACAAGATAAACAACAGTGCGGAAGCAATTACCATTTACTCACATTGATACAACATCCAACATAGATTACAAAACTCGAGGGTTCCATGACGTAGAATTACTTAAGAACAAAACATAACTAAAGAACAATAACAAAATATTCCATAACATATAAATTACAATTACATGGTAACAATAAATACAATCCTCATGGACATCCATGATATATAAATAAACTAACATCCACTACACAAGTCACAGGGTATGTAGTAATCAATCTAACTATAATAGTACAATGTCCAGATTAGGTATCACATGCGATACACTAATACAGGATTACAAATAATGAAGATATGATAAAAAAACATCGAAGAAGCATCATAAGGAATTCAATTGCAAAGTCACCATTAAGGACCGGCACCAGGATGTCGAATCTCAAATGGTAAAGAATCACTACCACCCGTCTGTGTAGAACCACAAAGGCCTACCCCACCATGCTGAGGAGATAACAATAAACCCCAATCAGATAACCAATACAAAAGCAAGGATAAAACCCTAAGCAGAAGGATCCTGAAAGCACTCTAACTCAAGGTAAACATAATAATGTAATAGGTACAACTCACTAATCTAGAGGCAACCGACACATGCAGAATAACCAGACTATGCATAGGAAGGTGTCATCATGTACGTCTAACCCTTAAGTTTTGTCCTGGTAATCTCTCTGGATCCCAGCACCCAAGTGACCATACACGGTATCAATGACTTCTCGTACAGACAAAGTCATCAACTATGCCAACTCATCCCTTAAAAGGGGGCTAGTCATCTTCTCAACACCATCTTAGTCTATACTAGCACTCAAGCATGGGTGAG
Organism: Chamaecyparis obtusa; assembly: GCA_027943335.1. Classification (NCBI taxonomy): domain Eukaryota; kingdom Viridiplantae; phylum Streptophyta; class Pinopsida; order Cupressales; family Cupressaceae; genus Chamaecyparis; species Chamaecyparis obtusa. The sequence goes on from BSBK01003189.1 coordinate 795,338, forward strand.
GACTCATATCTTATTAGGTTTATTTAAATACCCCTTAGTTATATTAGGTTATCACTTGATTACTGATACTTACAATAAGTGATCCTAGCAACCACTTGTGGGCCCCGACGCTTATTGCAAGCCACCTCCTACTACATATCTACGTAAACTACCCTAGGCTCATAGATCTCTCCTAGATCTAACATAGATAAAATCAGATAGTCACACATCCATAATCATCGCAGAAATCAGGATTGACTACATATACATAATCACTAGAACAAAGTACTTCATGAGCCTATAAGGTCAAATGGGACATAAAATAATTCACACTCACACCAAACATAAGAAACAACATGAATATAGAAGACAAATCCCAAGCCTTTGTCTTTCCTAGGTCATCTAGCACCCATAAAATAAATAAACCCAACAACCAGGAAAGATAAAACCATATTGAATAAAATAGCCAATTTCAGTATGAAAAGATGCATTTACAAATATAAGATGACTCATATGTTTCAATATTAAATAAAGCCCAATTGAATCATACAATTGCAAACACACCTTACACTTCATACCTAGGCTAAATCAAATAAATATTTCAAATCCAAACAACTTAACTAAACCTAATCCATGGCCAATTAGATTTAATTAATCATATTAAATAAAGTTCACTATACCATTAGCAAACATAGTCCTCTAGCCTTATGATAAAAACAATAAATAGATTTTATCTAAAGCCCTAATAATCCCAAATAATATTTCTAATCAATATTTGAATAAAAGTCATTAATAACTATTACTAACAAAATTTACCAAATTTTAATTAAAAACTAACACTAACAATTATTATTAATAAATAATAATTACCAATAAATATTACTAAATATTTAATAAAATCTATTAATGAAAATTATTATTAAATAATAATCATTAATAAAAATTACTAATAAAACCATATTTCATTAATAAAAATTTTATTAAAACTAACAAAATAAAATAACAAAATTTAAATATAATAAAATAAACTAACAAAGTTTAATTTATAACAAAATTAATTAACAAAGTTTAATCTGTATTAAAATTAATTAACAAAGAAAGGTACCTTCATGGGGGTCCCACGGTGCCGCTGGCAGGGATAGTGCCTCTCGCACAGCACCCACGAGTGCCGCTGGCAGGGACAGTGCCTCTCACACGGCACCCACGAGTGCCGCCGGCAAAGCACTGCTCTGTTGACGATATCATGGGTACCGCTGGCAGGTGTGATTGTTGAGCATGGGGGGTACGGTTGAGACCCGTGCCTCCCAAAAACTTTTTAAAATTTTTAATAATTTTTTTTACTTTTCCAATTTTTTTATAATATTTTTTTTAAAACTTTTTTTTCAACTCAACCACTTGCAATATATAACATACATATATATTTTTTATTGCTAATTTTTTTTTACAACAATTAAATACAAATGTAAGTTTTGACAAAAAGCTTCCATTTTTTTTAATAAAAATAACATTTCTGAAAATGGAATTTACTGACCTATGGGTACTTTTTCCAGAAAAGGAAAAAGACCTATTTTACAAATTGACATTGGGATTTTGTCTTTTTTCTTATTTTGTTTTCTTCTATATTTTTTTGCAAATACATTTCTTTTTACTAATGTAATTCTCTATCATTTGCAAGGCAATTTATTATCTATTGTGGTTTGTTTTTTTTCTAACTATCATTTTTTTTTTACAGAGATTGGGTTTTTACCCAAAATGCATTTTTCATTACCAAAATTGATTTTTCTCAATAGCCCATTTATTTATTTTCTCTATTCAATAGTTTGAACTATAGCCAATTTAATTTTTCATTTTCTAAGGGTTCTATAGTGAATTTTCTCACGAAATTTTGACAACATAACCCTACTATGCCAAGTCATAAAATAAACTGAAAGCCCAGAATCTAAGGGTTTTCTAACACCCAAATTGAAAGCAAAACTGAAAATAGATCTATAACTATATATCAAATCAAGCATAATAAAATACTGAAAATTCTACAGATGAAATTCTAGGAAGGTTTCTTCAAACCCTACCTCAATTCCAGTGCTAGAAACTGTAATAGAATACTTGTAGAATGAAGAAACTCCTAGATCTATCAATAGAAGAACTCAACCCTGCAGATCTGAAACACAGTGTATGCAAAACCCAAAATCCAGATGCAAGAAATCTTCACCAAAACACTCAAGCACACACACAAAGCTCAAGAATGTCAAAAATGTCAAAAATTCTCCAAAAGTTCTCTCCACAAATCTCCAACAACCTGATTGAATCCAAATGAATGTAATTTCCCCTATTATGGATTCAACTCCACCATTCATGCAAACCCTAGATGACTCATTAGACAACTCCTATTCAAACTCCCATGCTTAAGTTGAAAGAAATTACTAATTATTAATTAAAAATATCTTTTAATATGCACAACACAACTTAGACTCCTAAAGACAAGTTGTCTCCTTTTTTAAACAAATCTCAATTAAGCTTAATAAAGCACATGTTGTTATTATAATCTCACATTAAATAATTCAATATTCAAATCACAATTAAATCATGCAATTAATTATTTAATATCTAATGGAACATTATTAATCCTATTTTATACAATTTAATTAATTAAATCTAAATAATATAGCATTTGATTTTTAATTAATTAATAATCACACAAAAACATAGGTATTAAATTTAATATTATTCTCAACTATAATATTAATTACCATGACTATGGAAAACCACATACTCAAAGAGAAATAAATCAAGATCATCATATAAAACAAACAAGCTCAAGGAAGGGATCCATGAACTTTGTCAACCTGACAAATTCGGTTAGGGTAGTCAACAGATACTTATCCAACACTTAGGATAGGGTTTTGGGTCTGTCTGTTACCTCCCCTCTTTACCATTGAGATGAGTATTTATGGGCATGCTCACTTCTGCCAATTCAGGGAAGATGATGCCCTATACCTGCAAACCTGTCATCACAAGATGAAGCATGTACATACAAATATATATATGGCAGACAATGATAGGGTATGGTTGATCGTGTGGATCTTGACAAAGCAAGTAACTACGCCTCCGCCCTCTACCATACAGACACATAAAATAGATACATGCATAAGAACACCATACACATGCTAGTATGGGGTAAGTACATCATAATCCAACTGAAACACAAAACATTGCATCATGATAATATCAATATCTAAATACAACAACATAACATAATCATAATACAGATCATCAATAATCACTAAAATAATAAGATCTGCACACATACAATGTGGCCTAAAAGAGTATGGCACTCAAAAACTGAAAGCAAACTATGGGGGTACTACACGTTTTACCTAAGGTTTATGTGCCTGAGCACAAGATGGAACCAAGTGCTAAGAATATTCAATGGGTTAATATTTTTAATGAGCTCCTAGCTGACTTTATAGAAGATGATGGTCCCCAGACCATGGAAGAGGAGCTGACATGGCTATTAATTATGTAGGACAAACATGATGAACCAGAAGAAAATAGAGAAGCCAACAAAGAAAGCTCCAAGTTCGTGCTCTCAAGAGGCTTCCCAATCAGGTATTTGGCCCTATTGGAGACAAGTGAGAAGGTCTTGATTATATCAGCACCTGAGGATAAAGATATTGATGAGGATGATCAATTACAGCATGTTGATCTATTACAAGTTACCAATTCCTTCAATAAGTAGAGTGAAGTAAGTCAGAATAATTCCTTTCTTCAAGAAATCTTGCATTAGTTGGTTAAATATTTTTCATTTTCCATCTTTCTATATATTCCTATAAGCATGTGCATCATTGCAATTTTAGGAGAAAAGGAAAATATTTTAGCCAACTAGTAAATGGTTTTATTTAGCATGTTTTACTATTGGTTAGTCTAGGATAGGTTAGTTTCTAGTTTTCCCTAACTATTTTCATGCATGGTTAGGTTAGTCTTAGTATAGTTTTTCCTTACTTTCAATAAATTTTTCAAAAGTCATGTTCTGTCAAGATGAGATATGGTCATGTGCAAGGCTGCTTTGAGTCTATTTCTGAGTGTACCATGTGACTCTATGCCCAATTAATATCCTAGGCAATTAGTCTTGATGTTTAGGAGGTAAACATACCACAAATGTCACCAAAATGTTATCAGTATTTTTTCCATGGCTTAATTAGTTACAGATGTCTATCTTGTAGCACGCGGAGTAAAATGCAGCTACCACAAGGGTAGATCCTAGCATGCTATAGGAGCCTAAATGAGGCTATATAATGATGCCAATGTAATTTGGGATGCAAGAACAACACATTTTGAGGGCGGGAGATTATACCAATGAGGGTTTAGGTCATCGGCATGAGTTTCCCTGATGACAAGACTTAAGTGAAATAGAAAAAGGTGATCGAGATCACATACACTGATTAAGGAGTAGAGCACTAAGTAAATTTCCATATTGGCGAGGGTTACATTGATAACATCAGATGACCAAAATAAAAGCCATAAATTTGCATTACTTACACCAATGTGCTCCATTGATGAAGCCTATGCTAGCAGTGAAGACATTTTTTTATCTTCTCGATACCTGATGCGGTTTTCCTAATAAGTCTTACACTGATAAATGCCAAAGAGGGATGGCCCATTAGTGGGAAATTTTCCAATGGATGTCATCGACATGACTAACATTGTCGGGGTGAGTGCTTCCAGGTTTCCCTGATGCCTGATGATCTCATCAACATAACATATAGAAATAGGGTTATCAAGTTGACTTACACTGATGTGCTCCATTGATGAAACCTACGCTAGCAGTGAATACACTTTTCTATCTTGTCGATACCCGATGTAGTTATCGGCAAGACTTACATCAATAAATGCCAAAGAGGGATGGCCCATCGGAGAGATCTTCACCAATGGATATCATCAGCATGACTAACATTATTGGGGTGAGTGCTTTTAGGTTTCTTTGATGTCTGATGAGCTCATCGGTACAATATACAATGATAGGGTTATCGAGTTGACTTACATCGATGGGCTCCATTAGTGAAACTTACACTAGTGGAAAAGTCACTTTTTTGTCTTGTTGATACTTGATGAGGTTATCGGTAAGACTTATGTCATTGGTTGTCAAAGAAACAAGTGGTATGTCGATGCAAGTTTTACCAATGGACTCATCGAGATAGTATGTGCCATCGTTGAGGCATTTTTTGAGCTACCCTGACAGCCGATGAGTTTATCAGTAGGACTTGCACGGATGTGCTCCATCGACATGATACTCACCAGTGGAAAAGGCATTATTTTTTTCTTGTCAATAGTCGATGAGGTTATTGGTAAAGCTTTCACCGATGATACCAAGGAATGAATACATCAGGGGGAGTTATGTTGATGGGCATTATCGGTATAACAACACACAATGGTGGAACAAATGTTGAATCTTGCCAACCCCTAATGCACCTATCGGTATTTCCTATGTCAATGGAAACATGAAGTAAAGGCTTCAGAGAATGAATAAGATTTATTCGTCAATGGTGCCAAGAGGGAGTTTTTATTGGTGAGAAATTTTCTAATAAGAGGCTATCACCATGACATTTTGAATTTGATCAAAGGAAAAGGATTTATGGCACTCTGATTGAAACTTTTTCAATGGTAAAGTGAAGATGGTTGTGACGCTATCTTTGAATGCCATTTCAGGTATACAAGAAACATAGAAGATTCTTTGGATTTACTTCATCAAAAACAAATTTGAGGTGGCGGCACTGTTCTAGTGGTGAAGAGACATGGAAAGGCTCACATTTATGGAGGGTATTTATGGAAATACTTTGGGGCACAACTTTGGGGTCACCTTTTGGCCTCTTTACAATTTTTTGAAGGTCTCAGGGATGACCTATTCCGACTACATCCGACCTAGAAGTTATTACTATTTTTGGGGTGTAGTTGGATTTAAAAAAAACATAAATATGAGCTAAGGGATCATTTTGTAACCAGTTCTTGGTTGTGTGGATTTAGGGAGCCTTAGTGACTATTCAAACTCTTTTGCTCACTTCTAGCATACTTCTTGTAACTCAATTTTTTTTTTGCATATGTAAAGATTATATTAAAGACCATTTTTTCACAGTATTTTACCTTCTTATTTGTTACACATTTTTGTAATGGTATATGATTGATAGGACTATTAATGAAAGTATCTCTTTTCATCTCAATTTTTGTATCATGTTTGCACCATCTCTGTGATTAAAGTAGTTTGTGCAGGTTGCAGTCAATGTCAAGGGTATTGTTGTAGTTCGTTGTAGTGAAAGTTATCTTTCCTTCATAGACATACACATTCTTAGACTTCCCTATGAAATATTTATGCACATGCATGAATAAATAGGTAGTGTAAGTTTATCACTGTGTTTATGTGTTCAAATAATCATAATTTTTCTGAATATCATAAGTTTATCATTTTGGTGCATCACCTTATTAATTTTAGTTCAGAGTTTAAGTTTATGCAAACTTTCTACCCCTTTTCCCATCAAGAAAGTAGTTTTAGAAGGTTCTATAGGTGAAGTATTAGAGAGGAAGCCAACATTCTCTTAAGGTTCTTTCCAATTTTTGGTGACCCACAACCCAGGAAAGTTCCCATGTTATTCCAGAATGCTAAGTTTTAATGCAATTTGGTGAGGGTACAATTCTGAGAACTAACAGTTTTTCTTACATGACCTTCTTCTAGTGTGCTTGTAGTTACACTACCTTTGGGGGATGACAACAGTTCATTTTGATATAATTTTTATATAAACAAGTGTAGACACCAAAAATTGTCCTAACAATTACCCTTATTCTAGTCAATTAAATAGATATATATTATTTATTTAATAATTAGCCTTATTCTACTTTTAATTAAATAAATTCACATTTATTTAATTACAGTCTTATTTATCCCCTATCCTTGCTTAAATAAATTTACATTTACTTAATTTTAGCCTTTATCCTATCCTTGATTAAATAAATTTACATTTACTTAATCTTATCCTAGCCTATTTTTCATTTCCCCTCTTCTTAATCTTCCATTTAATTAAGTAAATGACCTAGTTTACTTAATTAATTCTCTTTTGTCCCACTTAGAATTAAATATTGTATTTAATTTTATTTGAGCACATGGCTCCTAACTTTAACCCTCACCTAACCTCACTTCCCTAACCTAACCCATCCTTCTAACCCAAGTCAACCCACTTTCCCACTAATTAATCTCAATCTCCCACCTAATCAATACTTAATCATTTGCACAATCCTAATCAAGGGATTAGCAAACCCAAGTCACATGTGACTCTTACAAGTCACAAGTGGCTCTTACACACCCTTACACACTTGTCTCTCACATGTTATTGACATATCATTTTCCAAAGTTGCTCACACATTTGTGAGCAACCTTGGTTCTCTCATCCTCTTCCACCTTTTGACCCATGTCATTGACATGTCATTTTCCAAAGTTATTCACACTTGTGTGAGAAACCTTGGTTGTCCCATCCTCTTACATCTCTTGACCTTTGTCATTGATCCATCACTTTCTCAAGTTTCTCACACATGTGTGAGCAACTTTGGACATCTCACCATCTTACATGCTCTTACACATTATCATGGACATGTCACTTTCAAATGTTTCTCATACATATGAGATTTTTTCTCCCTGTAAATGGTTAAAACCCTAATCCACTTGTCATCTAATTGGCCTCCATCTCATGGCCACTTCATCAATCCTATGCAATCTTGACCCTCCATCCAACTTTCAATCTCAACTGTCCATTTCCTTCAAATTCCTATAAATTGAGAGCCCTCTTCCTCATTCAACAAGCCTTTTTTATATATTATCATGCTGCAAGATTTGTGAGCAACCACATACTGTCAACAACTAAAGTCATCTATACTTAGTCATTTGGAGGTTTGCATTTGTTTGTTGTGTTGAATAGTTAAGCTTTATTTCTCATTTTGTTTCAACACATTTACATGCTTATTTCCATAGGTTTTGAGGTTTGGATAGACATGTAGGAATAGACTTATTTTGTTTAAGTTTTCTCTTTATATCATTTATATGCAACACATTTTGGCACGCTTGGTGGGACCCACTTCACGGGTTTTATACTAACCATCTAATGTGTTTTTGAGTGTTTCTTGAGTTTTGTTAAGCTTGTAGGTTAAAGGTGTTGGCAATTTGGCTGAGTTAGATACTTAGATGTTGTCATTATGGAAACATATGATCTACATGAAGATCACATATGACAAAGAGCAAGTATGTCAGAGCACAAAGCAAAAGTGTCTAAGTATGAGATAGTGTTTTTCTAGTGTACCCGAAGACAGTTTTGATCAGCGATGACGATTGGAGTAAGTTCAGTGCTTGCACACTTAAACATAGATACTATGATGACTATAGAAGACTCACCTGAGAGCACAAGTTATTATGGCAAGCACGGAAGAAGTTATGATAGTTTTACCACAGACAATGTTAAGCCGATAGGACAGTATATGAAGACATAATTGGTAAAGAGTTAAGGGATTATTTTGTTTATCAAAATAATGTCTTAACAATATAAAGGGATGACATCCTAGATGTTAACCCTTGGGTAAATATGTATTTTTTATAATGCTTTTGTTAAGTCGATTGTAAGAGTTATTATCCTTAATAACTTGTATAAATATGAGGCATTTGTAAATGCAAAAGAATAGAGCAATTGTAATGATATAGATGATATAGCAAACATATAGCGAAGAGATATTGATGCGAAGTTGTGAAAGCAAGAAAGAAATATAAGGTTATGTACCTTGCCATATTTTGTAATCAGTAATCATTGTACATTACTTGTTTGGGTAGTGGTCTCATCTAGTAATCATATTTTGTATTACCAACTCTTAGCAGGGTTGAGGCTTCTAATAAGGCCTAAAGTCCCTTAATCAGGACTGAGACACTATATGCATGTAATAGGATCCTAACAAGGTCAACATCCTTAATAGGATACTTTTGATTAGTGGATCTTTGTGGGTACCATCCCCACTGAGCTTTTCCCTTGGCTAGGGTTTCCTCGAGAACAAATAATGTGTTATGAGTTCATTTGCTTTACTGTTATGCATATTCTTTAGTTTACTATGTTATGCATGCATCAAGTTAATCTGTTATATCCATAATTGGGCTAAAGTAAAAGTTTGTAGAATACTGATTCACCACCCCCCCCCCCTCTCAGTATTCCCTATTTCTAACAATTGGTATCAAAGCCAGGTTACTCAAAAAGAATCATTCAAATCATTCAAGGAAAGCCTAGCAGCTTGAGTAAGATCTCTATGCATATGGATCAGCTACAGAAGAATATTGACGAAGTTCTTGAATAGATTGATATGCTTACTGAAGAAAGAGACACTCTGAAAGGAAAATATGATGATGCAAAGAACCTCATTGAGAAACTGAAAAACAAGTTGGAAAATCTGAAATCAGAAAAGGAATCTACAATTCAAATTGAAGATTGTGATGACAACCTGGAAAAAGAAAATGAGATCCTTAAACATGAACTGAATTTAGTACATCTGAAGTTGAATTTGAAATATGGAAATAGCAAGAATGAAGCAAATCTAAAATATGAGAATGAAAATCTGAAATCTAAGAAAGAAGATCTGAAATCTAAACTTTGTGTAGTGACATCTGAACTTGAGAAAACCAAATTACAGTATGTTGAACTTGAGAAGTACAATACAATTGTGAAAGGTGAAATGACTCAATCTAAGCAAAAACTTGAGAGACTATATTCAACAAGTGAGAAGATTGATGAATAATTGTCTTATCAAAAGCCATTCTATGATAAAACTAGTCTTGGATTTAACTCTTCTAAAGAGAGTAAAGAGAGCAATGAACCAGATCTGAAAGTTTCTGAAAGCATAGAAAAAAAGAAGTTTGATGAAGTTGACAAATCTGAAGATACACCTAAAGAAGAAGAACCACCTAAACAAGAAGAGTCACCTAAAGGTACGCAAAGAGAATTTAAAGGTAGATGCTTTGCTTGTAATAATTTTGGTCATATGAAGAAAGATTGTACTGGTAAGCAATTTAAACCTCTTAATGGTTATTGTTATAATTGTCATGGTTTTGGACATAGAGCTATTGAATGTAGAAAACCTAAATTTGTTGAGAATAATAATAGTAGTAGAATGTTTAGAAATACTAACCATGCATATAAGAGACCTACTGAAGATATCAATAGAAGAAATGGAGTAGTATGTTATAGATGCAACAAAGCTAGACACATTGCCAAAAATTGCAGATCACAAATCAACTAGTCAGGACCAAGCTATGGAAACAATGGAATAGTTTTTTAGATATGTAACATGATTGGACATACAAAAAGGTTTTTTAGAATGAATAATAGGGTTTCTCATCCTAACCCTAACCCTAGAAGTCATGCAAGGAGAAATGAAAATGCAAGTAAAAGTCAAAGAGGATGTTGCAATAATTCAAAAGAAGTGAAGTTTGCTAAAGCTGCAGATCAAGGAGATGTATTAAACACTAAAGGTAATCAGAAAGGTGAACTATCTAATGGTAAGAGTGAACCTCTACCTAACCCATCTCAAAGTACTTAATTCATGAAAAATACAGTAGAATAGGAACTTAGGATAGTATAGAAGTTAGTATAGGATGAATTGAGTCTTGTGTAGTTAATGCAAGGTAGTATATGATGTATTGATGCTATGGTTAAGAGCGCATAAGATAATATTGTGTTATGCAAGATCGCAAGAAGTTTTAAGTTTTGCAGGTAAGCAGAAACAACTTTTTGGAAAGAAGCGGCAAAGGAATTGAATGCGATGTCAGATTTTGTTAGATTGAAAGGTTAAAAGGTTATGATCGGTATTATTTGATCATTAAGATGAATACAAGTGATAAGGAGATCAAAGATTAGTCATTGAAATTATTTTGCAAGGATTTGGTGAAGGATTTTTGTGCCGAATCTACGCAAGCCCGAATCACAGAATTGAGGTATTTTACTAAGAAGATCTATAAATCGGTTAAAGAATTTGTAGTAGTCATGGATGTTTCATTGATTCATAATGTAAGAGATAAGAATAGACCTAAGATCAAAAGGGAACCAATAGAACCCTTGGAGGAAGACCCTAAATTATCTTTATCATTTGTACCAGATAGAGTTCTACACTTAGAGAATGTTAGAAGTTATTTGGGATGCAAGCTTGAAACCCTCAGTGGTAGTGATTTTGCCAAAGAATATGAAAAGCTTTACAATCTTTCATTGAAAGTAGGTTTTGAACACTTGAAAGATAATGAGATCATAAAGTATTCCTTACAATATGAGTTTGATAATGAAGAATGCACTAAGATAATCTTGAGCAGAATTCACAATGGAAAGTTTTGGTTAGATGACAAAGTGATAGATATCACAGCTGACCTAATACATGAAGTAACTAGTTTATCTAAAATTGGATTCATTCCATTTAATGAGAAGAACATGAGAAAAATAGTATTAGATAACATAAAATCATCTTACAATGGCAGAGGCATAGTGATTAGCAAGATACAACAGGATGATGTTAGATATTTGTGCAAGATCCTTATAGTTAAGTTTTGTGCTAACTCTAGAGAAGATGACATGGCAGTAGGAATGATACATGTAGCCTATTTAATGTGTGTTGAAAAATTTCAAGTTGACATGTGTGAAATTTTGAGAATTCAATTGTTTGAGAACTTGGAGAAGATAAAGAAGACCAAGAATTCCCAGTTTAGATTCTCATCATTGATCACTTATATGTTTTTTCATTTGTTAAGAAGATTTCCATTTATAATTGGTGATGATTGGAATGATGGAAAGACCACAATGGAAAGGATAAACATAGTATTCAGGAGACATCTTATTGACAAGGTCAATGAGAGTGCAGTATTGGTAATCAAAACATTTCAGAATTTAATGAAATATAGATCAAGGATTCCAAAGTCCTTAGTTGAGAAATATAAGAATGAGATATATTTCATGGTTGATACTGACTTTACATTCATTGAAGAAATAGAACCTAGAGTAGAATTCATAGACCCTCTTGGCTATGAAATTACCGAAGCTGAAATAGAAGAGTATGTGAGCATATTGCTTAAGGGCAAGTTGGATATTCATAGTAATAGATTTGGGACTTTTGAGGAGAACTTCAACTCCGCAAAGTCTATCTTAGAAGATAAATAGTCTAAGAAGAGAGTAGATAGTACAATAATGAAGATTTTGAAGGACACAGGGATGACAAAACAAGAATTTGTAATTGCTAAGCAAATAGCAGCAGCCATTAGAGATATAGGACAAAAGGAAATTTTGTCTGTTCCACCCCTTTCACCAGTTGCAGAACAACCAATAGACATTTAGATTAAGGTAGAAGTGGAGGAAGTTGTGAAAGATCAAGAAGTTAGGAAATCCACACAATCACCTCATCTACACCTGGTAAAAGAATAAAAGAAATTGCTACTAGACCTAGAAAAAGGCAAAAAACATTAGTACCTCCAGTACAGAGGAAGATAGTAGAAATAAAAGATGATGAAGATACCCCAGTGAAAAAGAAAACATGGAAACCTAAGATTGAAAAAGTGAATGAACAAATCATACAAGATGGAGATTTCTCTAAGATGAACAAGTATTATGACCTTTATGACTATTTAGATAGACTGAATCTTGAAAATGCAGTTGTGAAACACATGATACAATCTAATAAGAAGTTTGACACAATTCAAGGCAAGATACTTGATGACTTATATGAGAAATTAGTGAACAAGAAGAAAAGAGCAACAGAAGAAGACGATAAGATCAGAGAAAATATTGTAAGAAAATTATGTGATGTTAAAGATGAAGAAAATTTCAAGGAGATCATGAAAGAACTGAACACCCATCTGAGAACAAAGAAAAGAACCATTCAGATTATGGGAGGAAATTATGAAGAGATCAACAAAGAAACAGAGCAAGCCATAGTCAAAGTAATGACAGCTAGTGTTGAAAGACACTCTAGTGCAGCAGGACAAACAAAGCAAGATAAGGAAGCTGAACATCAAAGAATTCCCTCTCCACCAGCTATAAACATTGAAGATGAGTCAATGCATGTGGAAGGAACTAAGATTACTTTAGATAGTGATGATAATCCTTTCAAGAATCTTGAAAACATTGTTGACATTTCAGCTTTTGAAGAGTGGGATAGTGCCCGAGAAGAAGAGAAGAGAGATTCAAGGATTGAAGAAGAAAAGGAAATAGAGAAGCAAGTAGAAGCTCCTAGTCAAGCAGAAATCAGTCTTACACCTGAGACTGCAAAGAAATCATAGTTTGGATCTATATTTGAAAGTTTTGGAAAAATAAGTTGATGATGATGATCAGATGGAATTGATCACATCTCTAAACAATATAATTATGAAGAATAAGAAAGTGAAAAGCCTTGAAGGATCACTGAAAGAACTATCAGAGAAGTTACAAAGCATTGTGACTACATAGATAACAGAGGTAGACCCTCTTGAAAGAGCTAAGAAAATTATGAATGTATTTGATGATGAGTTTACTAACTTATCTGACATAGCTAAAGTGAAGGCTCAAGTAGCCTATGAGGCCAAATTACTTCTAGACATAAGCCAGAATATCAGGAAAAAAATCAACAACTTGGATATCTGTATAAAAGACTTAAGAAGAAACTTAGACAGAGGTAAAACTTTGTACATTCAGTGTACAAAATCTGAGAATCTTGTATCAGAAGAAATTTAGAAAATTAAAGACAAAGAAGCAGAGATTCAGACAGAGGTAAATCTTCTAGCCAGCCCCAATGTGAAGATATTGGACATTGAGAAGAAAATCAGTAGGATTAATGATGAATTAAGGATTCTATTTGATGACAAGGACAAGAAACTGAAAAGATTCACTCTTCTAAGAGAGAATATTTCCATTAAGTTAAGCATTGTTGAAGGACAATTGGAAGAATGGCTTTCATCAAAGACATCTTTTCAGAAGTTTAGTTTTGCAAACCTTCAAGCCTGTGAAATAGCATCTTATGGATTGTGTGCACTACTCACTGTTGCAGACACCATTAAGAAGGCATGGGAGAAGGAGATAGAGAGCATCAAGATAAATTTTGCAAATTGTGTTGCAAGCCTACCGGCTCTGCAATATGAGCACAATTTTGGCATCCTTTTTGTCATTATTGTCAAAGGGGGAGAGATATTGAGCAGAAAATTGATATATATGATAAGTATGTATATTCTTAGGGGGATTATAGGATATAGCTAAGATATATGGAGTTATAAGGACAGCGGATATATATTTTTTTTATGGCCACAATTTTGAGTTTTTGAAGTGTTATGACTTAGCCAATTTTCTCATATGTTGCCACCAATGAAAAAGGGGGAGATTGTTGGCAATTTGGCTGAGTTAAATACTTAGATGTTGTCATTATGGAAAAATATAATCTACATGAATATCACATATGACAAAGAGCAAGTATGTCAGAGTGCAAAGGAAAATTGTCTAAGTATGAGACAGTGTTTTTCCAGTGTACCCGAAGATAGTTTTGATTAGCGATGATGATTGGAGTAAGTTCAGTGCTTGCACACTTGAACATAGATACTATGATCACTATAGAAGACTCACCTGAGAGCGCAAGTCAGTACGGCATGTACGGAAGAAGTTATGACAGTTTTACCACAGACAGTGTTAATCCGACATGACAGTATATGAAGACAAAATTGGTAAAGAGTTAAGGGATTATTTTTTTTATCAAAATAATGTCTTAACAATATAAAGGGACATCATCCTAGATGTTAACCCTTGGGTAAATATGTATTTTGTATAATGCTTTTGTTAAGCCGACTGTAAGATTTATTAGCCTTAATAACTTGTATAAATATGAGGCATTTGTAAATGTGAAAGAATAGAAGCAATTGTAATGATATAGATGATATAGCAAACATATAGCGAAGAGATATTGATGGGAATTTGTGAAAGCAAGCAAGCAGTATAAGGTTATGTACCTTGCCATATTTTGTAATCAGCAATCATTGTACATTACTTGTTTGGGCAGTGGGCTCATCTAGTAATCATATTTTGTATTACCAACTCTTAGCAGGGTTGAGACTTCTAACAAGGCCTAAAGTCCCTTAATCAGGACTGAGACACTATATGCATGTAATAGGCTTCTAACAAGGTCAACATCCTTAACAAGATACTTTTGATTAGTGGATCTTTGTGGGTACCATCCCCACCGGTGTTTTCCCTTGGCCAGGGTTTCCTCAAGAACAAATAATGTGTTATGAGTTCATTTGCTTTACTGTTATGCATATTCTTTAGTTTACTATGTTATGCATGTATCAAGTTAATCTGTTATATCCATAATTGGGCTAAAGTAAAAGTTTGTAGAATACTGATTCACCCCCCCCTCTTAGTATTCCCTATTTCTTACAATATGAGAAAATTGGCTAAGTCATAACACTTCAAAAACTCAAAATTGTGGCCGTAACAAAAATATATATAGACTTATTTTTTTTAAGTTTTCTCTTTATATCATTTATATGCAACACATTTTGGCACGCTTGGTGGAACCCACTTCACGGGTTTTATACTAACCATCTAATGTGTTTTTGAGTGTTTCTTGAGTTTTGTTAAGCTTGTAGGTTAAAGGAACATTTGGAGATCAAATTTCACAAGGAGCCTCAAATCAAACTAAGAACCCCATCATTGTGCTTAAAGCACTCAAGGGAAGTTTTTTGGCATATAATTCTCTATATCTTCTTTATTTTTTCTATTTTCATTTATAGGAAGTATTTTCATTGTGTATATATCTCAAACTCCCTATTTTCTTCACATTTATATATTGGTTAAAAAATTAAAAAATAATATAGAAATCTCTCTTGTTTATATAATCTTTCATTTTATTATTATTTTTATAAAAATATATATACATCTATATATATTGAATATATATACATTATATATATATATATATATATATATATATATATTCAATACATGTAAATATA
The DNA here is from genome assembly GCA_027943335.1 of Chamaecyparis obtusa. NCBI lineage: Eukaryota > Viridiplantae > Streptophyta > Pinopsida > Cupressales > Cupressaceae > Chamaecyparis > Chamaecyparis obtusa. The sequence continues at coordinate 811,332 of BSBK01003189.1, forward strand.
TATATATATATAAATAAAAATAAATTAAATTAAATTTAAAATTTAAAATAATAATAATAATAACAAAAAAAAATTCCCCACTGGACTGTGGTCTCCACAGTTCCCGTGGCTATGGAACTACAGCCCACAGGACTGTGGTCTCCACAGCTCTTGTGGCTATGGAACCATAGCCTATGGGACTATGGAACCATAGCTCCTGTGGCTATGGAACCACAACCCATGGGATTGTCGTCTCTACAGTTCCTATGGCTATCGGGACACAACCCATGGGTCTGTGGTCTCCACAATATTTTGAAAAAAAAGAAAGAAAAACATTTTTTTTTATAAAAATAAATAAATTTCAAAAAATTCTTAATCCCTCATTTGAAATTTAAAAAATTATTAATTTTTTTTTAATAGTATTTTCAAATAAACATTTTTTAATAATTTTGTTATAATATCTATAAATTTAGCTTATCTTTTTTTTTCAGGTTCTAGCTCCTGGTCATATGGGTGACCAAGGGCTCTAGCTCAGCACCCTTTCTAGAGCCAGTGGTCATGTGGGGTCTAGGGTTTGGCTTTTGAGGGCTGAACTTGATTATTTCCTCCTCGCAACCCATAAAGGAGTTGTTTCACGAAAACACTAATAACTTTTGCATGCAACCTCTTATTTTGATGATTCGAAAAGCGTTGGAAAGATGGTTCCGAGATCTTTCTAGATTTGTAAGACACTATCAGATTCCCCACAAAAAATAGGTGCAGATGTTCAAAGTTGACCCTTCTTTGCAAACTTCAAACACTCATAACTTGGGCATAAAAAATCATATTTCAACAAAAAAAAATTTAAATTCATCAGAAAAATGAAAGGAATCTGATTTTGTAATTATTTTTAGTGTTATACAATTTGTTTGAAGTTTTTTCCACATATTTTCAATTTTGGGCTTTAAATTAACCTTCACATTTGGGTTTGGAATTAAAAAGAACAAGTGTCTTTTAACCCCACGGCCACGTACTTATTCTCTCCTCTCGCACCTTCGGGTGACCTTGAGTGCACAAGAAATACGTGGTATTTTTTTTAGTAGGCTTTCTTAGGGATTTGATCACCTCAAGGGATGACCTAAACTCCTGGGTTCTGATGGAGTATAAATAGCAGGAGTTGAGTCCAAAGACACCTCTCTTGAAAGTAGAATCTTGTCACTCTTGGCTAAGCCCCAAATAATTTTATACCTTTGGGAACTGAAGGTGGATATTTGAGTTATTGTCTCCTCTTGGATGTGTGGTATTATTCTCTTTCATCTACGAATTTGGGTCTTACGTACCTTGAGTATATTGAGTACATCCCCTAGTTGAGATTGTAAATCCTAGTTGAAGCTTGAATAGGATTGTTGGTGTGTTTGATGTGCTTGGATGTTTAAAACCCTCCACATTTGCAGCCAAAAGGGGACACACCATCAAAATTAAGCCTTAGAAATTGTGTTTGTATATAATTTCATTTGTTTGCTTTAGATTTTAAAATAAAAAATCCTAAAAAAATAAAAACTTTCCAAAATCCAAAAAAAAATAAAGTTTGAAAATTCAAAAACATTACAAAACTCAAAAACATCAAAATATTTCAAAATCAACAAAAACAAGTCTTGTTTTAAGTCCACTTAGTCAAGATTTCTACATCATCTCCACACCACTTCTTCAATCTATCAAATCCATCTTCTTCTTCATACTTCTTATCCTAATCACCTTCCAAATCAATCCTCCAATTGTAATCTCCCTTAATCATCCTATTCATTCCTCTATTCTAATCATCCTAGTCATCATCTCCTAATTATTCATAATATCCTTAGTCATCTTCTTAATCCAGTTCAATCATCTAAATCATTCATCTACATCCTTAATCATTCCTCCATATCCTAATCATCCTTCCTCTTCATCTCTTAATCATCTTACATATCTTCCTTGTTAATCTTTTCCCTCGTCCTAATCATTTCTTCCAAGTCATTCTTATTTTATTCCTAATCATTTCTTCCAAGTTATTCATATTCTATCTAATCATTTCTTCCAAGCCATTCTTATTCTATTCTTCTAAGTCATCTTTATCATTCTTCTTAATCATTCTTCTAATCTTAATCAAACCTAATCCAAATCATTTCATCCCCTTCCTAATCATTCAATCAAGGTCTTACCCTTCATCCTAATCATCCTTCATAATCCACACCAACATCTGCTTGCTTAATCCAATTTCATCAATCATTTTCCTCCAAATCTAATCACATCATTATCTTTCTAATCCAACCCACTTGTCAACTTCATTCCAATAAAATCCTAATTCAATCCATTTATCCCCTTCATCTAAATCAATCACCCATTTATCCATTCAATTGTCTTCCAATATCCCTCATTTATCTTCTAAATTCATTTCATTCTTAATTCCAATCTATATCTGTGTCATCTTCTAATTCAATTTTTCATAAAATCTTCCACTTTTGGCTTAGGAGCACCATTATAATCTTTGGACTTTAATCATCATCTAAATCAAATAAATCCAATCAAACTTGAGGCCCTTCCCTCACATTAATCAAATCAAAATCAATCAAATCAAATCAAATCCTTGAGGCCCTACCCTCACAATCAATCAAATCCATAATCCAATCAATCAAATCCTTGTGACCTTTCCCTCTTAATCAATCAAATCAAATCCTTAAGGCCTTACCCTCTTAATAAATCCAATCAATCAAATCCTTGAGTCCTTTCCTTCTTAATCAATCAAATCAAAATCAATAAAATCAAATCAAATCCTTGAGGCCCTGCCCTCTTTAATCAAAACAAAAGTCCAAACTTTCTCCTAGTCTTAAGTTCATATTTCATCCATCCTCAAATATTTCACTTAATTCATTATTAATACAAATCTTCATCTATCTTCTTCTAATCCAAGTTCAAACCTTCATTTAAACATCATGGATAGAGATTGGATTCTCCAAATGGTTAAAGACATTCAAATGCAATATCACAACATACATCTACTCCAAAAAACTTATCAATCACATCCATCCAAACCATCCATTCTACCTCAACATGTCATATCCAACTCCAATACATCTCACACTTCTTATCCTTCCTCTAACTTTGACAAGGGAAATCCATGTAAGGAAACTTAGGTGCGGAAACAACTTCCTACACTAATCTCTAAAGGAGAGTATTGTGCAAATTCTTTTTAAATCCTTACAATTTCAGATTCATTAACTACTTTAACAAAGATATTGCAGCCATATACCATGCATATAGAAAATAGATAGAGAAGATTGAAACACATAAACACAAAGATATGTTGGTGGGGAAAAACCTTTCGGTAAAACAACCCCACCCATCCAAAACCTACATAATATATTATCTTCAACACAAAGACTACAACACACTTGCAATGCAAGTTCTTTCAAGAGATGAGAGACTAGTAAAACTTATTATATTTCTTCCATAGAAGCAGCATCATATATATAGACTCCTCAGGACCCAACAAATACCCAAAAAAGGAGTTTGGCATCCAACCACCGAGACCCATGCACAAAGCCACATGTACACATCTGTTACATGCAATCCCAAGAATAGGCATCCATCCCTAGAATAGACTATGACAGCTTGTCATAGAATCTACCAAAAATAACGGTCACAAGAGAAATGTAAGAGAATCTGTCATACCAACCTATTTTTGGCATATTCTCTTACACACACCAACCACTTCTTCTTGGGTGCCCAAATAGGCCCAAGTCATAAGATGCTCTTACACCTGTCATAGCACATTCCTTAAATAGTTCTTACGTGTCATAGGAATCTGTCATGACCGTTTTAGTCATGATCTCCTTATGCACAAGATGCTGACACATCAAGTGGAGTGACACATCAACATGCCAACTAGACATGTACACTCACACTTAATTTCATTATTTGCAAAAAAAAATACATTTACAAAACAAATAATAAGAATAGGAATTATCCAAGGTTGAGACACCTTATTCCTAACATTCTCCCACTTGTCGAACACCTTGTAAGAGCAATAGGAACATAATAGGAACTTTAACCGCTATAGGCCAAAAGGCCCATAGACTCCGAACACCATCTGAACTTCTCAGTGCCCACTAGTTTTGTTAATGCATCTGCAACATTCTTCACAGTATCTACCTTCTCCATATTTACCTTTCCATCTTCCACCATATCTCTCACAAAGTGAAACTGCACATCAATGTGCTTCATTCTGGCATGGAAAGTTGGATTTTTTGCAAGGCAAATAGCGCTCTGACTGTCACACCAAATAGTAATCTATTCTGCATCAACACCAACATTAGAACACAATCTCCTAATCCAAATGGCTTCCTTAAAAGCATGAGTAGCAGCCATGTACTCAGCTTCTATACGGGACAAAGCAACCACAGGTTGTCGCTTACTCATCCAACTAATAGCACCACCAAACATAGTGAACACATAAGCACTGGTGGATCTTCTACTATCAATATCACCTGCCCAATCTGAATCCACAAACCCATGAATACAAACTAAATGCGGAGATCCAGAAGAGTTACCATGATAACATATGGAGTAATCTGATGTACCCCTCAAATATCTGAATACTCACTTAACTACATCCCAATGTACCCATCCAGGGTTAGCCATAAATCGACTCAGGACTCCCACTGCTTGGGCAATGTCTGGTCTAGTACAGACCATAGCATACATAAGACTGCCAACTACACTAGCATAAGGTACTCTACTCATGTCCTCCACCTCACTAGGAGATTTTGGACAATCATCTACAGATAACTTTGTTCCCATAGAAATTGGAACACAAAGTGGTCTACAATCTGCCATGCTGAACCTGTCCAACATAGACTTCACATACTTACTCTGACTCAACCAAAGTTTTCTGTTAGACCTGTCTCTACTGATTTCCATACCCAAGATGTACCTAGCTGCCCCAAGATCTTTCATCTCAAACTATGCTGACAACTGAGATTTAAAATCAGAAATCATACCCTTACCCTTCCCAAATAGCAACATATCATCAACATATAATGCAACAATAAGAAGGCGATCATTTTCAACTCTGAAATAAACACAATGATCTGATTTTGATCTTACAAATCCAATTGACAACACAAAGGCATCAAACTTAAGGTACCACATCCTAGGAGATTGCTTCAAACCATATAGAGATTTCTTTAGTCTGCAAACTAAGGATTCTTTACCTTTAACAATGTAGTGCTTAGGCTGTGACATAAATATCTTTCTCCAAATCACCATGAAGGAAAGTTGTCTTCACATCCATCTATTCTATCTCTAAATCATATGATGTAGCAAGAGATAATAGAAATCTAATGGATGTCAACTTTGCAACAGGAGAGAATATTTCATCATAATCTATTCCCTCTACCTGTGAATACCCCTTTGCAACCAATCTAGCTTTGTACCTTTCAACACTGTCATCTGCATAGAATTTCTTCTTGAACACCCATTTATAGCCAATAGATTTTCTCCCTTTAGGCAAAGGTACAAGGTCCCAAGTTTTTTTTTTCTCCAATGAAGCCATATCTTCATCCATAGCCTCAATCTAGGAACCTACATCTTCCATGCCCAAAGCCTCTTTCACAGATCTAGGCTCATCAGTGTTAGTAATCAAAGCAAAGGCACAACTGGAATCTAACATAGAATAACCAAACCTTTCTGGTTGCTTTCTTTCTCTTGTGGATCTCCTCAAGGGTTGAGGTTGAGGTTGAGGTTGTTCTTCCTCTTCTTCTGAACTATCAGAGCTGCTAGAGCTCTCCTCATCATTAGACCCAACATGGTCCCTCGGTTCAGTCTTCTCAGGGGTAGGAGGCAATTGAACAACATCTTTTTCCTTTTCTTTTTCATCTGGTTGTAGCACAATAGGAGAAGATGTTAGCTCTCTAAAAATAACATTTCTACTATACAACACCTTACTAATCACAGGATCCCAAAGCTTGTATCCTTTCACACCAACACTGTATCTGATGAAACTACATTTGACAGCTTTGTTTTCCAACTTAGATATTTTCTCCTTTGGAACATGTGCATAAGCTTCACAACCAAAAACATGAAGATGTCTAATTGAAGGCTTCTTACTAGACCACACCTCCATGGGTGTCTTATGAACAAGAGCTGATGTAGGAGATCTATTAACCAGATAGCAAGCAGTGGCCACATCGTCGGCCCAAAACCTTTGTTCTAAACCAGCTCCACTAAGCATACTCCTAGCCTTCTCCATCAGTGTCCTGTTCATTCTCTCTGCAACTCCATTTTTCTGTGGGATATAAAGAGTTGTCTTATGCCTCTCGATACCTCATTCTTTATAGAACTATTCAAACTTTGCTAAGCAAAACTCACCACCATTATCAGTTCTCACACACTTAATCTTCTTACTAGTCTGATTCTCTACAAGGGCTTTACATTCCTTGAACCGACTAAAGACTTGTGTCTTACTTTTAAGGAAATAAATCCAAGTCCTTCTACTATAATCATGTATGAAAGATACAAAAAATATAGACTTGGAGATTGAAGGAACTTTTACAGGACCAAATACATCAAAATGAATAAGATCCAAAACATCAAAAGATTTGTGAGAACTAGAGTAAAACTGAACATGATTTTGTTTACCATAGACACAGTGTTCATAGAAGTCAAACTCGAGATTGCAATCATTTAACCCCTCAAAAAAGTTTTATTCTTCAGGGTCCTAAGACCCTTCTCACCAATGTGGCCAAATCTCATATGCCACAACATCATATTTTCTATAGGAAGCTTGCCTTCCAAAGTATTTTCACCCTTAGGTACACTTACTGCACTGCCATCAGAACCCATTGCCATAGTCTTCTTTACTACTTGTTCATATGGTGGGGATGAAGTGATAGCCGCTCTCTTCTTTGAAATAGAAGAACTATTGCACTGAGCAATGCATGCTTCAAGCTAAAACAAAGTACCTCTCCCAGTACCTCTAGCGAGCACCATAGAACCTCTCATCATCTTGCATCCATCTTTTGAAAAGATAACTTGCACACCTACATCATTCAGCATACTTACAGATAATGGGTTTCATGCCAAACCTAGAATGTGCATAACTTTGTTGATTCCCTTTACTCATCCATCAGGAAATCTGATAGTGACCCTTCCGTGTCCAACTATCTTTAGGTGAGAATCATCATCCAAGTACACCTTTCCACCATCAAACTCTTCATATTTTGAGAACCATTTCTGATGAGAGGTCATGTGAAAAGAAGCACCTGAGTCAACTAACCACACATCATTAGATGCATGGGCTGCCAAAGCTACAATAAAAGCATCTCCATCTTCTTGAGATTTTTCAGAAGTTGAATCTGAGCCTTTCTTCTTCTTCTTCAGTTCTTTACAGTCCCTCCGGAAGTGCCTAGTTTTATCACAGTTCCAACATTTTTCCTTGGACTTTCCAGGAGTCTTAGAACTCCCACGGGATTTGGATCTACCCTTCTTTGACTTTTTGTCATTCTACTTTCCTTTGTCGTTGGATCTCCCGCCAACAGCAAGGGCTTCCTTAGATGAACCCGAAGTCTTTCTTCACATCTCCTTAGATAGCAGCAAAGACACCACATCATCCATATGGAATGTGACTATAGTACTTCTGAGAGCCATCACAAGATGGTCCCATGAATCCAGCAAGGAACAAAGCAGGGTCATACAACAATCCTCCTCCTCGATCTTTGCACTGGATGATGCCAACTATGTAATCAATAAATTGAATGCGTTGAGATGATCATTTATGGATCCACCTTCCTCCATTCTTAAAGAATACAACTTCTTTCTTAGGAACAACTTATTCACCAAAGATTTGGCCTGATACATAGACCCAAGTCATTGCCACAAAGAATTTGTAGTAGTCTCATCAAGAACATTTAGAAGAATGGCATCTGCTAGACAGAGTCTGATGAGACCCTTCACCTTCTAATCCTTGACCTCCCAATCTGCTTGAGATATCATTGCAGGTTTCACATCAAGTGAAGTAGCCTCCCATAGATTGCAGTCTTCAAGCATGTCTTCCATCTTGAGTTTCCACAACTCAAAATTAGTGCCATTAAATTTCTCCACCTCCATTCTACTGTATGAGGAACTCACCATCTCAAAACTGTATGAGTTTCCACAACACAAAACTCCCACTCAACTTGAGATTAGCTCAAAAAACCCTACCCAACAACTAGGATCAAAAGTTGATCAAGCTCTGATACCACTTGTAAGGAAACTCAGGTGCGGAAGTAGCTTCCTACACTAATCTCTAAAGGAAAGTATTGTGCAAATTATTTTTAAATCCTTACAATTTCAAATTTGTTAACTACTTTAACAAAGATATTGCAGCCATATACCATGCATACAGAAAATAGATAGAGGAGATTGAAACACATAAACACAAAGATATGCTAGTGGGGAAAAATCTTTCAGTAAAACAACCCCACCCATCCAAAACCTACACAATGTATTATCTTCAACACAAAGACTACAACACACTTGCAATGCAAGTTCTTTCAAGAGATGAGAGACTAGTAAAACTTATTATATTTCTCCCATAGAAGTAGCATCATATATATAGACTCCTCGGGACCCAACAAATACCCAAAAAAGGAGTTTGGTGTCCAACCACCAAGACCCATGCACAAAGCCACATGTACACAACTGTTACATGAAATCCCAAGAATAGGCATCCATCTCTAGAATAGACTATGACAGCTTGTCATAGAATCTACCAAAAATAATGGTCACAAGAGAAGTGTAAGAGAATCTGTCATACCAACCTATTTTTGGCATATTCTCTTACACACACCAACCACTTCTTCTTGGGTGCCCAAATAGGCCCAAGTCATAAGATGCTCTTACACCTGTCATAGCACATTCCTTAAATAGTTCTTACGTGTCATAGGAATCCATCATGACCATTTCAGTGATGATCTCCTTACGCACAAGATGTCGACACATCAAGTGGAGTGACACATCAACATGCCAACTAGACATGTACACTCACACTTAATTTCATTATTTGCAAAAAAAAATACATTTACAAAATAAATAATAAAAATAGGAATTATCCAAGGTTGAGACACCTTATTCCTAACAATCCATCTCACCCTTCACCCCCACGTGGTTCCTTTCATAACTCACATCATGCCTCCAACACACCCAAGCTTGCCCAAGAGATTGAAGAACTTGAAAATATTGTCCTTAACTTACAAAATGGGAGTCAAAAGAAAAAGTTTCTCTTTGAAGATAGATGTCCTTTGGAATTTGTCCAAATCCTTAATCCTCATCCCCCATCCAACCCCACTCCTCCACCTAATCCTCAACCTCTACATAATCCTAATCCTCCAAAACCATCATCATCCCCATCTTCTAAGAAGAGTCCCTTTAATTGGGCTAGGATATGAGAAAAGGAGTCTAAAGCCCCAACTTTAAATAAATTTCCCCACTCATCCAAAGGCATGCACCCCCCGTCATTTCCTCCAAATCAAGACACAACTAAATCTTCTAAGTCTCATGATTCTTTCATCCCTCTATCCACTCGAGTTGAAGCTTCTACCTCCTCCCTCCCATCATCCTCCCAATTCCAAATATGTCAAGACCTTGTTCCAAAGCATGCTACCATGGATTCCTCTCCTCCTCTAGATCTAAGAATCTCTCCATCCCATGATCCCAATCTATCTCAAGATCCACTTATCCCTCTTAATCCACCTCATGATCCAATTCCTATTCAACATCAAGACATCCCTATTATCCCAATGGTTATTGATTCCCCTCTATCTCATTAACCCATCCCCTCTACCCCATCCAATGATCCCCTTCCATCTTGAGCCTTAACATCCATTTATCCTCCATTTCATGAAGGTATTCCTTCTATCCAATCCACTAATCCCCCTCCTTATCAAGATCAAATCACTCCATTTCATAATTCCCTCTCCTCCATTCCATTGTATGATGTTCTTCCATCTCCGGATTGCATTATCCCTTATGCTCCACCATATAATCCTCTTAGAAGTCAAGATCAAAGTACCCCATTATCTCCATGTCATGATCCTCAGCCATCTCAAGATCATATTATCCATCCTTCTCCATCTCAAGATCCTATTATCCCCCTGAATCCCCCTCATGATCCTAATCCTCCACAAGATCCCATCACAAGATCATATTATCCCTCCTTCTCCATCTCAAGATCCTATTATCCCCCTAAATCCCCATCATGATCCTAATCCTCCACAAGATCCCATCACACCTATCCAATCCATCCATGAACCCCATACACATGGACTCACATCTTGTGTTGAAAATAATAAGTATCCCATTAAAGAAAGCATGTCTCAAGATGTTGGTACACCTTCCACTCCTTCCAAATCCAAAATTCCTCCATCCAAATCTAAACTTCAATATTCCCCTCACTCATATTCAAAATCCATTTTGGGCCCTTATGTCTAAAGCTCCATCCCCCCATCCTCCAAATCCATGTCTGGCCCCTATGTCCAAAACTTCCAAAAATCCATCCCTTCCTCAAACACATCAATTTTGGGTCCTTATGTTCCCAAACCTAATCCTTCATCCCTTCCATCCATTTTAGGTCCTTACATACATCCATTTACCATATCCAAGTTCCCCTCACATCCCTAAGAAATATCCACAAAGGTACTCATCCTTGATTTCCTTCCAACATTCACCCTTCGTAATTCCATCCATAAACTCCTTATGTACTCATACCATGGCTAATGGGAGCAATTTGGATGCCAAAACAAAACAAAAAAAGATGCATAAATCCAAAAATTGACACAACAATCCAAGGATCAACATGTCCCATCTGAAAGACATGTTCAAGAAAAGAAAAAATATGATCCAAAAGAAATAAATTTTCAAAAGGCTACAAAGGCCCCAAATGAAAATTTTAAAAATCATGTGGATTCCCAAGCTACTCATTGAAGAAATGCATCTCAAATAACAATCCAAATTGGCATCCAGCCTTGCTAATCCACAAGCTTCCTCCACTCATAAGTCCTCTACTCCTCCCTCTAAAAATCCTCTCCTTTCCAACTCCATTACATCCTTCATCTATTTTGGGTCCTTATATCCCAAAATCCACCTTGTTTTCCTCCATCTCCTCCAAAATATCCTCCTCCACAACTCCATGACCCTTCAAGGTGTGTGTCAATGATGATCTTTCCATCTCCCCCATCCACTTATCCATAAGTATTTTGACCTCCCATTCATTATCCCCCAATCCTTCCATACCCATCCACCCCTTTAATCCAATCTTTTGCATAAATCCTCATCCCCCTTCCCCTAGATCATTTCCTCTACCATCCAACCATCCTACAAACATCTATGAGATAATATCCAAAATGCCTTGATACAAAAAATATATATATATCACAAAACTAGATGCTTGATCCTTCCATCCATCTTCCTATCACATATTCATTGTCTTCTAAAATTCACATCTTCTCTCCATTCGCTTATCCTCATCCCCTTGTACTCTACACTTGGGGGCAAGCTCCATCCATCCTATGATACCATACATGTCTTCCAACAATTCATATCCACCATCCATCATCCTATCTAAGTCCATCATCGCCCTTTCCTATCTTTGATCTTGACTATCCTATTCATTACATCCCTCCATATGCACCATCCATGCTCCTTATTCATTATCCATCTCCTATCCATTATCCTACATAATTCCATCCACTTTCCCCTATTTGGTCTTGACATCTTTATCTGTATCCTTCATCTCCTCATCCTTGTCATATTCACTTCCCCCATCCTCCATCCATATTCCTATAAATCTCCATACTCCTTTCCATGCCTTTGATCTTGATTATCCCATGAATCTCCTCCATTCCATTCTATGCTTCTATCCATATCATCCATACATTATCCATTATCTGTTTCCATCCATATCCTCCATATCATTATCCTATATCTTATCCATACCTCTCATCCTATCCACCCACCTTCCCATGCATGTTTTAGAACATACATGCCTTCATTCCCTCCATGCATATTCATCTTCATTCCATCCATTTCACACATCCTTTATCCACCATCTTTCCATTCATTTTCCTACCTCTAGTGTGGGGCATCTCACTCCTTTGCACCATAGTACTTGGCTCCCCATCCACCTACCATTTATCTTATCACCATGCATTCCCTCCATCTACCTTCCATCCATAAACCATATTCATCCCCCTTTCCTCTGTCATACCTTGGTTCTCCCTTGTCATTGGTCCTGACCCATTCAATCCTCTTATCCATCTTCCAACTTGCTCCCATAACATCCATTTGTCCTTTCCCTCTCCTGTCTAATCCATTTCTCTTTCTTCTATCCTATTCACTCCACCTTGTCTTCTAATCTTATTCTATCCAATCCATTTCTCTTCTAATCCACTCCATTTATTCCCCTTCTATTATCTATCCATATTTTAATTCAATCCCTTCATCCAATCCTTTCATATCCAATTCATTTCCCTTCTAATCTAATCAATTTCCCTTCTTTATACCTTCTTTGCTCAAATTCATTTCTACTACTCTTATCTTATCCAAATCTTTCATCCTATTCAATACACTTTCTTTATCTTCTAATTTTTCCTATCAAATTCCTTTATCTTCTAATTCCACTAAATCAAATTCATCAATCTTCCAATCCAACCAATTTCCCTTCTTCATATCCAATTCATTTATCTTCTAATTCCAGTGAATCAAATTCCTCTATCTTCTAATCTAATCAATTTCCCTTCTTCCATTCCCATCTTATCAACATTATTTATCTTCCAATCCCATCTTATCAACATTATTTATCTTCCAATCTGATCTTCTCCATGTCCTTTATCTTCCAATCCAATCTTCTCCACATCCATTTATCTTCTAATCCAATAATTTTCTCTTTTTTCACTCCTCTTCTATCCAATTCATTTCTATTCTAATCTAATCAATTTCCCTTCTTCTAATCCAATCTTTTCCAACTCAATTATATTCCTATCCAATAAATTTCCCTTCTTCCTATCCTCTTCAATCTAATTACTTTCTACTCATATTATCTTATCCAACTCTTCCAATCCAATCCAAATCTCTTTGTTCCACTCATCAATAAATCACAAAAATCAAAAAATCCCAAATTAGTCCAATCAAGTGTAATCAATACTAATCCAATCAATCCAATCTTGTAATCTTGTACATCAATCCTTAATCAACCCATCATCTTGACCCAAATCAGTTGATAATCCAATCATCAAATCTTAAACAAATCATCATCATGGGATGTATCCTTCCCAATTCTTTGGATGTGCATTTTTCTTATCGTTAACTTTGTCATTCTCAATCTATCATCATCAATCAATCCATCAATTGGTTTTCAACTTGACTAGGGGAAAAATTTTGGTTTGAATTTGGTTTCTTGTGCATGCTTGCTTGTTGCTTTGTATGTGTTAGCATTTTTTGCATTTATCATGGTCTTTGCATCCTATTGTCACAATGGCATCATGATATTCCATATCATGGTATCATAGGAATATGGTTGCATTTGACCTTTTATTTATCATGTACTAGACACATTGTCATCTCGGTTCCTCATACCTTGGTGCATAGTGTTAAGTACAATATCAAACTTAGGTTTCTCACACCATTGTAGCATGACTTTCTCTATTCTTCCTTAATATTCACTATCATTTATCCTCTATACTACTATTCATTTCAAGAGCACACTCATTTCTCCAAACCTACATGTCCTCTCGAGGGGGCATACCAATCCCTCCTCATCATCCTTCTATGACTGGGTCATCATGCTATTAGTCTTATCCCTTTTATCCACTATGTTTTAATATTATTTTATCTAACATCACTTCATGATGCTACATCAAAGAGGGGAAAAATGTAGACACCAAAAATTGTCCTAACAATTACCCTTATTCTAGCCAATTAAATAGATATTTATTATTTATTTAATAATTAGCCTTAATCTACCTTTAATTAAATAAATTCACATTTATTTAATTACAATCCTCTTTATCCCCTATCCTTGATTAAATAAATTTACATTTATTTAATTTTAGCCTTTATCATATCCTTGATTAAATAAATTTACATTTATTTAATCTTATCCTAGCCTATTTCCCATTTCCCCTCTTCTTAATCCTCCATTTAATTAAGTAAATGACCTAGTTTACTTAATTAATCCTCTTTTATCCCACTTGAAATTAAATATTACATTCAATTCTATTTGAGCACATGGATCCTAAATTTAACCCTCGCCTAACCTTACTTCCCTAACCTAACCCATCCTTATAACCCAAGTCAACCCACTTTCCCACTAATTAATCTTAATCTCCCACCTAATAAATCCTTAATCATTTTGATGCGGGAGCATCTTGGGTCCTTGGCAATCCTGTGTCACCAAAAATATTTTGGAGTTTTTCTGTGTTGCTCGATTCCTTCTTTAACCAAGTTGGTCATTATTTGGTCAGTTTCCTTTGGTTACCAAGTGTGGTCAGTTATCTCCTGGGCGGTCAGTTGTTTCACTAGTGCTCAACGTTGCTTGTCTGTTGCTTAGTTATCTTGCTCATCGATGGGTTTAGTTTTAGTTTTTGTTGTGGTTGACTTGTGCATTTATATTGGATCATAGATTTAATGTTGATATTAATCATTGGGAGGTGTGTGGTCCCAGATCTGACCATTCCTTCCATTGATTATGGATTTGAAGGTCAACTCAGTTTGGTAGACTCTTGTATAAATGTAGTTGTTTGGTTGTAGTTTAGGGGGCAGTTTTTGGAGAAGTTTTGGGATAGAAGATAGAATTAGAGATTGTTGGTAGATCCTCACATGTTTGAGGACTTCTGTAGATCTTTGTAATATCTGGCCCTAATCGGGAAGGCCTTACAGCTCGGCACGTACATTCTATTGATGAAAATATATGAAAGCTTTTGCATTCTCTCTCCCTGTTGTGTTTGTTTGCTTCCGCATGTGTTGAGCAAGCTTGGATCCTTAGGGTGTACCATTGTTTGGCCCCTCTTGCTCCCTACCTTGCGTCAAGTGGTATCAAAGCGAGGTGAGATCTTGATCTATGTTTGTGGATCTAGGTTTGTAGGTTCTGCTTGAATCCCTAGTTGATTGTTGTGGGGTAGCAGATTATGATCTGACCTGCAATTGTAGAGGGTTGTCAAGATGGTTCGTGGGAGGCAAGATGCAGATCCAAGATTGGAAGATATGCTAAGGAAGATTGCTGCTAGGTTAGAAGTTGTTGAAACAGCCCAAAGAAGAGGCAGACATCTTGAAGATGTTAGTGATGATGAAGTTGAGGAAGAACAGGCGAATGCAAAACTTGCACCTGTTATGGATCAAGGTGAAGAAATATTTTTGAATGATTTGACAAGTCTGAAGTCAACATCACATTTCAATCCTCCTGAGTGTGGTGGGAAGCTAGATTCTGATGAATTGGTGGACTAGATCACCGAGATGGAAAAATATTTTGAATATGAAAACATACCTGAAGACAAGAAGGTGAAGATTGCAAGCACAAAGTTGAAAAGTCATGCATCCTTATGGTGGGAACATCTACAATTGGATCAGAAGAGGAAAGGAAAAGAAAAAATCAAGGTATGGAATAAAATGGTGAATAAGTTGAAAGGAAAGTTCTTACCTTGTGATTATCAGATTAACCTAGTTCGGCGAATGCAAAGTTTGAGGCAAAAGGATAGCTTGGTAAAGGAATATACTAAGGAATTCTATAGATTAGATATTAGATCTGGACATGATGAAGATGATGTGGAAAGAATTGGTAGATACCTAAATGGTTTGAGAGTTCCCATCCAAGAGGAAATTAGTATGGTTAAGTTGGAGAACATTGAAGAGGATTATCAATTTGCATTGAAAATAGAGGAGAAATTGAACAAAAGACATGAGCAAAGACAAAGAGGTCGAGGTGGTAGATTCCCTAGAGGAAGAGGTGGATCTGAACCAGAAAAGACAAATCTGGACAAAGGCAAGACCGAGTGGAAAGGTGAAAGTTCATCTAGAGGTAGAGGCAGTAACTACCGAGGTGGTTATAGTAGAGGAAGTTTCTGAGGAACTTGTTACAATTGTGGAGAAGAAGGACATTGATCTTTTGAATGTACACATGCTAGTAAGAAGGCTGGTAATAGTAGAAATGATTTGGTACAAGAAGAGTCACCGAATGAACCTGAGAAAGAAAATAACTTGATGGTAAGGAGAGCACTATAGAATGAAAGTAAGAAGGAAGATCCGTTAAGGAAAAGTTTCTTCAAGACCAGATATAGAGTTTCTGATAAATTTTGGAAGGTAATCATTGATAGTGGTAGCTCAGAGAATCTGGCATTTGAAGAGATGGTAACAAAGTTGCAGTTGGAAAGGTTGGTACATCCAAAGCCCTATTAGATTTCATGGATCAAAGATGAGCATAAACTCTTGGTAAGTGAAAAATTTTATGTGAATTTGAAGATTGGAAAGTACTATGATAAGGTGCTATGTGATATCATGCCTATGGATTATTGTCATATTTTGTTGGGTAGACCTTGGAAATATGATAGACATACTATATATGATGGAAGATTGCATAAGTATACTATTGTGGCTGATGGAAAGAAACAAATCTTATTACCTTTGATGGAAGAACCTGTTAGTAATGTTTGCACATCTGTGAAATTTTGTTTGATGGAACCAAGAAAGTTTGTTAACCCTTTGAAGAAGAATGATGTATGTTTTGTTGCGATCCCTAACAAACAGAGTAAGAAAATAGAGGATAATGTCCCTAAGGAGATTGATAAGTTACTCACTGAGTATAGTGATATCATTTATGATAATGTACCTGATGGTTTGCCACTGAAAATAAGCATTGATCATTGTATGGATCTAGTCCCTGGAGCTAGTTTACCGAATAAAGCACCTCATCAATTGACACCTACTGACAATCAGGAATTGAACCAATAGATTCAAGAATTGCTGGAGAAAGGTTTGATTAGAGAAAGTTTGAGTCCTTGTGTAGTACTTGATGTATTGGCACTGAAGAAGAATGGAGAATGGAGAATGTGTACCAATTCCAGAGCAATCAATAAGATAATAGTGAAGTATAGGTTTCCTATACCGAGAATGGATGACATAATGGATAGTTTGACTGGAGAAAAGTATTTCACAAAAATTGATTTGAAAAGTGGGTATCATCAAATCAGAATCAGAGAAGGTGATGAATGGAAGACTGCTTTCAAGACAAAAGAAGGTTTGTATGAGTGGTTGGTTATGCCTTTTGGTTTAACTAATGCACCGAGTACTTTCATGAGGCTGATGAATGAAGTTTTGAAGAAATTCTTGGGTAAGTTTGTGATTGTATATCTTGATGATATTCTGATATTCAGTAAGACCAGAGAAGAATATTTTTGGCATGTTAAACAAGTTTTGCAGAGATTGAAAGAGGAAAAGTTGCTAAAAATTTTGAAAAAGTGTTCATTCATGAAAGAGGAGATTGTGTATTTGGGATTTGTTATTACAGCTGATGGTTTGAAGATGGATCTTGAAAAGGTTGAAGCTATTTTGTATTGGCCTACACCTATGAATGCTAGTGAGGTAAGATCATTTCATGGTTTGGCAAGTTTTTACCGAAAGTTCATAAGGAATTTCAGTTCAATTTGTAATGCTATGACTGAGACTATGAGAGGAGACAAAAGAGAATTCAAGTGGACACATGGAGCTGACAAAATTTTTGAGACTCTGAAGCAGAAGGTTGTTGAATTACCTATTTTTGCATTACTTGATTTCAGTAAGGTATTTCAAGTAGAATGTGATGCAAGTGGAAGTGCAATTGGAGCTGTGTTGAGTCAAGAAGGTAAACCTGTTGCTTTCTTTAGTGAAAAATTGAATGGTGCTAGAAGGAAATATTACGTGTATGATCAAGAATTCTATGCAATTGTTCAAGCACTGAAGAAATGTAGACATTATTTGATACTGAGTGAATTTGTGTTGTATACTGATCATAAGGCTTTATAGTATTTGGGTAGTCAGAATAAGTTGAATCAGAGACATATGAAATGGATAGAGTATTTGCAGAGTTATACATTTGTGATAAAGCATAAGAGTGGAGTCACTAACTGAGTTGTTGATGCATTGAGTAGAAGAAGATCTTTGATGACCAAGATGAAATTTGAAGTTCTTAGTTTTGATGAGATGAGAGATTCCTATGAGTTTAACCCTAATTTTTTGGAGCCATGGAGAAAGTGCAGAGCACCTATTCAAGATCAACAAGATACTAAATGGGATGAATATTTTATTCAAGAATGTATGTTGTTTAAAGGTATTTAGTTGTGTATACCGAGAGGAATAATGAGAACTAATCTGATAAAGGAGAAACATAGTAGTGGTTTGGCTAGACATTTTGGCATTGATAAAACATGGAATTTGCTTAAGGAGAAGTACTTTTGGTCGCAGTTGTATAAAGATGTTCAGAAATTTGTGAAAAGTTATAGAATTTGTCAAGTTGCAAAAGGAGTAAGTCAGAATACTGGATTGTATGTACCGATTGTTGTTCCTGAGAAACCTTGGATTGACATTAGTATGGACTTTGTTCTTGGCCTACTGAAGACAATAAGAGGTAATGATTCTATATTTGTTGTTGTGGATAGATTTTCTAAGATGGCACATTTTATACCTTGTAGAAAGTCATCAGATGCAGTACATGTAGAAGATCTTTTCTTTAAGGAAATTGTCAGATTGCATGGATTATTGAGGAGTATTATCTCTAACTGAGACAATAAATTTGTTGGATACTTTTGGAAAACCCTTTGGAAGAAATTTGGCACTGAGCTAAAATATAGTTCTACATTTCACCCACAAATCGATGGACAGACTGAAGTTGTGAACAGAAGTTTGGGAAATATTTTGAGATGTTTAGTTGGAGACACACCGAGTAATTGGGATTATGTGTTAGCACAAGCGAAATTTGCATACAATAATTCAATGAATAGGAGTACTAGAAAGACACCATTTGAGATTGTGAATGGCACATAGCCGAGAGGAATATCTAATTTGAGAGACATTACTGATGAAAATAAGAGAAGTGTTGAAGGAGTAAAATTTGCTGAGTATATGAAGACATTGCATGAAGATGTGAAGCTAAAACTGGAAGACAATAATCAGAAATACAAAGATAGAGCTGATAAATCAAGGAGACATAAGAATTTTGATGTTGGTGATGAAGTGATGGTTCATTTGAAGAAAGGTCAATTTCCTATTGGAACATATGGGAAGCTAAAGATGAAGACGTTTGGACCTTGCAAAATTTTGAAGAAATTTGACAGTGGAAATGCATATGAAATTGAGTTACCTGATGACACGGACATATCACCTATTTTCAACATTGTTGATTTGTATGAGTATCATGAACCTGATGAAGAAGTGACAATACCAACATAATATCCTAAGAAGCAGAATGAAGAAATTCAACAAATTTTGAAGGAAAGAGTTGGCAAGAGTACAAGAGGAAAACAATATATGGAATATTTGGTAAAGTGGAAGAATAGACTGATGGAAGATACTTCATGGATTTCACAGTCTTAGTTGGATGCAGCTTGGACCAGACCTACCAAATGATTTAGAGAATCATTTCAAAATAACCCAAGGTGTCTGATGCAGGAGCATCTTGGGTCCTTGGCAATCCTGTGTCACCAAAAACATTTTGGAGTTTGTTTTTTGTTGCTCGGTTCTTCCTTTAACCGAGTTGGTCAATTTCCTTTGGTTACCGAGTGTGGTCGGTTATCTCCTAGGCGGTCGGTTGTTTCACTGGCGCTCAGCGTTGCTTGTTTGTTGATCAATTATCTTGCTCACCGATGGGTTTAGTTTTAGTTTCTGTTGTGGCCGACTTGTGCATTTATATTGGATCATAGATTTAATGTTGATATTAATCATTGGGAGGTGTGTGGTCCCAGATCTAATCGTTCTTTCCATTGATTGTGGATCTAAAGGCCAACTCAGTTCAGTAGACTCTTGTATAAATGTAGTTGTTTAGTTGTAGTTTAGGGGGTAGTTTTTGGAGAAGTTTTGGGATAAAAGATAGAATTAGAGATTGTTGGTAGATCCTCACATGTTTGGGGACTTCTGTAAATCTTTGTAATATCTAGCCCTAACCGGGAAGGCCTTACAGCCTGGCATGTATCATTCTATTGATGAAAATATATGAAAGCTTCTGTATTCTCTCTCTCCCTATTGTGTTTGTTTGCTTTCACATGTGTTGAGAAGGCTTGGATCATTAGGGTGTTCCATTGTTTGGCCCCTCTTTCTCCCTGCCTTGCGTCACATTTGCACAATCCTAATCAAGTTATTAGCAAACCCAAGTCACATGTGACTCTTACAAGTCACGTGTGGCTCTTACACACCCTTACACACTTGTCTCCCACATGTTATTGACTTGTCATTTTCTAAAGTTTCTCACACATGTGAGAAACCTTGGTTCTCTCATCCTCTTCCACCTTTTGATCCATGTCATTGACATATCATTTTCCAAAGTTGCTCACACGTGTCTGAGAAACCTTGGTTCTCCCATCCTCTTACATCTCTTGACCTTTCTCATTGAGCCATCACTTTCTCAAGTTGCTCACACATGTGTGAGCAATTTTGGCCATCTCACCATATTCTTACACCCTCTTACACATTGTCATGGACATGTCACTTTCAAAAAAAATTCATACATGTATGAGACTATATCCCCCTTTGAATGGTCAAAACCCTAATCCAAATGTCATATATTTGGCCACCACTTAGCCTCCACCTCACGGCCACTTCATCAATCCTATGCAATCTTGACCCTCCATCCAACTTTCAATCTCAACCATCCATTTCCTTCAAATTCCTATAAATTGAGAGTCCTCTTACTCATTCAAAAATCCTTTTTTATGTATTGTCATGCTTCAGGATTTGTGAGCAACCAGATACCCTCAAAAGCCAAATTCATCTATACTTAGCCATTTGGAGGTTTGCATTTGTTTATTTTGTTGAATAGTTAAGATTTATTTCTCATTTTGTTTCAACACATTTACATGCTTATTTCCACAGTTTTTGAGGTTTTCATAGATGTGTAGGAATAGACTTAGTTTATTTAATTTTTCTCTTTATAACATTTTTATGCAATACAAAAAGTTATTGTATGACCATACTGACTCCGTAGTTAGTAGATCCTTTTTGTGCTCTCTTTTGTCATGTGTTCATTTCCCTTGGTTTATCCTTTCTTGGGGGCATCTCATATTGGAAATGTCTCTTGTGGGTGCATGTATGCTTTGCTAAAGTTTTTTCTTTCATTAAGATGCTTGCAATCACTTTAACTTGGGAGCATATGCTCTACTCCTTGTTTCACATTCTGCACACACACACAATGGTTCAATGAAATTTCTTGTGCAGATGGCTAAGGAGACAAATATTTCCTTATGTTCATCTTTATACTATCATGCCTTGTACATTATTCAATGGATCCTAATACAAATCCTTCCTTATTTCATTTTGTCCTTTGACTGACCACTTTTTTGGATCCCTTAATGGAGACAAGCTTTCCTTAAGGATTGATCCCTTTTCGTGGGTTGACTGGTATCTCATAGCTTGCTAGACTATCACTTCCATATTTTGCAGCAATATTTTCCCTTTGCATGATCCCAGGTAAGGCAATACCTTATTGGGCTAGTTGGTCATCTCTCTCTCTCTCTCTCTCTCTCTCTCTCTCTCTCTCTCTCTCTCTCTCTCAGCATTATTTTTTTAAATATTGGTTTTAGATTTGATAAGGACCTAAGACACTTGGGGGCTTGGTGTTTCCATGTCTCCTTTACCTTGATGAAATTTTTCTAATTCATTGATCTACTTTACTGTGACCATGATTTTGTCTCATACTCCTGCTAAAGTGGGGGCTAAATGTATTATCTTAAAAAGTTAGTAACCATAATTGGATGCTTCATTAAGCCCCATTTTGGAGATTTTAATATTTCACATCTGTTATAATTGATTCTAATACCTATTTCCCCCTAATCTGACATCTTCCCCTATCTTCCTAGCTTCCCATTCAAATCCTAGAGATTTCTCCTAGGAACAAAATGCCCAAGGCTTTTTGTTCCCCAAGATTGGCCCAAATTTAAACCGAAGCCCCGTTGCGATGTTTGGGTGGTAAATTAGATCCCATGGCTGGCCTAGTTTAATTTTGAATCCTAAAATGTCTAATGAGGTATATAAACACCCTATATCTCATCATTTTTACATCTATCCATTATTAAGAACTAAGAAGTGGTCAAGTAATCAAGTGAATTCAATATTTGAAGGGAAGCATCCAGGATCTAGTATCTCTCTAGGCACCCAAGGCAGTTTGAAGGTAATATTCTCCATTGTAGCAATCTTCTCTCCCATGATTCCCAAGTAGAGGGGTTTATCAAGAAAGCAAGAAGATCCTTTGTCCATCCATTTATCCTTCTCTATAGCAAGTGTTCAATCAAGCATAAAAATATTGAAGATCTAAGAGTAGCATTCATAGATCCATGCATTTGAGAAGGCATCCTTGATTCTTTTCTACATTCAAAGGTCAAAAAAGAAACATTCAAGAATCTTCAGGAATATGTGTGATCTCAATATTCATTCATGAAGGTATTGGAAAGCTAGGTCTAATATTTACCATCATTATTTACTTTTCTTTATGCAATCTTGTTTCATTTTCAAGGTTGGTTCCTATACAGGGGTTTGACCAATGCAAACCCCTTTCAACAACCTTTTCCCTATTTTTATGTGTGTAGGTACAAGCGGTGAAACTATAAAAACTTTTCTAAAAGATTGGGATATGTGAGATTAACTTTAAAAAAATTGGGCAAAATTCCTAGGATCATAAAGCCTCAAGGTTCTTGTTCCCGAGAATAAAATGCCTAGGATTTTTTCCTTTCAAAATACCTTTTGATTCAGTCTACCAGTCATTTTTATTTTGGATTTTCCATTTCTATTGATTACAGGTTCTTATCTATTTTTTGTCAACCTTTACTTTCTTGAAAATACTTAATTTATCTTATTTTAGTCATTTATCTTGCATCATTAGATTAATTTCCAAAATATATTTTATTCTTAATTATAACAACTAAGGGTCATTGCACTCACTTAGCACTCGAGTCTCATTTGAGCCTATTGGGTCATCTTGCATCTGATTGTGCATTAGGAAAAGGTGAACAAGTCCCTCATATACCTTGCTTCCTTTTTTTGCACTATAAACCCCCTTTTTTCTATAGTTTGGGAGCTTTGGAAGGAGCATAATACTCAAATCTTCCAAGACAAAGTAATGACCTATGAATTTCTAATCAAGAAGATAGATAATCAAGTAGTAGAACTTATCAATAATGTTGCCAAAAATAAGAAGGTAATGAAAAATATCTTCACAAACTAGGATAATTAGCTCCTAAAAATATTTCACACCCTGATTGTAACCCCCACTAATGGGGATATGAGGGATAGTCCTCAAAATAATCCATATTTGGATGTAGAGTGGAGGGATCCAGAAAATTGATGGATTTGATAAATTTTGATGGTGTGGCATGGTGAAATCAAGCCTTAGGTGTCACTGGTTACATAACAAGAGATCATAGGGGCATCAAGTTAGTGGAAATAACTAAACATTTGGTGATTCCAACCAAAATTCTTACATAATCATGAGTGGCTCTCTTAGGACTGAAATAGGTCTTGAGATGAATGTGAGATGGCTTTACCTTGAATGGGATTATTTTATAATGATTAATGTCATAACACAAAACTTTAGTCTGAATTGAAAACTTGGAAGATGGTTGAAGCCAATCAGGGAGCTAATCAATAGATTCACATAATTTAGAATCACACACATCTATCATGAGGGGAATGAACAAGTAGTTGAAATTGCCAAAAATACTTTTGATAATCCTTTTCCCTAATGGTTGAACATTTTTAGGAATATCGAGGTCCTATTTTCTTAGGCCTTCACCCAATTTACTCTACATCAACTCCAATCCTATAAGCCATGTTGAGAAATTATGGTATTTGATGGTTGTCGAGATATCCTCCATCATAGATCTCATGCAATAAAATGAATGACTTAGTCTTTATGACACACATATGTGCATATAGGTGATCCGCAAGATTGAGATACTTGACATGACATGACATACATGTTCTCAGGGGCGGTGATGAATTGGCATTACTTGAACATTAGTGGGATGATAGTCATTATTTTATAATGAGATGACACACTCTATATACTCCATTATTATATTATTTGTTAAGGTAGGTATCCTAGGATGTGGATGATGTAATGCATGTTTTATTACTTAAGGCACCTTTACATATTTCTCTAGTTTTGGAATCATAAAGCAAGATATTTTCTCCATAATTTCAAGTTAAGATTGGTTTAATCATGTTGATGCCATGATTTATGGTGGCTTCCTATTTAAGGTCATTGTAGGTGAGGATGAACCATTTTTTAGTGTTTTTTTTGTGGTCTATAATTTCTACTAGATAGATACTCCCATTTGAATCTTTCTCAAATAAATGCAAATATCATTTGTGGGAAAGGTTTCTGAGAAGAGGTTAAAAGTTAACCTCTCATTTAGGCATGACCTAATCTTGCATGTTGTTAAATTTATTCTTGGGGAGGAATTCTTAAGGGCCTATCATAGACACCGAGTACAAACATATGTGACTATAATGCTCTTAGTAATCTTGGGTCCTAGGATGCTCTACAAGAAGGTCTTCAAAAGGTATTTCCCAATGGAAATAAAATATTTTCTAAAGAATGTGGACAAGGAAATTCAAATTCCTTTGCCACAAGACTAAAAATTGGTGGAGTGATAGGACAAGGAAGTAAAGATGTTTCCTTTAATTTATTTTTTGGAGTATAAAATTATGAGAAAAGGATATTTCTATAGGCCATAATATCATTTTCCTAAATAAGCTTATTGGCTTCATGTTGAACAAAGGGGGATAGTGGATTGATAATTCTCTTTGTCATTAGGGGATAGACAGTGACATGGAAGATGAGTCAATTGTTAGAATCTGTTAAAACTTAAAACAAATATAAAAAGAGTTAGATCAAAATTGGAAATAAAATAAACAAAATACCATTACTTAGAGAAACTTGACATGAATTCTCAACATCAAGATAAATCCCCAATATGAAATATCCAATTATTTCAATATCTACAATATAGAGAATACAATCTTTAATATATCTCCAATATGGAGAATACAATGCTTCAATATCCCAATATGCAAAATACATGCAAGCTAGCTTGTTTATATAGGCAAGAGCTGATAGGATGCATGGACAAGGTTGAGAAAAGTGTCTCAACCTAGAGGAAGTAGAGTCTTGATGGAACTAAACAACATCCTCTAGAAGGGTTGAGTCCAAATTGGACTCAACCATATCTTAGGAGGAGTTAGAGTTCAACTATTACTCAACCATATCAAAGGAGGAGTTGGAGTCAAAGTACAACTCTACAATATCCTCCTAAAAATAATATACAAATAAATAATATCCTCCTAATAAATAAGTTCACAAAAGTAAACTTAATTCAAGAGTGAAATGGACAAGAACCATGTACTCTAACATCAATCACCAACATAATCATCAATTAGGCATTGATAAAGGATGAGGAGTTGTGTGAAGGAAAATTGCATCACAACTATAGCCTAGGGTGCTCCATTGTTACTTGACAAAATCCTCTACAAGTAATTAACAGGAAATCAATGATGATTTTGATCAAATTGTCATTGCTTGCAAATAACATTAAGAATAGAGATAAAGAAAGGAAAGACATATCGGCATAGACACTATCGGGAAGTGTTATTAGAAATAGGAAGTGTTATCAGCATAAAGAAAAGGTTATTGGAAAGCATTAGCAGTGAAAGAAATAAAAGGTTATGAATGAGGATGACATCAAATTAGAAAAATGGTTTATGGAAGATCAAGAAACCCTAATTAGGGCAAGAAACTATAAGAGAATATCTAAGGAAAAGGAAAGAGATACAAATACAGACATATATACAGAGATACATATCAGATAAAATAGATAGAAGTGAAGAGTTGTGTTATCGGTAGAGATCTGAAAGTAGATTAGAGTAGATGGAGAGTTAAATGAGATCTGACAAGATTTAGGAGAAAGCATCTACATATCAAATTTCTTGTTGATTTATTCCTAACATTTTAGTAGCAAGATTGTGAAATCTCTTAATCGGGTAGTCTCTAACCGAACTTAAAAGTTCTATTTAGGAACTTATTGTAAATCTTTTAATAGGGTGAACACTGTATAAGTGGGATAAAATATCTTAATAGAGTAGTCTTTAACAGGACTTTCAATACTCCTAGAAGGGTATGAGACACTCCTAATAGGGTGAAGTCATTCAGAACATGATACTTATGTAAGCTCCTAATCGGGCACCTTATTACTGCAGTGATGATTTGTGGGTATCATCCCCACCGTATTTTTTCCCTCTGATCAAGAATTTTTTGTGATACTAAAATATTGTGTTAAGCATTTGAATATTTATGTTGTATGTTTAATTTGCATGTAATTCGTTATCGGTTAAACATTACAATAGCTATCGGTAAAAGACAAAACAATTATTGGTATAAGTAATTTATTGGCTATCAGTTTATGTTCAAATTGTTGAATTAGCTTGAAATATCTATAGTACTTATTCACTCCCCCCTCTTAGTACCCTACCTAGAACTTTCCAAAAATTGGTATTAGAGCGTTGGTTCTCTAGAGGAAATTTTAACAACTTAAGAGTAGATCTGGGATGATGGGAAGTTATAATTATCAGAGAGAGTTGGAAGAAGCCCTAGAGGATGCTAATGAACATAACCATGATCTAAAGAATAAGTTAAGAACATCATTTTAAAATAGAAAGACTACAAATGAGCCTTGATGACCTCGACAAACTATCAGAAGACAATATCAATTCTAAGGAAGTTGATATAGCTATACAAGACCTATTGAAAAAGAATAATGAATTACTTGAAAAAAATAGTCAAATGAAAAAGGAACATGAAAGTCAAGCCTTGAAAATGACATAAGTATTGGAAAGAGTGATGACTACTGAAAGTGCCAAAGAAATTCTAGAAACCTAGAAAAGAAATGTTGAAGAAACAATCAAAAACAAAGATTTACTCTTGCAAGTACAAATAGAAGAGGTTCAAGCAATAAATGACATGATAAGAGATATCAATGATAGGATTCAACAACTACAAGTAGAAAATCAAAAGCATAAGGAAGAAAATGAAGAACTGAAAAACAACTCGAAAGTTGAAAAGGAATATAATGCTAGATTCACAAAGATCAAACAAAATATGTTGAAAAATGATGAATGACTAAAAAATAAAAGAAAACCAAGTGACACTACCAGACTGGGGTATATCGGTAACAAAATAGTAGATATCAGAGAATCATCAAAATCTAGACAATGAACCTCTGAAGGATCTAGTGATACACAAGGTAAGAAACCCTACAAGCCTACCTGCTATAATTCTGGAAAATATGGTCTTACTACAATATGTGTAGAAGAAAATAAGTGAACATTCCTAAAATCACATTCTTTAATGGCTACTAATATAATTGCAATGAGTTTCATCATAAAGTTGTTGATTGTAGATCTGAAACTATCAATAGAACATCTGAGAAAAACTTCCATGGATATTGTTACCAATGTAATCATTATGGACACAAAGCTTAAGAATGTAGAACCAAGGTACTGACAACAAAGAAATTAGTTTATTATCAGAGAAGAGAAACAAACAATTTAGTTACATGTTTTAATTGTGGAAATCTAGACACCTAGCATCAGAATGCATAAAAGAAAGCAATGAAGCAAGAAATGAACCATGGAGACCACTTACACTACCATGTTACATTTGCTCAAAGTTTGGTCATTGGTGTAGGAGCACCCCTAGGAGGCCTGGTGGTTGTCCTATTTTGATGTGGAAAGACCCTCTTGAAGGACATTGTAATTAGATAAGGTCATGTGACCAGGAGTGGTGTGGTTTGAATCTAGTTGAGTGTCTAAATTTTAGTTTTGAGCTCAGTTTGTCTTCATGAAAGTCTTGTACCTGAAGATGTCAAGAAGTGATCAATGTTGTTTTAGTATTTCTAGGGTCTTAGGTGCTCTAGGAAGTATAATTAAGGTTGGAAAAGCTTGGGTGGAGTTATAACACCTTGAATATTGACAAGTTGTAAAAGTTGTCAAAATGTTGTTGAGCAACATTTGCAACTTTGAAAAGTTGCTATGACAAGAAAACCTAACTTTAAGGGTTTCGGTCTTCATGAGGTTTAGAAATGCCTAATAGGCCAAAAACACATGAGAGAGGGATATATATGTTTGAAAAACCCTAATTTAGGGTGGGGAGACTCATTGTGTACGGACTGACATTCTGCAGCAGCAAGTTTCCATAGTGAATAGAGAAAGACTTGAGAACAGAGTTATCTTTCGACTTTGAATGGATTGAAACATCCTTTGTAGCTATTGAGATCTTTTGTTTATCATGTTTTAGTGTGATTCAAGCTTAGTGTTAGCTTCTTAGTTAGTTTTCTTTTGTATTTTGTTAATTCTTTTTGTTTCCACAGTTCACTGTCCAGTTTTGATAGTGTGTATAAAATGTAAGCCTAGCTCCATTTCCCACCGTAGTACCTATACAGATTTTTGGGAATGGATACTAGGGTTGTTAAGCTTCATGATGCCTCAAGTATGGGCTCTGAAGATGCATGTAAGTATTTTCAAGGTCTTTTACTAGGCGAGCTAAGTGTAAAAGCCCAGCTAGGAAGACCTAGTGTTTGTGTTGAAATATTGCAGGAGGGTTTGTGTCAAGAGCCAAGAAGGCCTTGAATGTAATTTATAGTGATTTTCAGGTATCTCATGAATAGGAGGAGTGCCCAAGAGATCAATTTGCCAAGTTTTGAGACCAAAGAACAAAGACAGGTCAAAACCTCAAGAAAAGGCCCTAAATCTGAAATAGGGTGTATGGACAATGTCAGGACCCCAGACCAAGAAAATTTGAAAGGTCTTAAGGCATATATGTGAACTGCCAATAAAAATTTGGGGGTTCTTTGAGAATAATTAGCAGTGGAAGAGGAATCCTAGATTTTAGGAGGCCTAATTGGGCTAAAAGGTTACAAGGCCTAAATCTTAGGAATTCAGAGAACAATGGGAAAATGGCAAAACTTGGTAACCAAAGACCAAAATTAGGAGTCAAAATTGGATTAAAAATAATCCCTTAGCCTCCTACAATCAAAACCATAGGTTGGGGCTTGTGAGCTATGGAAAAGTAGAGTGCTCTTTGAAGGCAAAGAGTGGATATTAGAGAAGATAGGAAGAACTCTTGAGGGTGGGAAGGAATTGAATCTTTCCTAGTTTTTGAGGGTGGATTGAGGAAGCCCTAGGAGGTCCTAAGTGTGACCTAATAATATTTCAAGACAACTCAAGGTGAATTGGAGTCTCTCCCTATCAGAGTGGTATCAGAGCAAGGTAAAAGATTTGGGAAAAGTAGTGTTGTAGATAGTGAATGTTGCAGCCCACCGAATCAAGTGGAGAATCAGTTGCATCTATTAGGATGGTGACTAATGTCAAACTGGCTAAGAAGGTTGAAGAGCAGGAGGAGGATAACCGACTACTAAGAGAGAGATTGGCTCAATTAGAGAAGCTCTTGGGTGAAGTCCAAGATAAGATAGATAGAGTGAAGGACAAGGTAGACCAGAAAGAAGAACAAGAAGCTAAGGAGAAGGAGATAGACTTGGAGGAAGAAGCTCCAACTCCTGACTCTATCATAGCAGAAGAACCCTTCTTGAAGGCACTCAAGGCCTTAAGTGGGAAATCATTGGAGGGTGTGCCACTTTTTAGTGGACAAATGGACCCTAATCTGGTCATGGACTAGATTTATAGCATTGAAAATCACTTTGAATGTGATGGCATAATAGATGCTCAAAAAGTTAAAGTGGCTAAGTCTAGGTTGAGGGGATCAGCACTCACCTGGTGGAAGTATGTTCAGATAGAGAGGGAAAAAGAGGGCAAGAGTCCCATTGTCACATGGAAAGTCATGTTTCTTAAGCTGAAACAAACTTATTTACCACATGACTATGAGGTTCAACTCCATAGAAGGAGACAAAACCTCAGGCAGAAGGACTTAGATGTCCAAGCATACTTTGAAGAGTTTTAGGAATTGTCTCTAAGGTCTAAGATAGTAGACGATGAGAGAATAAGATTGGCTAGATACCAAAATGGACTCAAATGGTCTATCCAAGAAGACATGAGCCTTGCTACCTTCAAGAGTGTGAGATAATGTTACCAAATGGCTCTGAAAATAGAGGAGAAAAGTAAGAAGAAACATGATCAGTCATCAAAAAGCAGGGGTAGAGGAAAAGAAAATAGGGGCCATAGAGGCAGCTTTGCAGGTAGGAGCAGTGAATTCAGAGCTCAAGGAGAGTCCAAATTGACTGAGATAGTCAATGAAACCAGTGAGAGAGGAAGTATGAGTAGAGGCAAGGGATTCCAAGGTGGAGGAAGAGGTAGATTTGGAGGTTCAGGTAGAGCCTCACACTTTGCAACCATGAAATTTTTCCATTGCAATCAACTTGGTCATCTAGCCTATAGATGCCCTGAGAAGGCTTCTAGCTCACATGATGAGAAAAAGGTGACTACACAGCCCAAGAAGAGACTAGCAATATCAAATCCCCTAAAATCAACCTTGATTCAGAAAGTGGGGAGAATCTTATGATTAGGAGGATTCTTTTTAAGGAACCTGTCAAAGAGGAAGCTAAACAAAGGAGGGCACTTTTTAGAGTGAAGTGCAAAATACTTGGAAAATTTTTCAAGATGATTATAGACTCAGGTTCTATAGATAATATCATCTCAAAGGAGGCAGTCAGCAAACTTGGATTAACCAAAATCCCTCACACAAACCCTTATAGGGTCACATGGTTAAATAAAGGGCAGCATGTCCTTGTAAATGAGCAGGCATGGGTTGATTTCTCAATAGGGAAATATGTGGATAAATTATTATGTGATATACTCCCAATGGATGCATGCCACCTACTCCTAGGTAGGCGATGGAAATTTGACAGAAAAATAATACATGATAGACAGAGGAACTCCTATTCTTTTAAGAAAGATGGGGTCACCTATAGGATTTAGTCACTCATGGATGATGAGGGGTCTACATTAGCAGGACCTAATATCTTGTTGCAAGGGGGTAAGGAATACATCCAAGGTATGAAGGATGAAGAAGGGACACACTTTGCTATCATGGTGAAGCCAAGTGAAGAGAAGAAGGTGGAACAAATTCCATTGCCTAAGGAAGTGCAGGAGCTCTTAAAAAAGTTTAAAAACATAGTTAGTGATGGGTCACCTACCATGTTACCACCTCCTAGAGCTATAAGTCATCAAATTGACTTCATACTAGGGGCATCTCTACCAAACAAAGCAGCATACAAGATGACTCATGATCAAAACAAGGAGATAGCTAGACAAGTGCAAGAGCTATTGGACCAAGGACTAGTTAGGAAGAGCATTAGCCCATGTGCAGTGCCAGTAGTCTTAGCATCAAAGAAGGGAGGTAAGTGGAGGCTTTGTACAGACTCAAGAGCAATTAATAGGATCATTATAAGGTACAGATTTCCCATTCCAAGGATTAAAGATCTTATGGACTATTTGGGAGGAGCAAGGTACTACACCAAGTTGGATTTGAAGAGTGGGTACCATCAAATAAGGATTAAGGAGGGAGATGAATGGAATACTACATTCAAGACCATATAAGGGCTCTATGAATGGTTAGTCATGCCCTTTGGGCTTAGTAATGCTCCAAGAACCTTCATGAGGTTGATGAATGAGGTGTTGAAAGACTACATAGGTAGATTTGTAGTAGTGTACCTGGATGACATCCTAATTGTCAGCAAACTAAAGAGGAACACCTCCAACATTTGAAAATTGTGATGAAGAGACTCCATGAGGAGAAGTTGTCCATTAATTTGGAAAAGTGTGAATTTATGAAGCAAGAGTTGATCTATCTTGATTTTCTGGTGTCTCAAGGAACCTTGAAGATGGATCCTAGCAAGGTGGAAGCAATACTCAATTTTCCTACACCTACAAGTAGCACTAAGGTAAGGAGTTTTCATGGACTTGCCCAATTCTATAGGAAGTTCATTAAAGGTTTTAGTGAAATATGTGCACCAGTCTTAGATACTATTAAAGGTGGAGTAAAAACTAAGTTTAAGTGGACTCCAGAGGCTGGTAAGGGTTTTGAGTTATTGAAGAAGAGAGTGGCTACACAACCTATATTGGTTTTGCCAAATTTTGATAAGTTGTTCACCTTAGAGTGTGATGCAAGTGGCATAGCAATTGGGGTGGTACTAAATCAAGAGAATAGACCAGTGGCATTTTATAGTGATAAGTTGAATGAGGCTAAGAAGAGGTATTCATCTTATGATCTAGAGTTATATGCATTGGTGAAATCCTTGAGAAAATGGAGGCACTATTTGCTGCCTAAAGAGTTTGTGGTGTATACTGACAACAAGGCTTTGAGTTTCATCAATTCATAGGAGAAGTTGAGCAATAGACATCTCAAATGGATGGAATATTTGCAGGCCTATACATTCACAATAAAACACAAGAAAGGGCAGTTGAACAAGGTGGTTAATGCCTTGAGTAGAAGACTTTTGACAGTCCAAGAAGTGCAGCTCCAAAGCATAGGGATAGAGAGCTTTAAAGAGCTATATGAAGGGGATGAAGACTTTGTAGAAGCATACAAGGTTTGTAAAGAATTTAAGAATCATTTCCATAGTCAATTTGCAGACTATACAATTTAGAATGATCTATTATTTAGAGGTGCATAGTTATGTGTACCCAAAGGATCTATGAGGGAGAATTTGATACAAGAGAAGCACAATGGGATCTTGAGTGGGCATTTTGGCCTAAACAAAATACTAGAACTTGTGCAAAGGTTCTATTATTAGCCTAGGATGTAGAAGGACATTAGAAGGTATGTGGAACAATGCTTGGTTTGCCAAAAAGATAAAGGCACTTCATATAATGCAAGTTTGTATCAACCTTCACCCATTCCTAGTAGGCCTTGGGAATGCATTAGCATGGATTTCATAGTTGGATTGCCTAGAACCAAGACTGGTTTAGATAGTATATTTGTGGTTGTAGACAGGTTTAGCAAGATGAGTCACTTCATTGCTTGCAAGACCACTCATGATGCCAATCATATTGCACATTTGTTCTTCAAGGAAGTGGTATGGATTCATGGCTTGCCACTAAGCATAGTCTCTAACAGAGATGTCAAGTTTATGGGCCATTTTTGGAAGACCTTGTGGAAGAGGTTAGGTACTAACCTATCATTTGGATTAGCCTACCATCCCCAAACTAATGGTCATACTGAAGTCATTAATAGAGTGTTGGGTAACCTCCTTAGATGCTTGACAAAGGAGTATGGAGTGATGTGGGATCAGCTATTACCATAGGCAGAGTATGTCTATAATGACAGTGTGAATAGAACAGGGAAAAGCCCTTTTGAAGTTGTCTATGGGCTACATCCTAGAGGTGTGTGTGAGCTGAGGCAACTATCAAATGAATAAGGAAGGAGTGCATATGCAGAAGACTTCACTCAATCCATGAAGGAGGTTCATGATCAAGTGAAGAGGCATCTCCAAGAGGCTACACAAAAGTTGTAAGCCAAAGTTGATGAAGGAAGGAAAGACCTTCAATTTGGTGTGGGAGATCTTGTAATGGATCACCTTAATAAGTCTAGATTGCAGAAGGGCATTCCCACCAAACTTCAAATGAGAAGATTAGGTCCCTACAAGGTACTTGCAAAATATGGGCAGAATGCTTATAAACTAGACTTTCCATCAGATTTGGCAATGTCTCCTATGTTCAATGTGCAGGACTTAGTACTGCATAGAGGCCCTACACCAATACCTTCAAATTCTTAGTCAAATAGTGAAGCAATCAACAAGGATGTTCAGATTTCTCCCACACCACAACCCGTAGTAGAGAAGATTATGGCCTCTAGAGTCAAGAAAAAGATCAGGTAGGGCACATACATGGAGCATTTGATTCAATGGAAAGGAAATTCTAGAGCTGAAGCTACTTGGGTAGCTGAGAATGCATTCAAAGGGCAAGTTGTTGATCCTAAACTCATGTCACCAGAGGTGACTTAATTTCTTGGTTTTGGTAGCATTATGTAGGAGCACCCCTAGGAGGCCTAGTGGTTGTCCTATTTTGATGTGGAAAGACCCTCTTAAAGGGCACTATAATTAGATAAGTTCATGTGACCAGGAGTGGTGTGGTTTGAGTCTAGTTGAGTGTCTAAATTTTAGTTTTGAGCTCAATTTGTCTTCATGAAAGTCCTATACTTGAAGATGTCCGAAAGTGATCAATGTTGTTTTAGTGTTTCTAGGGTCTTAGGTTCTCTACGAAGTCTAATTAAGGTTGGAAAAGCTTGGGTGGAGTTAGAACACCTTGAAGATTGACAAGTTGTAAAAGTTGTCAAAATGTTGTCGAACAACATTTGCAACTTTGAAAAGTTGTTATGACAAGAAAACCTAACTTTAAGGGTTTTGGTTTTCATGAGGTTTAGAAATGCCTAATAGGACAAAAAAACATGAGAGAGGGATATATATGTTTTAAAAACCCTAATTTAGGGTGGGGAGACTCATTATGTACGGACTGACATTCTGCAACAGCAAGTTTCCACAGTGAATAGAGAAAGACTTGAGAACAGAGTTGTCTTTTGGCTTTGCATGGATTGAAACATCATTTGTAGCTATTGAGATATTTTTTTATCATGTTTTAGTGTGATTCAAGCTTAGAGTTAGCTTCTTAGTTATTTTTCTTTTGTATTTTATTAATTCTTTTTATTTCCACAGTTCACTGTCCAGTTTTGACAGTGTGTATAAAATGTAAGCCTGGCTCCATTTCCCACTGTAGTACCTATACAGCCTTTTGGGAATGGAGACTAGGGTTGTTAAACTTCATGATGCGTCAAGTCTGGGCTTTGAAGATGCATGCAAGTATTTTTAAGGTCTTTCCCTAGGCGAGCTAAGTGTGTGTGTGTGATTTACACCTTCATGAAATAACAAGATTTAAAAGACAATTACACTATTCAAAGCAAACTAATCTAAATAATGCACAATTAATCTATCAACATCTCATGGATCTCTAAAATAAAGTGGTAAATGAGGCTCTCAGCTATGATCCTCACTAGTGACACTCTAAAGATGAGAATTAAGCTATATGATACACAAATTTAGATCTATTCTATCAAATTCTAGCTCTATTTGATGAACAATCTACTATGATCAAAGCAATTTAAGCTAACTAGCAATGAGAATGATAAGTGAGTGATGTGGATGCAAATTGACAGAGCTTTGCTGCAATTCAAAGATATGGAGTGGATCAATTATGCTTCTAAATGCCTTCAATATATAGGATTTTCCCAAGGGTAGGGGGTAGAGTGAGATAACCATGGTTATGCTTGGGTAAGGTCAATTGGCTTTGCTTTGTCCATAAATGGGGGGACAAGGAGGGGACAATCATTTAAATGGTTTCAAAAGGCTGGACCATTTCAACAAAAGTGAGTGATTTGTGTCCATTTTGTCTCCTTTTTGCTTTGTTGAGGGAAATTAGTATTTATTAATTAATTAAAGTAATTAAATTTAGCCATGAAGGGTAAGATGTTCATTTTGATTTTTCATTTCAACAACTATGTCATTAATTGAATTTAATCAATTTCGTAGTGTTTTTCCCCTTTTCAAGCTTTATTTAATCATTTAATCATTTAATTGAATTTTCCTTTGATTTGAATTGCCTTTGTTCCATTTATTGATTTTTCATGCTATTTTGATGATTTTATGCACCTTTTGATTGATTTAAGCCTTTTGCCAATTTTCCATGTCTACAAATGCCCCTCTTTGAGTCGATGTGCGAAGAACACCGATTCAAAGATTCTCTTAGTATGATGATCTGATTCAGGTCTTGGTTCTATGATTCCTTGATACCTCTGATAGTTGGTACGATGATATGATATTGTCTCTGATAACTGATCTGATATGATATGTTGCCTGATCTGATACTGATTTGCCTCCTGATATGATAACTTGATATGATATGATAACTTGATATGATATGCCCCACTGATAAATGTTTTTGATGTGATGCCAATTTGATACTCTGATGCCCCCTCAGAAATAAAACATATTGAGTCCTTGATTTGAAAGATTTTGATTGATCGGTCCAATATGTTTTCATTTATGAAAAATATTGATGATATGCCATGACTTACAAATTTGCATATCCAAGATAGATAGGTCTGTTGTAGTTAAGCAAAACAAGTGATTATAATAACAGGATAATGGTACCAATGAATGTGATTTGTCAATCTGATAGGATAGTAAAACTGATATGGGATAACTAATCAGTGTGAAAACCGATATGATTTGATACTGCTGCTTCGTTCTCAGGACATAGAGACATGAACGATGGTACTGGGTGTGATTGCTTGATACTTTTGATAGCATTGATTGACTTGAGATAATTCACTGATATAGAATACTGATATGATTCCCTTGATTTGCAAAATGGGTACATTTCCGTAAATGATATATATACGGACCTTAGCTTCTTGGATATTTGGATTTAAGTCATGGGTTTGACCCAGCTAGAGTATAGGTTATTGAGATGATTGATTATGGAGCTCTTTCAGTTTGTTGATATTGTATCATGATATTTCAGTTATTGATCAAGACTTTGATGTATCATTTTGATGACATTATATCTTTGATTAAACAGATTTCATGGATCTTTGATATTATGGACACTTATGAGTTATGGACTTTCCTTGATTCTTGATTGAATGACCCATTTTATGATTGATCAAGATTTCAATTGACTGACCCCCCTTTTCCCTTGGAAAAATACTACAAACAAATGCACATGCAATTAATCTAACATGATAATGCAATTAACCTTCCATGAATGCAATTATCTTTTCTATGAATGTAGCTAAGTGTCACTAGCTTTTAGCAAATAAATGCCTTGAGGATATATTTTCATCATTGAGCATTTGGGACCGGAAAGTCAATACAATCACCACTGTCCACTGACATGATGATATGAATATCGCTTTTTATTGCTCATATGGTAACCTCCGTTTTGCTTTCCCATCGGTCTCGTCAATACGACTATCACTGATTACAAACAATCATGAGAGTACAAATACCGATTTTGTCAGATTCTATGTTGCAAGTGGATTTTGGCATTTAGATATGAAGAATCTAAATATCCAAGGTATCTGGTTGCATAAACAAACAAAAGTTAACTCATTGTTTTATAAGATAATCCTCGATGGTTCTTTGATGATCATGTCTTTAGATGAATTCTCATAAGGCAATGAATCTTCCTCCAAACATTCACTTCATAGTCAAGAAAAATATCATGTCTCCATCATTTCCAATCTAGTCGAAACATCATTAATCAGCTAAAAAGACTTGATACAAATTGAATTAATGTAAGTAAACATATTTTTAACCAACTTTTCAAAAGAATCTATCTAGGTGTTTTGCATTGTTTTCTGATCTTCAAAGAATATTTCCAAGTGTGTTGATCATGGAATGATGTTTGATTTTTAATCCTGAATAATAAGTCAATTTAGGCTCAAGGATTTTGTTGTGGTAGTCAACTTCTTGGTTAGTAAACAATGATATCAATCAAAGGTTTACAAAAATCTGATCTCTCTTCTGAAAATGTTGCTCCCTTTCTGCTTGTGACTGAATGTTGCTCGTTTGAATCCTTTTTGAGGTACCCACTTTCCGATTTGTTTTATGCTGCCCCCAAGTGTTTGATGTATCAGTTTTGACAACTTTTGGGCAATGCAAAGGATGATGCTACAAAATGTTATTGTGACTATGTACAAATGACGGATGCAATGAAGGTTTGGACAAATGGGATGATGAGATGCATTATGTACACATGTGACTAGGAAAGAAATGACTTAAGGAAACCAAAAGTGCTTGTTGCCAAGTTTTCACCTTTGGGTGCTTTTTTCTTTTTTTCTTTTTTTCTTTTTTTCTTTTTTTTTTTGCTACCGAGGCGCCTATTGCTAGGTTTTCACCAAGGCACTTTTTTTTCTTTTTCATTTTTTTTGTATTTTTCATTTTTTTTTATTTTTTTGTATTTTTCCTTATCACCTTGGCGCCTATTGCTAGGTTTTCACCAAGAGATAGTTTTTTAAATATTTTTGCTTTCTTCATGCTCAATTTTCCACTATTTTTTATCTTTCTTCTTTTCCAATGTTTTTGGATTTTCCATTTTCAAATATTTTTTGTATTTTCAAGATCTCTTTTCAACTATGCACAATAATTATGATGCTTTCTCATCTGATACTCTTTATACTCTTTCTTCTGGTTTAGGTGTAGAACCTCTTCAAATGAATGTTATCTATGGGTTCTTGTAACTCTTCACCATTACAATCTGATAGCTTATATGTTCCAGTTCCAAAGGATGACACTATCACAAATGGGCCTATCCAATTAGCTTCCCA
This sequence comes from Chamaecyparis obtusa, assembly GCA_027943335.1. NCBI lineage: Eukaryota > Viridiplantae > Streptophyta > Pinopsida > Cupressales > Cupressaceae > Chamaecyparis > Chamaecyparis obtusa. The sequence continues at coordinate 849,916 of BSBK01003189.1, forward strand.
CTTTCCTTTCTTTTCCCTTTCAGCTTGATTCTTGGGATTTTCTCTTAGTACGAAGTCTCCTACTTGAAAAGTTCTTGGTTTGATGTGTTTATTGTAATTGCGTGAAATCCTATTTTGATAAACTCTTAAATGCTCATAAGCTTGAGTTTGGTGTTCCTCTAACAATTCCAATTGTTGCAGTCTGGCAATCCTATAATCCTCATCAGTGATCAATCCTCTTAATGAAACCCGTAGAGATGGAATTTCAACTTCTAATGGTAGAACTGCTTCAGTTCCATAGACTAAAGAGAATGGGGTGGCTCCTGTAGGTGTTCTGATACTAGTTCTGTAAGCCCATAGTGCGGGATTTATTTGCACATGCCAATCTCTTCCTGATTTGTTAACTAATCTTTTTAATATTTTGAGGATATTTTTGTTCGTTGCTTCAGCTTGGCCATTGCCTTGTGGATAATAAATGGATGACGAATGATGTGTAATGTGGAATGTCATGCAAAGTTCATCAATATCCTGATTTTTGAATTGTTTCCCATTATCTGTGATAATGGCATGTGGAATACCATAGCGGCAAATTATGTGGTTCAATATGAACATTGAAATTTGTTTGCCGATTGCTGTTGTTAATGGAACTGCTTCCACCCATTTGGTGAAGTATTCTATTGTTGTGATGATATACTTGTGTCCATTTGAAGATGGAGGATGTATGATTCCAATCAAGTCAAAACCCCATTGATAAAAAGGCCATGGTGTAATGAATGGGTGTAATTCTCGAGCCGGTGCATGTATCATGTTACCGTGATATTGACATTTGTTGCATGTCTTCACAAATTGACAAGCATCCTTTTCTAATGTTGTCCAAAAGTACCCTAAACAAAGGATTTTCTTAGCTAGATTAAGACCGCTTGAGTGTGACCCGCAAATGCCTTCGTGGACCTCGCGTAAAGCTAACTTAGACTCTTCTTCCTCTAGACATCTAAGTAACATCCCATCAAGACCCTTACGATATAATGTGTCTGAAAGGATTAGGTAACGGGTGGCTTGGCATATGAAGTTACATTTTTGGGCACGAGTTTGGTCTACGGGGAGTACTTGGTCTTTAAGGTAAGTATAGATGGGTCCATACCAAGGAGAGTCATGTCCATGTAAAAGAGCAACAATTTGGGTGTCACGAAGGTTGAATGCCAGTTTTACCAACTCTTCCACCAAGAACTCATACTTCTCATTTTGATCTGGTTTTTGTAATAAGGAAGCCAAGGTAGCCATGGCATCTGCTGCTCTATTCTTTTCTCTTGGAATCTGTTCAAATGTGATCAAAGCAAAGTACTTCTTCCATCCATCAATCAAGGTTTTATATTTCATCAATTTTATATCTTTGGTATTGTATTCATTATTAACCTGATTGATTATGAGTTGGGAATCTCCATACACTTGTAATTCTGCAATATTCCATTCCAAATCCATTTTGATGCCAATGACTAATGCCTCATATTCCGCTATGTTATTGGTGCACGAAAATAAGAGTTTATAGGACTTTGGAATGGTGTACCCTTGAGGGGTAACCAATAATATACCTGCTCCAGAACCTCCTTGTGTATAAGATCCATCAAAATATAATTTCCATGTCTTTGCTTCTATGTTGACAATTGTTGCATCTGGAAATTCAATTTGAATGGTTTGTGTAAAATCCATTGGGTTATCTGCTAAGTGATCTGCTATCACTTGTCCTTTAATTGCTCTTCTATCAACATATTCAATGTCAAATTCACTTAGGATCATGACCCATTTTGCTATTCTACCTGTTACGACAGTTTTACTTAGCAAGTATTTGAGAGGATCAATCTTGGCAATTAATTTGATCTTATGCATCAACATATAATGTCTTAGTTTTTGAGATGCAAAAACCACTGCTAGACATGCTCTTTCCATGAATGAATAATTTAGTTCATATTTTATTAAGGTTCTACTAAGATAGTAGATTGCCCTTTCTTTTCCTTGCTCATCTTCTTCTGCCAACAATATGCCTAGAGACCTTTCTGTGGCTGATATGTATAACAATAGTTCTTTGCCCTTGATAGGTGACATAAGAATAGGTGGGTTTATCAAATAAGTCTTCAAAATAGCAAAGGCCTTATTACATTCTTCATCCCACATAAATGTAGTGTCCTTGTGTAGCAATCTGGTGAAGGAGTGACACTTTTCTGCTAATTGAGATATAAATCTCCTTATTGATTGAATCTTTCCTTGTAATGATCTCATTTGACTAATGTTTCTTGGAATCTCCATTTCTAGAATGGCTTGTAATTTTTCAGGATCAACTTCAATTCCTTTTGCTGACACTATATAACCCAATAGCTTGCCGGATTGGACACCAAAGGCACACTTCTTTGGGTTTAATCTAATTTTGAATTGTTCTAACCGAATGAATATTTTTCTTAGGATTTGTAAATGTTCTTCTCTATTGTGGGACTTTGCTAGAATGTCATCCACATAATCTTCTAAGAAAGTGTGCTTCATGTCGTGGAAAATAGTTGTCATGGCCCTTTGATATGTAGCTCCAGCATTTTTAAGACCGAAGGGCATGACATTCCAACAAAAAGTACCCCAAGGGCAAGTAAATGTTGTCTTTTCTTGGTCTTCGGGAGCAATATTTATTTGATTATAGCCACTAAATCCATCCATTAATGAGTACATTGTGTGACCTGCTGTCAGATCCACTATGGTGTCTATACTTGGCAATGGGAAGTCATCTTTGGGACATGCTAGATTTAAATCTCTGAAATCCGTACACACATGGATAGATTTATCATGCTTAGTAACCGAAACAATGTTAGAGATCCAATCAGCGTATGCTATTATTCTTATGAACCCCACCTTTAACAATTTTTCCAATTCTGCCTTGACTAGGAGAGCCACATGTGGGTGCATTTTCCTTAGTTTTTGCTTCACAGGTTTAACTCCGGGTCTAACATTCAGATGATGCATTATGAAATTAGGATCCAGTCCAGCCATGTTGGCATATGACCATGCAAAATTTACTTGTTGTTTTTGGAAGAATTTGATAAAGTCCTCTCTTTCAAGAGATGTAAGTGATGTAGCCAAGTGTATGACCTTTGGATCTACTTCTGTACCAATGTTAACTTTTTATGTTGGTTCTATAAGAATAGATGACCATTCTTCTTCATGTTTAGGCAAAGTGTCCAATCTCTCTTCTAATGGTGCCACAGTTGGGTTTTCACCAAAAGAAACATCTTTTATTTTCATTGTTTTTGGTTCTAATGGTGCCACAGTTGGGTTTTCACCAATAGAACTTCTCATTTTTATTTTTATTTTCTTTTTTTTCTTTTTTTGACTAAGAGATTGGACCCTTGTTGTTGTCATTATGTCTGCATTGAGTTCGTTGGTGAAAGAGGGTTCAACCGCATTGAGGTATTGGTTTGTTGCTTGGTCATTTGGGAAGTAAAGTAAGTCATGTGGTTCGGTTTGATCCCAATCAATGAGGTCCGGGTGCATCAAAATTAAGGAATTATTGGGTAAGGTATCATCAATAGGATTAATGGACATGACTTTGTTTGAGGGTTCATACATTGTATCGTTTAGATCTATGATGTGCGCTTCCTCAAAATGATCCATGGAAGCAGGGTCAAAGTCCCCTTCGCTCGAATCCTCGTCAACCTCTACGGGAAACAATGTGGGAAAAGCCACAAGCGGGTTAAAACTAACGTTTGAATTTCCCTCCTCTGAAGGTGTCCAAAATGTTTCTATCCATGCTCCACTATTAGATGCTTGTTCTATATTAGGCCTTTGAATAGGAGGTTCTTCATTAATTGGAGCATCTTGTTTTGGGATTTTTGCATAAGTATGTATAGCAATGACTTCTTTATCTTGACATGACTCCTCTAATAAAGTATCCCATTCATAATCCCGAGAGTCATCACTATCTCCTTCGGATTCTAATGCATTTATTTGAGGATGAAAATCATGCATTGTACTTGAACTTTCTCCCTTGTATTGGAAACCTACTCTGGATTTTTCATGACTTGCCCTCCAAATAGGTTCAATAGGTTCTAATAACCCTCTATTTCTTTGGCCTAGGGGTCCTCTTCCTTTGTATTGCATCTTTTGCATAATATCAAATCCTTTCCCATATTGTTCGGTTTGTATATTGACATGCTGAATTCTTTCCATGGGAGTGTCTAAGGTATCATCTTCATCATGATAAAGCCATTGAAGGACATCATCTTCTTCCTTATCCCATGTTGCTTTGCTATCTTCCCTCACAAAATAAGAATTATACTTATGTGGAAGATGTTCTTTTGAGGGTTTACCATGTGATTTGGGAGACATGGGCATGTCAAATAGAGAAACTGAATACTCTCCTACTCCTTTTGAACTAATCTTGCATTGTTTGTCAAATTTTTTCATCATCTCACTCATGTATTGGTAATGATCTTCTTTAGCTTGTTCCTTTTCCTCTTTAGTAGGTTTGTAGATCACTGTCTCCAATTTAGGTGCTAAATATGGACTTTCCATTACATTTGGACCCTCGTAGCTCACTTTTTCCTTGCCCTTAGTTGATGTAGTTGAGCTAGCTTGAAGAGGATTTTGTGTATCTTCATTGGTGATTCTTGGAATAACTCCTTCATGATTATGTGGAATGTATAATTCATGCAAGGGTTTGAGTGCATTACAATATTGGAATGGATTTGAGTCTCCTCCAACCATGATTTCTTCACCCATGTATGGGAACTTGATGCATTGATGGTATGTGGATGGGACGGCTTGCATCTCATGAATCCATGGTCTTCCCAATAGGATGTTATAGGTTAATTTCATGTCCAACACTTGACACTTGGTTTCCTTCTTGACTGGTCCCACTTGGATAGGCAATACAATCATGCCTTTAGAAGCTCTTTCAGCTTCATCGTAAGCTTTTATGGTGATTTTCTTTGTAGGGTCAATGCAAGACTCAGATAGACCTAAGGATTTTACAAGACTCAATGTGCAGATGTTAAGACCAACCCCTCCATCAATTAGGGCTCTTTTGACTCTATGCCTTTCGATCAAAACCTCTATATGTAATGCCAAATTTTGAGGATGAGTTATAGACATGTCGTCTTGATCGGAAAATGAAAGACAATGAGGAGCTACGAGATGTCCTACCATATTTTGAAACTTTTCTTCCCCTAAGGTAGTAGAAACATGTGTCTCTTCTAAAGCTTTTTCTAAAATCTCTTTATGATTCGGTGACAACTTCAATAACTCTAAGATTGAGATTTGTGCTGGAGTACGTTGCAATTGGTCCACCAAACTATAAGACCTTACTGCTGTAGGAGGTTGTTTGACCACAATGTTGGATTGTGGGATATTGGTGTTTTGAGGGACTATCCCTTGTAAAGTCATTCTAGAATTCTGCCCTCTTGTAATGACATTTGTTGCTTCCTTTTGAGGCTATTCATTAATTATTATAGCATTAACAATATGATCATATGATGGCGCAAAGTTGAGATTATTGGCACTTTGTTTCTTGCCATTTGATGACTCACCTTTATCATGTTTGTAAAAAGGTTGTTTGAAGGCCGTATGATCTTCATTATTTTGGGGTCCATCAACAATGATTATGTTATTATCTATCAAGTCTTGCACCACATTCTTTAATTGTAGACATTCATTTGTAGTGTGCCCCCAAATCCTATGATATTCACAATGATTCTTAGCATCCCACCAACCCGGCTTGTGGTCTAGTTCATAAGGCTTAATAGCGGGTAATGTAATAACATTGTTAGCCATGAGAGCCTTTAATGCAGTTTCAAGTGATTCTCCCAAGGGTGTAAAGTGTCTTGAAGGAGTGGCCTTCAAATACTTATCATACTTGCTGTTTTGATCCTTGTTTCCTTGATTATTCTTGTTGGCATTGTTGTTATTGTTGGGAGGTGCATTATATGCTTGATTAGTATTATTCACTTGATTTGGTATCTTTGTAAGCGCAAATGGAATCACCTTCAAGTTGCTGGATTCCACTACACCATCATTAACAATGCCTTTGTTGTTATTTTTTGAAGCATAATGGCTATTGTTATTGTACCAACTTTTATTTTGATTGTTGTTATTGTTGGTATTGTTGTTGTTGGAGTTAGAGCTGTTCTTACTTTCCTTGTACAATTTCAACTCTCCACTCTTAATCAACACTTCTTCTGTTGTAATTCCGTTATCAATCAAATCTTGGAAGGTTTTAGGACATTGCATCCTTAGTCTATAATTTAATTCGCTTCTTAAACCGTTAATAAAGATATCCATTTTTTCTTTTTCCGGTACACTTCTTGGATATCTAGCAAATGCAGTCCTCCATCTTTGCAAGAATGTGAGGAAGGCTTCTCCATCTTGTTGCTTCGTGTTACATAACGTTATCATTGTGACCTCATGTTTGATGTTATAGGAGTAATGAGTCACGAATTTAGAAGCTAATTCTTCAAAGGTTTTGATGTCGGATGGTAATTTTGAAAACCAATCCATGATCGTTCCTCCCAAGCTTCTTGGGAATAGTCTCATTAAATAGGTTGTATCATGCATGAATTCAAGACTCAATGCACAAAACCCCCGAAGATGATCATGTGGGTCAGATGTTCCTTCATACCTATCATATTTAGGAAATGTAACGTTAATGGGAAAAGGCACCATGACCAAACTCTTATCGAATGGAAAAGGACATAATGTTTCAATAGAGAAAGGCTTAGGAGCCCCATTTTGTTTCAAATTGTCAATTTCCATTTTTAATGCCTTGAATTGTTCCCTTATTGCTTCCATAGGGTCTTCTATTTCCTTGGGCTTTAGTTGTTCTATGTCAAAATCTTTAGGTAGCTTTACCCCCGTTTGTATCAAGTCCATGAAGTGTGTTTCTTTATCCATAAGCATGGTCTTTTTCATTAGTTCTATGAAATAAGGGCATTGTCTTGCCTCTAACACTCTTTCAACCGTGGCTTCTTCCATAGTTGGGGGTAGGTTTGTATTATGAGGAGGAGGTAAGTTGTTGCCTTGTGAATTTGCCTCTTGGGAGTTAGGATCTCTTCCTCCATTATTAGAATTTCCTTGATTGTTGTTAGGATCCATACCCCCATTCATGTTGTTTCCTTGGTTGTTAGGATCGGTATTTCCTAGGGTGCCGCTAAACATCTTGTTAATGTCCTTTGCCTTAGCGGGTTTTTCAATCACTCGTGAAGTAATGAAAGTGTCCTCCAGAAATGGGAGCTCTTCTCATTTGTAGGTCCCATCTGTTTGTAATGTTTTCTTTATAGAGAGTGATCTTGTAATAACAGGCATGAACAAACTTTAAGGGTATGTTGACTTCTTCTTTTGATAAGTTGGTTTTTGGAATAAGGTAAAGGTTTTTGATCAATTTTAAATGGTTTAGAATCTTAATGATATTTTGATCAATAAATTTGGAATATCTTGTTTGAAAATATAAAAACAATCTCAACACACACATCAATTTGGTACCATATCCCTAGAATGCTCTAATGTGCGTATTTTTGAACATTTTCACAGGTTGAAACACAAGAATAGCTTCCACGCAATCTACCTAGCACATAATTGGTTCGTAAACATGGCTCTAATAGGTAGTTTTGCTATTTTACTGTTATGTAGTAAGTTTTTCATTCAAAATAGATCTTAGCCGTTCATCCCCCAAGTATGTTAAGGGGCTTCCCACATGCACTGAAGCACGATTTTGCGCAATCTGTTAAGACTACTAGAGGAAGTTCAAAAGAGCTAAAATCCTTTTGTCGTGCACCCCATTAAGGATACACGCATTTCATTTTATAGTGGGTCATATTCTCGCGGCAAAAGCAAGTGTATCCCACTTTGGGTTGTCCCTCTCACCAGCCCTTTTAAGGCAATCTCGGGAGGTGAGCCCACTAAGTTTTAAACATGTTCATTTGAAAGCATGAAAGTGGATTTGGTAGAGCAAGTTTGGGAATTTGATTCACTCAAAGAGTGAAGAGCATATCCCTATTGCTTTTCCCTTATCCCAAACACTCACAATCAGTTTGGTTCTTTTTCAACCTCGTGACAAAGGGGTTCTTAGAATTGAAATATTTGTTCTTTTCCTTTTATGATTAAACTATGTTTTGAACTTTGAAAATGCCACAATTTAAGGGAAGTTTGCAAGCTTGATTAGAGAAATACCTCAAACGATGCTAGCAAAGGCTAGGCGCATTTTTAAGTAGTAGATTTTCTCATTTTCTCTCCAAATCCTTCCCTTACCTTAATGAAACGTTCCCTCCACCAACAAGTTAGTCGACACAATACAAACAAAGTGAGGGGAAACCAAAATCAAAGCTTAAAATGATATAGTTGATTATGCTTTTGATTCTTTTTACCAAAATACTTGCAAAATTTTTACAAACTTAGGGACTAAACTCCCAATTTAATGATACGTATTTCTGTTTGTAAGCTTCTACAACAGCAATGTATTTAGCATATAACTCTACATCCTTTTCTAAATCATTGTTGAGAACAAAGGTAGTGTGTACCCGGTTTTCCTTTCTTATCCTCTTAGCGATCAATTTCTCCTCCAAGTTATGCCTTCTCTTTGATTTTTGAACTTTCTTATGACAGACCATACTCCTAAGACAGAAAAAAATGAATGTGAAGTCAGAATATAGTCATCATTTTAACACAATTGATAAAATATAGAAAATACAGCCACACGACATTGTCCAAACTGTACGCGAGATCCAATTTAACAAAGACGTGATTACTTTAACCACGAGCATCACCTTAAGGGGCTCAAGCGAGATTGAAATAACCAGGTGCGATATCAAATTTTATCTAAGCGTGAAATCTTTACCAGACACGACAACAGTGATTATTTTGATAAAATATAAAGGTGCAGTCAGGCGACATTGTCTATACTGAACGCGAGATCTAATTTGGCAAAGATGTGATTACTTTAACCGTGAGCGTCACCATAAGGGGCTCAAGCGAGATTAAAATAACTAGGTGCAATATCAAATTTTATCTACGTGTAAAATCTTTACCAGACGTGACAAATTGAGACTGTAAAAGCGATATCTAATTTATCAAAAGGTGACATTTAAAATAAAGACCGTGAGAAGTTAAATGGATAAGGCAGAGTACTCCCTTCACACCAGACGTAAAATTATTCCTTGGCCGCGGCTTTTTAAGTCTGATCACGCAACATTTAAATGACAAAAGGCATCAATCCTTTATCCAATACGCGAAAGTTTAATTTCTGAACACGTAATTTCTTTCTCCAAAAGCGTGATTCTGTAAGCTAAGTCGCGTAAGAGTTTAGACTGTAGGCGATATTTAAATTGCCATCCGTGACATTTCTTTTCTTTAGGCGTGACTTCTTTACTGGCAGGCGTGATTTATTTTCTGTAACCTGCAAACAACAAGCAAATTCATGCAATTCTAGCCTAAATTTTGCAAATAACATGGAAATAATGATGAATTTGAGGCCTAGGGCCCCACGGTGGGTGCCATTTGTGTGTGTGTGATTTACACCTTCATGAAATAACAAGATTTAAAAGACAATTACACTATTCAAAGCAAACTAATCTAAATAATGCACAATTAATCTATCAACATCTCATGGATCTCTAAAATAAAGTGGTAAATGAGGCTCTCAGCTATGATCCTCACTAGTGACACTCTAAAGATGAGAATTAAGCTATATGATATGCAAATTTAGATCTATTCTATCAAATTCTAGCTCTATTTGATGAACAATCTACTATGATCAAAGCAATTTAAGCTAATTAGCAATGAGAATGATAAGTGAGTGATGTGGATGCAAATTGACAGAGCTTTGCTGCAATTCAAAGATATGGAGTGGATCAATTATGCTTCTAAATGCCTTCAATATATAGGATTTTCCCAAGGGTAGGGGGTAGAGTGAGATAACCATGGTTATGCTTGGGTAAGGTCAATTGGCTTTGCTTTGTCCATAAATGGGGGGACAAGGAGGGGACAATCATTTAAATGGTTTCAAAAGGCTAGACCATTTCAACAAAAGTGAGTGATTTGTGTCCATTTTGTCTCCTTTTTGCTTTGTTGAGGGAAATTAGTATTTATTAATTAATTAAAGTAATTAAATTTAGCCATGAAGGGTAAGATGTTCATTTTGATTTTTCATTTCAACAACTATGTCATTAATTGAATTTAATCAATTTTGTAGTGTTTTTCCCCTTTTCAAGCTTTATTTAATCATTTAATCATTTAATTGATTTTTCCTTTGATTTGAATTGCCTTTGTTCCATTTATTGATTTTTCATGCTATTTTGATGATTTTATGCACCTTTTGATTGATTTAAGCCTTTTGTCAATTTTCTGTGTCTACACTAAGTGTAAAAGCCCTGCTAGGAAGACCTAGTGTTTGTGTTGAAATATTGCAGGAGGGTTTGTGTCAAGAGCCAAGAAGGCCTTGAATGTAATGTATGGTGATCTCTAGGTATCTCATGAATAGGAGGAGTGCCCAAGAGATCATTTTGCCAATTTTTGAGACCAAAGAACAAAGACAGGTCAAAACCTCAAGAAAAGGCCCTAAATCTAAAACAGTGTGTATGGACGATGTCAGGACCCCAAACCAAGAAAATCTGAAAGGTCTTAAGCCATATATGTGAACTGCCAATAAAAATTTAGGGGTTCTTTGAGAATAATTAGCAGTGGAAGAGGAATCCTAGATTTTAGGAGGCCTAATTGGGTTAAAAGGCTACAAGGCCTAAATCTTAGGAATTCAGAGAGCGATGGGGAAATGGCTAAACTTGGTAACCAAAGACCCAAAGTAGGAGTCAAAATTGGATTAAAAAGAATCCCTTATCCTTGTACAATCAAAACCATAGGTTGGGGCTTGTGAGCTATGGAAAAGCAGAGTGCTCTTTGAAGGCAAAGCGTGGATATTAGAGAAGATAGGAAGAACTCTTGAGGGTGGGAAGGAATTGAATCTTTCCTAGTGTTTGAGGTTGGATTGAGGAAGCCCTAGGAGGTCCTAATTGTGACCTAAGAAGAGTTCAAGACAACTCAAGGTTAATTGGAGTCTCTCCCTATCAGTCATGTTGCCTACTATTGCAGATATCAATACACTACCACCAACGACACCAAAGGATAAAGGACTATAAATAAAGAGCAAGTTAGAGAGGAAATGAAGAAGATATGGAAAAAGAAGGAAGATGATGCAACATCAATGGAAGACCATGTGTCAGATGATGTAGGGAATTCATATGCCAACTAAGCAAGTAAGTAAATGCTTAGGGACATAGAATTTTATTGAGAAGTCCCTTAAATCAAATTCTGAGCTTAAATATTCATGAGCATAGAATACATGCAATGATAAAAAAGTTGATGAAAAGTATTAATGATGAGATTACCATCGGTGAACTAAGATCACTATTGGTATAAAAGATACTGTCAGTCTACAATAAATGTTTTATTACAATAGCCATTGGACACATTGTCATCATATATAATGACAGTCATCATAAAATTGTCACATTTTGAAAAGTCATTGTGAAGATCAAAACTTAAGGAAATATTGTTGTATATTGTGCTAATTCATTCTATAGATTCAAACGGATTGATTGAACTTCAAACCCTAAACACTCAAAATCTTGGATAAGCGAAGGAACATCACAATGACAAAGAGAATGGTACTAGTTAATAGATCAGAAGAGGATGAACTGGAATATTAGTTAAATACTTTGAAAATCATAGATGCGGGCAGAGATGGAGCATTTTCTTGAATACCATGTAGAGTCATGTTGGTAGAAGATGTAAGATCATTTATTCAGTACAAATAGACTTAAATTGGTGATGAAGATATAAGGATAACCTACCAGGAATTATATAGAGAGGAAGGAATGTTGAATGAAGAGTATGGGCATCTAGAAATAAAAGGACTAACACACATCGTGCACATGTAAAATAATTTTGAATCTGAGTGGATCAAGTGTGTATTGAGTCGAATACATGGAGACTACTTCTAGCTGGAAGGAGATAGACAAATTGAAATCACAAAGTAAATCATCAGTACAGTCATAGGATTATCAACTAATAGGAGAAAATGCATAAAAGAGTTAGATCCTGAAATAGAAATTGAAGGTTTGGTCAGGTAAAACCAAGATCATAAAACTTTTTATGTGAGCAACATTTGGATAAGGAAATGAGATTTGCATCAATGATTATTGGCTACAAGATCTATCAATAAAATCAGTTAGACAACCTATCGGGAGGAGAACTAAAAGTTGCATATGAGATTATTATTGAAGGTAATAGATATGACTTACAAAAAATTATGTGGAATAAACTGATGGTGAATTTGAGGAAAATCAAGAAACAAGGATTAAAGTTTGGAGCACTACTGGTATGTATATTTTTCTATATATAAAACTATTTTTCAAGTATCGGTAAAGTAAATTGGACATTGATTGAACTAGTTATACATCAAAGTAATAAGTACATTGAACAATTGGGAAGTAATTATAACACATTAATGTGGAATTATTTCAAATAATTTAAAGGAAGAATGTATGATAGATATCAGAAACCACCTCATATTGTTGAAAAATACAAGAAAGATATATGTTTTCTAGTTAGTACACATTCGTGTATAATCAAAGTAGTGGAGCCACAAATATCTTGGTTACAACCATTTGGATATGAAGCAAAAGAGAATGAACTTAAAATAAGTATTGGGCAACTATTTAGTCAACCTAATGACATGAAAGCTAATTGGTTTGGAACCTATGAAGAAGTATACAAAAAGATAACATCAGATGAGAAGAAATTAAAGGAAGAAAGCAACAGTACAATGAGAAGATAGAAACCAAGCACAATACCAAAAACATATGCCAAAATAAAAAACAAGTTAGCCAAACAAATACAAGCTACCGACAAAGAAGTTGAAGAAGAATTGCCACCGGCAAAGAGAACAAGATCCAGAGTAGCACAAACAACATGAAAGAGAAAACAAGGAGTCAGTCAATAGTAAAAGGAAGCACAAAAACAAGAAGAAAGAATGATGAACCAAAAATTGAGACTGAATCATCAAGAGTGAGAATTCCAAGAACACTTATGGATATAGAAAACAAAATAAGAAATTATGGAATTGTCAGAAAGATACATGAAATCAAATACAAGAAATGGTTGGAAGAAGATAAGAAAATTATAGAAGATGCTATAGTGTTTCACTTTCATAAGTACATAAGATTTTCAAGCAACTTAAGATGAATTATTCCTAAGGAGATACTTGAAAAAATCAACATAAGATGGGATGTAGCTGTCGAATAGGAGAGACAAAGTAGGGAAAGAACCCAAATACTTACAAAGGCAGAAGCAAATGTTGAAGAAATTGATCAATTGATGAAGAAAAATAAAAATAGATTCTCCAAAAGGAACAGAACAACAAGAATACTGATAGGATTATAGGAAGAAGTTGAAGAAGAAGGATTGAAAATGTGGACAATAATCTTGTAAGAAGAAATGCTAGAAGAGAAAGCATTAGAAATCGGTAAAATGTATGAACAAGAAGAGGATATAGATTTGACAAGTTAAGACAACCAAATAAGGTTTGATGGAGGACAAGTGAGTCAACCTATAGAAATAAAAGATAAATCTAATAATTACATGAGTAATGACATAGATAAATAGTTTGAGGAATGACACACACTAGAAGCTACAGTTGCAGACACTAGAACATAACAAATAACACATGCTACCAATATGACACCTACTATCGGTGAGATAATAGAAGCAGAATCTAAGGAAGTACAAGTTACAAAGACACTAAAAAATATGACAATGATAACAACATTACAACACAATAAGAAACTAGATTCATAGTTTGATGAAGAAGAATAAGACCTTGATGAAAGACCTAAATTTGAAATTTTGAAGAGAGATCCTACAAAGATACATTATGAGGAACAAATTTTATATGCAGAAAAAATCAAAGAGAGAACAACACCTAAAAGATAGTTGAAAGAAAAAAAAAAGGAAATAGATTATGAAAAAGACAATTCAAACATTTTCAAGCTTACTATTAGAGATTACAGTGGATGAATAAGAATAAAGTATGAACTAGTTGAAAGCATATGTGGGTATAATAGAAACTGATCACAAAGTGAAAGCATAACTAAAATAAAAGATACGAAAAAATTCATAGACTAACCATAGAGAAGATAAGTTAGTAGAAATAATAGGGATATTATCAGAGAAACTTGAAAGGATTCTTTGACTGAAACAACATAAATTTCAAAGAAACTATTTGACAAATGAAATACAATAATTGAGGAATCATGCATAATGATACTCCTAAGAGTTATTTTTGTTGTCATTGGTTATGAAAAAGTCATATTTTTTGTCAAATTCATTCAGTAATGAAGGAAAGACATGTCGGTAAAGCAGGGAAAGCTATTTGGTAAAGAAAATAAGGAACGGGTAATTTCAGTAAAGGAAAAGCAAGTTTAGACACCGAGCAAGGTAGAACCGAGCACCGAGAACCAAGTTATACTGAGCTATAACATCAACCAAACCGAGAAGAGAAGTCAGTTATTGAGATAGAGGAAAATGTGTTATCGAGCATAGCAGGCCGACACAAGGAGAATCTTTAAATACATTGAATCTGGACATCGAATAGAAATGGTTTACAAATATCGAGGAGATCATATGACAGAACATTGGAGAATGAAACATGATGATTACACATGATTACAAGGTGAGATCTACCAATGATCATTAAGTATGATATATGCATTGGAGGAGTAACCAATGCTTTCACCACTTGTAGAGATGATTCTAGAACACCTAGCATTGTTTCTAGAGTTGTATATAAATGGATTAGAGAAGTAAAGATCAGAGTCCAGCATGAATGCAAGAGGAGACTGCATGTATGAAGTAGAGAAGCCACTGAGTAATAGAGCGGTGAAGAGCATAAAGTGATTATGATATAGAAGTGAATCTACCGAGTACTGAATTATTAGTGTAAGAGGTACACAGTATGAGGTAATGATTTATTGAGCATAAAGAGTATGATATGCATATGATTGATATGAGTTTAACAGACAAGTTTGTGTTACTGATTAAAGAGTAATTAGAATTGTAAAGTCTCTTAACTGAGAAAATCCTAATAGATCTTATATTATAAATCCTTTAACCAGGTACAATTCTTATATTAGAATTTTAAAATCTTTTCACAAGCTAGACTTAATAGTTTGAAGACTCTTAACTGGGTTAATACTCTTAACAGGGTAAGCTATCAAAAATAGCTAAACATTGTAGCTCTAATTGAGCAAAATTTTTACTGAAGTAGTGAAGTCTTGTGGGTGTCATCCCCACTGCAATTTTTATCCTCTAACAAGGATTTCTACGATACTATAATATTTGTGTGATGAGTTATATGTTATATGTTTTATATGTTTTATGAGATGCATGCCAAAGATATGGGTTTAGTAAATGGTTAAGAAGGAAAGGTTAAATAACTTAAAAGTATTTTATAGTACTAATTCACCCCTCCCCTCTTAGTACTCACCTTTGAATACTTAGTCCAATAATCAATATTAGAACTTAATCTCTTATTAAAAAGTTTAAACACTTGAGAGGAAAGATATAGAAAGATGGAAAGCTACAAGTATCAAAGGGTGATTGAGAACATGGACATGGAACTCAAGATGGCTAATAAGAAGGTTCAAGAATTGAGCAAGAAATTGAAACACTCACATCAAGAGGAAGGAGCTAGCACATCAATTGAAAGACACTCAAGATCAGGTTGAGGAACTTGAAGAACAGTCAGAGGGAAGCATGTTTGATAAATTTGATGCTATAATATCATAACTATCTAAAAAGATCAAAAACCTATCTGATCAGGTGAAAGCATTGAAAACAGAACCAATCGGTAAGGATGTGTGAAATCCTAGAACAAAAAGGAAAAGTTGAAGATGACAAAAGAAAAACTAAAGATGAGAGAAGACAAATGAACACAAGACTAGATGAGAAATATAAGGAAATATTGAGGTTGACACAAACTCATTACAACTTGAAAGACCAAATAGTTAGTGCAAATCAAGATATTGCAAGGAGAGTTGGAGAAATTGTTGAACTGAGAACTGAGAATGAACATCTAAAGAATAATATGAAATTAGAGAAAGATGATAATGAAGTCTTAAAAAGAAATGAAGAAGCATTGAAGATTCTGGATGAACAAATAAGCAATCAGAGACAACCGAGAGACACTTCTAGACTTGGATACAATTCAAACAACACCACTAAGAAGGGTGAGTCCTCCAAACAAGTAGACAACCGAGATAATGTTGCTATCCCACTAAAAATAAAGAAGCCTACATGCTATCACCATGGGAAACCAGGACACACAACAAATATCTGTAGAAGCAAAAAAGGTAATCCACTGAATACTCCTAAATTTAAAGTTCATTGTTACAATTGCAATAAGTATGGTCATAATGCATTTGAATGTAGAGCAAGAGTTATTAACAATCCAAGGAAGCCAAGATTTGAAGTTTGCTGTAAAAATTGTAAGATGTATGGTCATAAATATGGAGAATGAAGATTGCAAAGGAAAAATGAGAAATGGGTCCCTAATTGACATAATGTTGCAAACAATTGACAAGGACTAACTATACCATGGGACTATAATACAAGAATCACTAGTACCTGTATGTGACTGAATGTGACCTCTAAATCAGGCACAACACAACATGGTCATTATTCACTTGATAGAATTTGGGAGAGAGTATGAAGAACTCAATCCAAATTCCATGGTGAGGCGACCTGTTGCCTCCTATGTGAATGGGGTGTTTGAATACTCTCAGAATGAGAGCCAACAGCCGGGAGACCAATTCAACAATGGAGGATTTGAAAGCAAATATGAGCAAAATAAAAATAAGCTAAGAATGAATGCAATTAATCTAGAAAACTTTGAAAGAAATATGAAATGCAGATTTTTATTTGATTTTGAAATAAAGATGATATTAGACTAAGAACAAGTAAGCAAATTTAATCTAAATGTGAAATGCAATTACACTAATATGAGAAATTAAACTAGATAATGCAATAAAAGAGCTTTGAAAATAATGAGATATGAGACTAAAAAATGCTATAGTGTAGATGCTCTCAAAAATTGCTCTCTTGAATGAGAAAAAGAGGTCAAATAAATAGAAGAGCCAAGAGGAGGAGGAAGAGTTTCTTGATTCGAAACTCCTGACCCTTCATATCCCTTTTGGGACAAATAAGCATGAATTACTTTATTAAAAGAATGGAAAATGCCACATGAGGACCTTTCGAATATCTCAAATTATTAATTCAAGAAAAGGTGTCCATTCAAATAACAAGCAATTATTAATTCCTTTTTTATGTGTATTAGCCAAAGGGGGTGGTTTTTTAATTTAATTAGAAAGCACATAGGACTTTACAATTAAATTAATGTATCATAGAGATAATTTAGCTAATAAAGTCAAAGAGACTTAGGAATTAATTTTAGTGTTTGATTATTGCAATTTATGGTCTTTGCAATTGACATCAAGTCAAATTAAGTCGGATATGAGAGAAAAAATTGCCTAGGAAACTAGGAATTTGGTGATGTAAAATCGAGATAATGCACCAAAATTGATGAAATTAAATAGGTGCCAATTTTGGGGTATTACAGTACCACATGTGGAAGGTTTGGTCACATTATTGCAAATTGCTTTAGGATGCATGGTATGAACAACAAGAAATCATGGAGAAACTATGGAATGGCTTGTTTCCACTGTCACAAGGTCCCTCACCTAGCCAAAGACTGCAAGTACCAAAATAAAGATTCAACCGAGGAGAAACTGAGTGAAAAGACTCAAGTTAATATTGATGAGATAAGAGATCAGATGAATAGGACTTGGAGAAGGAAGTCTCAAGATGATGGAATGGAACTTGGAACAATTGATGGCACCACATCCTTTGGATCAAGTACACCTATATTCACTTAATTGGTCAAAGGTATGTGTAGGAGGTGATCACCTAAATTCTATCTTAAATTGGTTCCTAGAATTAGTGTAAAGATTCATAAAGCATACTAAGATGCATTTGGATATAAGTTATGAAGTTAACATTTCATATGTTGATCGGTAAAGTGTATGAGCTATTTTATTCCATTCGGTGAAAGAAAGTGTAGTTTGGTTATCGGTGAAATAATGCAAATTTTATAGTCGTTGGAAGCCCTAACCCAAGAAAAACTATAAATAGAGGGTATGCTATTTTATTTTTACTTTACACTTTCATGAGCACTTTCAATCATTTGACATAGAAGAGATCACTAAGTGATTCCAAGCGATCATTTGGGCATTCCAAGCATCTACAAAGAACATTCAAGGTATTTCTAGCATTTATCGAGTTATGTTCACAAATTCTAATTACTATTCAAGTGGAACCCTAGTGTTTAAAGAACATTTTTGAAATCAAGATGGCACCTAAGATACAAAAATTGACTATTTATTAGATTAATGAGTATATTCAAAACATAGGAGATAATTTTGATATAATCATGAATGACTATTTTAGTAAATTTCAAGCAAGAATGCATAAAAGATTCAAGATTCCACCTTGGCTAGTGAAGAATATAAAGATGAGATATGTTTTGAAGTAGATACCGACATATGTATCATAAGAGTTGTGGAGCCAAGAATTGAGTGGTTACCACCTATGGGATATGAGATGAAAAAAGATGTTGCATCTATTCAAATAAAAGGATTATTAGAGAAACCAATTGATAGAAGTCCAAATTGATATGGTACATTTGAGGAAGTGAAAGAGAAAATCAGGTTAGGTATATTGATACCTAGGGCTATTAGAAAACATGCAAAATGATAAACCCATTATCTGAGAATTTGGGTATTGCTGCTATTGAGGAAGAGGTTGTTGAACCATCACAGCCTAAGGGGAAGAAGACAAAAGTGTAGAAAGAGATCCCTAGCCCAATTGGTGTCAGACCATCTACAAGGTCTACCTCCACACCAAAAGAAAAAGAAAAAAAAGAGAATACATCTACATAATCTAATGTAAAGAAGGCATCTACTTCTAAAGGAAAATCAAAGAAGAGGAAGTCTGAGAAAGAGGTTGATATTAGTTAGCCCATTGTTATTCCCAAGTTTGATATTACAACCATGAGTGCAAAGGAACTTTCAAAGATCGAAGATTTATTGAAGAGGAAAGTTGCATAAGACAAGTTGATAGCAAAGAAGCATAAAATTGATGTATTAGAACAAGTCAAAGGAATTTTAAATGAGATTGTACTTGAGGCTACCTACCATAAATGAAAAAGGTGATATTTATATTCAGTTAAGAGAACTAAAAATTTAGATAAACTAGTCTAGTACAGATACAACCGAGTATATGTTGCAAGTTCACAAGAAGGAAATGGAGACAAAAGTGATTGAAGAACACCTTCAATCAGTTGCATTAGACAAGGTAACTCTTTCTAAGTTAATTAATAAAATAGAAATTGAGTTGCAATCAATTCTTTTATTATTTCAACAATTTTTTATTTATTTCCAATTTCACCAAGGATATAAGAGAGAAAGATAATAATGTGGAAAAAGAGCTCACCAAGCAACTATCAAAAATTTCCACCAAGCCTAAGTCTATAAAAGAATATTATGAAAAGCTGAAGAACTTGATGGGAGTGTAATATGAGTTAAGAAAGGAGGATAATTAGATTAGAATAGATCTACTAGAACTCCAAATAATTTTGATACCACATATTGAATCATTGCAGAAATAGGTTCACAGGGCCAAAGATTTAGTTAGCACACTAGATATTAGTGCTATGGATAGTATGGTAAGTTTGAATGTTGATTTAAGAGAGAAAATCATAGTGTTATAGACACTTAAGGATACATGGAATGCATCACTCAAGGATGCACACGATAAGTATAAATCTATTTTTGACAAGATCCCCACAACATAATAGAAGTAAGTTATTATTTTGGTTTTTTTGTTAAAAAAGGAGGAAAATGTGTATAAAGAAGGAGGATATATGTATATGGAAGGATATATGAACAAGAAGTATTACTTTAGGGGGAGTAATATGTTTACTAAGAAATGGATATATGGACAGGGATAAATTTTGAATTTTGTTGATGACTTTGAAGGTTTTTAACAAACATAGCAAACTGATGCCAAAGGGGGAGATTAATACTCCTAAGAGTTATTATTGTTGTCATTAGTTATGAGGAAGTCATATTGTTTGTCAAAGTCATTCAGTAATGAAGGAAAGATAATTTGGTAAAGCAGGGAAATCTATTCGGTAAAGAAAATAAGGAACATGTAATTTTGGTAAAGGAAAAGAAATTTTAGGCACTGAGCAAGGCAAAACCGAGCACTGAGAACCAAGTTATACCAATAAATAACATCAATCAAACCAAGAAGAGAAGTCAATTATTGATCTAGAGGAAAATGTGTTACCGAGCATAGCAAGCCAACACAAGGAGAATCTTTAAATACATTGAATCTGGACACCGAACAAAAAATGGTTTACAAATCTCAAGGAGATCGTATGACAGAATATTGGAGAATGAAATATGATGATTACACATGATTACAAGGTGAGATCTACCAATGATAATTAAGTATGATATATTCATTGGAGGAGTAACCAATGCTTGCACCGCTTGTAGAGATTATTCTACAACACCTAGCACCGCTTCTAGAGTTGTATATAAATAGATCAAAGAAGTAAAGACCATAGTGGTATGAATGCAAGAGGAGACTGGATGTATGAAGCAGAGAAGGTGATGAGAAGAGAAGTCACTGGGAAATAGAGTAGTGAAGAACAAAAGGTGATTGTGATTCACAAGTGAATATACCGAGTACTGAATTGTTAGTGTAAGAGGTACATAGTATGAGGTAATGAGTTATTGAGCATAAAGAGTCTAATATGCATATGATTGATGCAAGTTTAACAGACAAGTTTGTGTTACTGATTAAAGAGTAATCAGAATTGTAAAGTCTATTAACTGAGTAGATCCTAATAGACCTTATATTGTAAATCCTTTAACTAGGTGCAGTTCTTAGATTAGAATTGTAAAATCTTTTCACAAGGTAGACTTAATAGTCTAAAGACTCTTAACCGGGTCAATACTCTTAACAAGGTTAGCTATCAAAAATAGCTAAACATTGTATCTCTAATCGAACAAACTTTTTACTAAAGTAGTGAAGTCTTGTGGGTGTCATCCCCACCACAGTTTTTATCTTCTAACAAGGATTTTTATGATACCAAAATATTTGTGTTATGAGCTATCTATTATATGTTTTATATATTTTATGAGATGCATGCAAAACCTATGGATTTAGTAAATGGTTAATAATGAAAGGTTAGATAACTTAAAAGTGTTTTACACTACTAATTCACCCCTCCCCTCTCAATACTCACCTTTGAATACTTAGTCCAATAACATAATAGCTATCAATATGGACTTAATACAAAAACTTATTCAAGCTACAATTGATCTGCTATGTACATCAAAAATGAATGACAATGAAGATATTATTGACAAAGTAATAAGAGTCAAAGGACATATCACTACTATATATAATCTAAAGAAATAATGGAACATAGTGTTGATGGATATCAAGAACAAGCGGAGAACTATTGAAGTAGCAACAGAAACTAGTTGACACCCAAAGGACATAGTTTTGTTTTTCACTTTTGGCATTGCTATCAAAGTGGGAGAAGTATTGTAAGGGGGAGAAGGATTTCAAGGAGATAAGTATTGAAAGAGAGAGATACACTCAAAGGGATATTGAGTGAAGTACTGTAAAAGAAGAGATGAAGAATAAATATAAAAGTTTTGTATAAAGTAAAAAGGTTTTTCCATCAATGCCAAAGGGGGGGATTGTTACTTGACAAAATCCTCTACAAGTAATTAACATGCAATCAATGATTATTTTGATCAAATTGTCATTGTTGGCAAATAACATTAGGAATAGAGATCAAGAAAGGAAAGACATATCAGCATAGACACTATCAGGAAGTGTTATCAACGTAAATAAAAGGTTATCGGAAAGCGTTAGTGGTGAAAGAAATAAAAGGTTACGAACGAGGATGACATAAAATTAGAAAAATGGTTTATGGAAGATCGAGAAACCCTAATCGGGGAAAGCAACTATAAGAGGATATCTAAGGAAAAGGAAAGAGATACAGATGCAAATAGATATACAGGGATACGAATCAGAAGACACAGATAGAAGTGAAGAGTTGTGTTATCGAAAAAGATCATAAAGTAGATCAGAGCAGAAGGAGAGCGAAACAAGATTTGACAAGCTTTAGGAGAAAGCATCTACAGGTCAGATTTCTTGTTGATTTATTCCTAACAATTTAGCAGCAAGATTGTGAAATCCCTTAACAGAGTAGTCTCTAACAGAACTTAGAAGTTCTATTTAAGAACTTATTGTAAATTATTTAATAGGGTGAACATTGTATAAGTGGGATAAAATATCTTAATAGAGTAGTCTTTAATAGGACTTTCAATACTCCAAATAGACTATTAGACACTCCTAATAGGGTGAAGTCATTCAGAAGATGATACTTATGTAAGCTCCTAATTGGGCACCTTATTACTAGAGTGATGAGTTGTGGGTATCATCCCCACTGAAATTTTTCCCTCTGACCAAGGGTTTTCTACGATACTAAAATATTGTGTTAAGCATTTGAATTTTTATGTTTTATATGTTTAATTTGCATGTAATCAATTATTGGTTAAACATTATAGCAACTATTGGTAAAAGACAAAACACTTTCGAACATCCACTGTGATTGAACCTCTTCCAAAAGGAGCTCTGGTAACAACTAAGGCCCAGAGGTGTTTGATAATGGTTTTTGAGTTCATCTAATAGATATATAGAAATATATAGATAGTTAGAAAGGGATTGGTCAAATGTTGGTTCTTTTTTGGCTAAATCCTAGTATCTGATATTTTGATTTGTATAAAGATATCTAATTTTTTCTTCTAGACATGGGATAGGTGTTTCTAGATGGGAATTTTTTTTTGTAATATTCTCATATTGTGGTGGGATGGTCCTAGATAGACCCCTACTATCATCAATAGAAAATTGATGTAGTTTTGTATCGATTAATATAATGGGAGCTACCCTTTAGCAGCTATTTAACTACCAAAAAAATGCATAAAATCTCTTCGAATCCACATCAAATTAAAAACATATTAACATCAATATACCTTTGAGACATTAAAAAAAGTGATTATGAGTCATGCTAACCCCACAACAATTATTTTTGAATGAATTACCTTTCAAAACCTTTAAAAGTTTTTTCTTATTTTCATTTTCTCTATTCACCCCTAGATTGTGACTTCCAATACCTTTTTGAGTCATTATTTTGTTCAACATTTGGGATAAACTTCATGTGATTTAAATTTATATTGTAATGCTTCAATAATTATTTCCTCTTTGGTTGGGTGTAATACAAAATTCAAAATCTCAAATATTTATATTCACATTAATAAAAAAAAAAGATCAATAATATACATTTATTATGATATACATGATAAATTGTATATATCATTTTAGTTATTTATTAGTTT
The DNA here is from genome assembly GCA_027943335.1 of Chamaecyparis obtusa. Classification (NCBI taxonomy): domain Eukaryota; kingdom Viridiplantae; phylum Streptophyta; class Pinopsida; order Cupressales; family Cupressaceae; genus Chamaecyparis; species Chamaecyparis obtusa. The sequence goes on from BSBK01003189.1 coordinate 873,507, forward strand.
ACAAAATGTATTAAAAAGATAAATAATCAATTTCATTTTTGAAATGATTATTCTCAACATGAACCAATAGAGAGAAAGATAAATAGTTTTTTAAAAAATTGATAAATAAAAATAATAATCATGGACTATAGAATCATTCTGCAAAAATTTTAATTCTGAAGAAGGATTGATTGAACTATTAAAAGAGTTACATTTAATAAATGCATTAGTGTTTGTCTCATAAGTGGGAACTAATAAATAATAATAAATATAAGAAATCAAATTGCTTAGTTCAAGGGTTGTCAAGTAAATTCAAAGGTTTAATGAGATAAGTTGAAGTTACAATTGAAAAGACAAAAGAGAATTGTTTGAAAATGACAATAATTATAAGGGAATTGTTTGAAAATGACAATAATTATAAGGTTTAATGAGGTACATTGAAGTATACAATTGAAAAACATTATGAAGGTAAATGGATTGATGTATATTTAGGTTGGATATTTTTGATGTGGTTGACAAATATTATTTAAGTACATTATTTAAAGAAATTGGGGAACATATTAAACATTTTTGTCTCATAAATTAAGGACCATAATCTATTTTGCAACATGACAAATTTACATGTATATTGTGGAAATTAGAGCCAAAATTCTTAGTGCCATAAATTGATTAGTTGGTTAGATTATCCAAAATGTTAGATGTTAAAAAATGTCACCATAGTAAAGCTTATTATATAATAGTAAATTAATAAATATATTTCACATTTTAATCCATTTTAATTTATTTGATGTTGATCCCCTTCGCACTAACTCACTCTAATTCTCACATGCTTAATAACTTTGATAGGACAAAAGTATTCATGGACTGAGTTGGAGTATTTATGGTGTATAAACCAATTGACAAAAGAAAGATGATTAGCCTTTATTAATGATGAGACATGGGGAAAGTCGTAGTCTAACAAATTATGATTGGCATGGCTATTAGCATTTATTTAAGAGCAAGGAAGAGACATGTGATATTTGGGGAGGTGTCCAAGAGGATACTAATGGAGATTCGCAAAACCAAAGTAGTAATGGTGCTTCATGTGTTAAGATTAGTCTTGGGTAAAGAGTATTTGGATAGAAATACTTGGTATCATGTGAATTCCAACATTTCTTTGATATTTCTTGCAATGTTGCTTAATGTCGAGGAAGTAGAGAAGATAATAGAGGTTTAATGGTGAAGTTAGTTTGGCCTCATTGGTGAGGATGACTTAAAGGGTTTCTACTACATATCATCCATGGGTGAGTGTTGATTCTAAATGACAACATTAGGCCAAAGTTGGCTAAAGATGATGAGGACCCTTTGTAAGAAATTATGGTGTGGAGCGAAAGTATAGATGTGGCAGAAACAAGGAATGAAGCCAAGGTAAGAATTGACTACTTGGAGAGTTTTATAGAAGGGGTAGTGTCTAGTGAAAACAAGGTGTTAGGTTTGGTATTTGTAAATATTTGTAATTCCCCATCAAGGAACTCTCTTAATGAAGGGAAAGACATAAACTGAAACATAATATTTTTTTTGTTCAATAATTACATTAAGTATGCATAACTTAACATCATTTGGAGGTGACAATAAGCTAATAAATTGAATAATACACAAATATGCATAAGTGGTTCATACTACCAATTTCTTCTAGGGTTCCATGGCATCCAACTCTATATTTATTTTAAATCACCAAAAAAAGTATTCCTACAATAATCAATCATGCAACAATTCGCTAAACCATTCACTAGTACAAAAACAACAATATATGACCAAATAAACTACCAAAAATTGTAGATAAATGACCAAATTTGGTCACATGACCAGTGGTAGTTTATTGCCGGTCATTTATCTCGTGACCAAATTTATGACTAAACTATTTTGGTCATTGATTTGGTCATATATTTAGTCATTTATTTGGTCATTTGGTAGTTTATTTGGTCATTTGGTCGTTTATTTGGTCATTTGGTCATTTATTTGGTCATTTATTTGGTCGTTTGGTCGTTTATTTGGTCATTTGGTAGTTTATTTGGTCATTTATTTGGTCATTTATTTGATCATTTATTTGATCATTTATTTGATCGTTTATTTGGTAATTTATTTGGTCATTTATTTGGTCATTTATTTGGTCATTTATTTGGTCATTTATTTGGTCATTTATTTGGTCGTTTATTTAGTCATATATTTAGTCATTAATTTAGTCATATATTTAGTCATTAATTTAGTCATATTAGGGCACGATGGAATTGAACCATCATCCTCCTACTTATAAAGTAGGTGCTCTTCCATTGAGCTAGTACCCTTTATTTGAAATAATATTATATAATAATTTATTAAAACTCAAGATAATTGTGAACCATTTTTGAATTTTTAAATGATTCAAAAGAAGAGTCACAATAAGGGCAACTCATATTTAATCCATTAAAACATAATGGATGGCTTATAGAGTATTTCCATTCTTTCCCTTACATGGAAAAACATATGTAATTCTCATCTCAAAACCCATATGGTACATGGTTTCGTAACCCAACAAAAGCAAATAGCCTTGACCAAACCTAGTGCTTGATTAACACTTTACTCTAGGCTTATGATGAGCTGCTAAAAAGAGTTTAAAAAAAATACAGCTCATAAACAAATAGCACACAAAACACTTGTCATGTTTGAATCTATTCCCAAATCCAATGTCAAACAAATTTTAATAATCCATCAACAAATCCTTGGCAGTACAAACTTTGATTAAGATCTTCCACATCTCTCTAGGCAATAACTAACAAGCCAACAACCATATTTCTGTAATTTTCTATTCCTTCCTTGGAAAAGAAGTCAATGATATCAGAACCTTTCGCTCCTGATATGCTTTGAGAATTCAACTTTCAAATATTATATTTGTTCATGACCCACTTAAAATTCTCCCAGATAAGAGATAACAACAATAAATCGGATTGGATTAGATTGGACTTTTTGGTGCACTAATGCAAGCTATGTATGATTCCAGAAACAGAAGAATATGTGCCAATTGTTGAACATGTCACACCCCTAATAATTATGGTTGTGCATATTATGCCCTGCATCCATGTTACTTTATGACCAGCTATGCTCAGAAAGAAAACACATGGCAAAATCAAAGCCACAAGCATTGTGAGCAAAGATCCAATAAGGGCCATCACAAAGCCAAAGAATGGTACCACAAGAGCCACTACTAATGTTGAGACAACTAGAGAAGTCCTAATTATTACATAGAACCATTGTAAACTCATTGAAGTTGAAGGTAACAGCTCCTCCAAGCTTAATGCCATAGGGGTTATGGTCAATGCATATTTGGTAAAAGGATTCACAACCGTAGTCTAGATAGCTATTTTGGAAGCTACAAAAGTGGTGGGCATATTAATTGTAAATTGAGAGTATGTTGCCTCTCCAAACATCATATAGCCCATGACAACAACAACAACATACATTGTTGTGCATATTAGAAAGCTTGTAATGAGAACAAGAGTAAATTGTGAGCAGTTTTTCATAGATGTGTAGATGTTTGGGTAAACAACATGGCTAGAATAGCAATATCCATATGGACCAATTGTTATTGGAAAATTGGTGACATTCAAAAGAGTGCCTTTATGGTGAATCCCAATTCTGTCCACTATTCCTAGCCAAAATAAATAGATTACTACCAACAATGAAGCTATCACTCCACCGGCATAAATATAAGATAAGATGCTTAAATCTCGTAGCCAACATGTAGGAAAAATAGAAAGTGCAGTGATCACTACAAACAGTTGGTGGGTAGTAAGGTGGAATCCAACAAATCAAGGTGTGCATTGGGAAATAATGATGAAAGATTATCACTTGAAAGATTGTCACTTTCAAGAATTATGTATTCTACACAGCAAGCATACAGTTCCGCGTATAGAATAATAGAAACTACCACAAGACCTACAGTCCCAAAGGCAGCCTGACCTATATCAGGATAGGTCTCAAGGCCTAGTGCACTTTCCAAATAGTGGTGAAGCAGGACACCAGTGTAACAAGATAGTAAAGCAAATGCAAACAAAATACCCAATCCCAACCGTCCTCCTTCTTTGATAGCATATGGAGTTGACAGGATCCCAACACCACAAAGCACATTCATTCCATTGAGCAAGGGATGGCCAAAGGCACATTTGTGATAGTATAAGTAGAGTTATCATGACTAAACATTGGTCTGGAGCTGCCTCTACAAGTGATGGGACTTGTGATTCAGCAAGCAGCATCTGATGTATATGATAGCATTATGTATACAAAAAAATTGGATGTATACGATAGCATTATGATCTCTAAACTTGTGATTGGTCCCAAACTGTTTCATCTATCCTTTGGAGTACTCTTTCCGAGCAATATTAACTTGAAAGGAGAGAAAGGCTTTATCATATAGGCACTATACATAGTAAATCATCTATTACTTGAAATTCAGGGATTAGCATTTCATGGAAAACCAAACCTTTTCATAATCTAAGGTCCTTGTGAGATTCAGTTTCTTTATTCTTTTGACAAGACTGCCAAAAAATATTTTTCCAGCATCTAGACCAGCTCCATTGATTTGGTGGGTTTGCATTTCATGACCAAAAGTCTCAAAGTTTTGGATCCATGGAAACCTCCCATAAAGTGACCATAGTTTGCAAACTCTAGGATTACTCTAGTTTGCAAACCATACATGATTAATCTTGGTCATGAAATGCAAACTGGATTACTCTAGTTTCTGGGTTCTTGTTACCATAGTTTGCAAACTCTAGGAGTATTCTTCGAGTTACCAAGTACTCTTAATTTTTTTTGTTGGGCAAGTTTTCACAAGTTTAACTCTTAGGTTTTTGTAGATGTAAAAAAACATGGGCAAAAATGTCAACACAAATAAAACAATAGTTAAAATGCATTTTTCACATGTTTTTGCTATAAGACTTTGCATTTTCTCTTTCAAGATGTCAATTTTTTATTTAATACATTTTGTAATTGAAATTTACAAAAAAAAATGCTTCTTTAAGAGATTTTAATCTTTAGTACATTCTAAGTTGTTGAGTTTTCCTAAGTTTTTGTCAAGTTTTTCCTGAGTTTTTGTCGAGTTGAAAATTTTGGGCTTGCCAAGTACTCTCCAAGTCTGAGTCTACAAAATATGTTTGTTACCATTGGGGGGATGTTGCCATAGGAGGGAGCATCTATGGGAGGAACTGGCTATAGCATGAAGATGTTGGTCTAGAGTTAGCAGTTTTAGTACAAATGTTGTATAGTAGAAAAGAATATAAATAAATCCTCCAAACTAACTTGATTAAAAAATTTACCTCTGGGATAGGAAGGTCAAATGTAACACTAGACAATGTTGCTTTTATGGTCTCTACTGCTCCAAGAAAAGGGGCTCCTGAAAAATAGAACCATATAGTAAAAATAAGTCTTACATTTAGAACAAATTAGGAACACATAAATACTCACATTTCTCAAACCAAAGTATAAACAAATATGCAATGGAAAGGAGTCAAACCAACATCAAAATAAGCATAGATATGATCGTCCAACCATTGGTTATAGAGCTTGGGAGCAATTTCCAGCTTCAGCCACTCCAAAAAATAGCGAAAGATATTGTTTCCCATCGAATGCGCAAACACTAATGATGGACCTCCATGAAGCTTGAGTGTTGTTTCAAAATTCAACCTGAAAAATCAACTACCAGTGTTAATGAGCAACAAAGAGGATATACAACAAAGAGAACCACCTTAAAATATTGTTATAAAATGTACCATAACAACACTTTTAGGGGTTTTGAAAAATTCAAAAACCGTTAACTCACTAGCTAAATTTACTATTGATGTGATCTCTATGTACTCTTACAAAAAGTAAAAAACATTCCAGGCTAACAATGGTACACTCTAGAGAAGAGACTTGCTAAGGCATAAGTTCCCTACATAAGTCATTATGCCAAGAAATATCCATTTCTTGAACAAAATCTTCAATGTAGAGTCTGTATCCATATAGATAGGGGGTCTGAACTGTAATTAGAATAAAAATTAGTGTTTTAATTCATCAACACGGATCCTAATTTATATATAACTGAAAAACTTACATATATCACTATTCTTTATGCGCCTTGCATAGAACAACTCTTAAACATAGATTTGTGAAGCTATTTAAGTGATGGAATCTATGACAGGAGATATACAAACAATTGAGTGAATAAATGAGTGAGAATCAATCACAAACAAATGAAAAGGACATAGATTCACCCTGGAAAAACCCAGTAAGGAGAATATCCAACTACATAATCTTGTGATTCTATAGTTTGATTTGACATCAATGATAAGAGAGTTAAACAAATAGCACACCTAGTGCTTGGCATGTAAATGTTCTCAATCCTTGTAATTATAGAGGCAGATGTACTTATTCTCAAATATGTTACATCAGGATGAGTGCCATCCTCTTGCAAAGGAACTAAGGATTGCACAATCAAAGAAGACTATTGTCCATAAAATTTGGATATTGCTTGGGTCTCAGATGTTGTGGCATCACTGGTGCCTGCCCTGTTTTGGGAAAGTCTATAGCCTTGGCTACCAACTTTGCAATTTTAAGATAGTCCCTGTCAAGTGCACCAGAAGCATAATGAAACTAAGCTCAGTGATGCTAAATCTATATGAAAATGCAACAAACTGCCCTTCATGTTTCCAACACAAATGAAACTAAACATAAAGACAGACCAGGGCCAACTAAGTAACTTCAAGCAATAAGCTCACTAATGGAAACATTAATAGGCCAGTCTTCTAAACATCTAACGTAGACAAGTGGATGTGGACAAGCACTGCCAAGGGAAAACATATTGTGGCAACTACATACCCATTTCTCTACCATTCAAATTGGAGGGTGTGGCGAGATAGAGGAAAGGGAAATAAAAAATGGTGGCAGTCAAGGCAGATGAAAACGTGGCCTAAGGTTAAGACCTTCATATATCTTGTATTAGATGGTAAAATGATTGCATCTGACAATCTACAACAAAAAAGATGGGTGGGTTAAACTAGATCTTCCAATTGCCAAAACAACCCTCTGAAACTATTGTCCATCTAGATCTAAACTACTCATGTGCCAAAGCAATCTAGTAGAGTCTGGCACAACTTCTTATCTTCTCCACCCCGATTCATTCCTCAATTGCCCAAATGACTCTTGGTATATTTTGCAGATAAATGCCATGAGGTATAGAGTTCTAAGAATGAAAGTGAACATAGCAGTCATGCCACTAAATATCACAACCCCTCAACCCTTAACATAAGTGACATTTAATATAGAATAAAAGTTGGAAATTCAGAGGTATGTAGATATTTATTCAGATACACTGTGTGGATATGCAATAGATATAATCATCTCACACAATCTTATTGCCATAAATCCATTTGATTACACCTCAATATGCGAGAAATGGGGCCAAGAAGTGAAATACTTTGGGTCTTGGCCACAAAGAAGACTAGGAGCTACTACAAATTGAGATGTTCTTATTAAAATTGGCGCTACCACCCTTGCTTCTGCTGTTATTACTGGTGGTTCTCGAAAGGATGCCTTTGCCTTTATGGCCTATGCCCACACTAGTGCTTAAGTCACACAGTCATTTACTAGTGACAGGTAAAATGATTCATTTTGGTGTTATACGTTTAGTTATGAATCAGACACAGATAGATCTGCATATGGAGGTTATTAAACTGCACCCACGTCTGTTGCTTCTACTCATGCCTCCCCTAATGCATGATTTAATCATTAATTATGCACTTTGTTGTATTTAGGAGGAGGGCAACATGATACCAAAGGCTAACTCTATCACCCTTATGATAGAAGGTCATATGAAAATCTAGGATCCACCATTGTCACCTTTGTAAGCTGCACTTACAAGGCAACGAAATATCTAGATCATTGTTGCAGATGGAAATGTCGAGGAACCATCGTTGTGATGATTAAGTGTTTTTTTTTTTAGAGTTTGTATTCAGTGTCTTTCATGGTTTGATTCTATGTTATTTATATAAGCCTTTTTTTGTCATGATGGCTTATGTAGAGATTCCCTGTTATGAGCATTGCAAGCTGATAAATTATTGATTGTATCATTCTTGTGTGGTCTCATGGACTGCAATGATTATAATATATGCAGAAAATGGTTTTATAGAAAATAATTTAGAAACTTCCAAACAAATGCAATTGGTAGGTGTAAAGCCAAATTTCACTCCTTCCTATCCATGTCAAAATGGGAACTTTGGAGAAGTATATGCACTAAATGGATTTGCTAAAAAAGTTCTAAAAATTTGTAAACAAATGCAACTGGCAGGTTTTAAGCCAAATTTCACAACCTTTGCAAGCATCCTTCCAACTTGTACCACAATGGGAGTGCTTTGGAACAAGGCTTTGATATCCATAAAAATATAATGGAATGGCTATTTTTATCAAATGTAGTTGTAAGTGCATTAGTAGACATGTATGCTAAAATGTGGAAACACGGGGTTTGTGACACAGGGTTTGTGGAATCACAGTGCTCCATCAAAAAGAACTTTGAAACAACTAGTAAGGAAAGGAGATTTTGGCATTTTCTTCCTCAACAAGACAAAATAGTCAGAGGAAACCATGAAAGAGTACACCAAGCACATTCAGAAGAAAGCAGAGGTTTCTTTGATGGCATCACTAAGATAACAACAACTTAGCAAATTGGCACCCATTGGAATACATATAAAATCCTCTTAAAAGCCATTGGAGAAAGCTCAGTCTGTATTAATAGCACTTAACTGTTGTATGCACCCTAAAATGGTCGCCTAGACTTTGGGCCCCCATTCAGCAATTTATCAAATCCCTGAATCAATATTTTCAAAAATCAGCATTTTATCAATTATATCAATTTCTTTGATCAAGTCATATTTCATCATTTTCAATTATTTGCCTTGGGCTAACAAGTATTCGTACTCCAATAGGGGCTACACCTTTTGCCCTCACTTATGGTGTTGAAGTAGTGTTACCTTTAGAGGTAGAGATCCCTTCACTTAGAGTCTCTCTCCAAGGTTTAGTGACAGATGAAGACTACCACGCCATGAGGTTGTAAGAACTAGAACTTCTAGATGAAAAGCGTAAAGCATCTTTTGATCACATGAGAGTCTACCAAAAGTGTATGTCCAAAGCATTCAGCAAGAAGGTTTGCCCTAGGGAATTTCAAGTGGGGGATCTTGTTTTGTGAGAAAACCCTAAGAACCAACAAAATAGAGAACAAAAAGGGAAGTTTAAACCAAATTGGCTTGGACCATACATCATTACTGCAGCTTTTGGTACAGGTGCTTATTTACTATCTGATCCAGAGGGGGAACAACTCCCTGACCTTAAGAAGTTCTATCCATGATGCCCATTCTGTCTGGGGGCATTCTTTGTACATATCTTATTGATCCTGAAAAAATTCTAAAAAAATTCATATATGATGCTGAAAAAAATCCTAAAAAGCATATAAAGTCCTGAAAAAATATAAAAAATCAAAAAATTCAAAAAATTCAAAAAAATAGAAAAAGTGCCTTGGTGAAAACCTGGAAATAGGTGCCTTGGTAGCAAAAATACAAAAAAAATTGAAAAAAATAAAAAAAATCTGCAAGTGGTGAAAACTTGGAAACAGGCGCTACTTGAGGCCTTTGCACCCTTGTTTCTTAGCATACATCCTTGACACTTGGCCTTTCTCCATCATGCCTTGACCTTGTTGCCTTGGTTTGGAATTGGTCTTTGACTTTGTCTAGGGGGCATAACTGTGTTAGCTTTGGTCTCTAGGATGCGTTGGTTTTTAGGACATCTTGCAAATGGTGTTTTTCAACACCACCCAAATAGTGTTTTTCAACACTACTCTAGCATCAAGTGTTTCTCAACACTTATCAGATATCCTACCCTACAATTTATCATGATATGATATTTCCTCTAGCAAATGCGATACTCAAAGATTGATTCTATGACCTACACACACGCACTTAAACATTTGACTCGTTGAGACTTGTTTGACTTATTTTCCTTGTGTGCTATCTATGATGATTTCTTTGATGAGTGTTCTCTCCCCGTCATAGTTTTCAATGATGCATAGCTAGAAGATTGAGGGCATGAGGACATGTTTTATTGCTTTTTTTGCTTGTGGGTATATTTTGTTGGTCCTAGTTGTCATTAGCATTTATGCTTGTTCCACTTGACACTTAGGATCAACAAAATATTATCCTTGACTATTTGTGAGTGCATGCTTATAGTCATCTTGACCTTCTTATGTCCTGATGCAAGCATAATCTCGCTATAGCAAACTTAGGTAATCTCACTGCACTAGTCATCTTGACCTATATGTCTTTGGTGCCTAGGTGGGATTTCCACATATCAATCTGATATAGATCATATTCATATACCCATAGTCATACTAGTGTGTATTGTATGATATTAAGACACTACCAATAAAGCTCGATGATGATTATTAGATGTCTATTGGCGTTGTGACCTTGCAAGTCAACCACTTTCATAGTAACTTGCCTTTCTAGGTTCGTGTTAGTTAGTTTTGCATCTTGCATATGGAGAGAGCTCTCCTTTTATCTTTTGTGGACTAGTTCGTCAACTGCACTCACGTTTCCTCTTCTTCAACCATGTCTTTCGCTCCTTATCTTTCACATCACATCCTATTCCTATCATCACAAGGGATTAATCTTTTCCCCCTTTTATAGCATTTTGACTTTTTGACCTAATTTTCAAAACTCCTCGGAATTATGTGAAAATTGCACCCCTAGCTAATTTTGACGTCCTGGATCCATTTTCAGACTCAAAATCAAAATCTGAGTTAATCTTGATAGTCAAAATTGCATTTCAAAAAAATTTCCCTCCTTTTATGCAGTTGGCTGACCATTTGAGGCCTGATCCTTCGATCTTCGCTGGGGCATCTTCATCCCCATCTCTTTCAACCTTCTAGTCTTTCATTCACTTTCATTCGATTCATCTCTCTAGAGTTTGACTTCATTTTTATCCTATATCTTTCTCCGTCAAACCTAGTCAAACTAGGGCATATCTTCACTGCTTGATGGTTATCCTATCATGCCTCATCTTCAATCATGATTTCTAGTGCTTTGATCAAGTTTATCAGTTTGCTACTTCTCCTCTACCTGATTTCAATTTCGATTCCGAGGGGGCAGTACCTATCAGCTTTAATCTGTGATTCAACTTATCATTCAGTTCAGCTTGAGATTCTTATTTTGAGACTTGATTATCACTTAACAACAATGGTGTTGATCTTATCTTTTGATTCTTATCTCTTATTTTCATACTTCACTATCACTTAACAGCAACGGTGTTGGTCTTATCTTTCAACTTATGCTTATGCTTGTCCTGATGTGTTCCCATCTGTCGAACACACATCTGAGTTGTTTTGTGATCCCAAATCAATCTCACATTTCAATTCTTCTTTGACTGCATCTATTCCCAGAATGATCACACATTAGTCAAAGAGGGGCAAATGTATGCACCCTAAAATGGTCTCCTAGACTTTGGGCCCCCATTCAGCAATTTATCAAATCCCTGAATCAATATTTTAAAAAATTAGCATTTTATCAATTATATTAATTTCTTTGATCAAGTCATATTTCATCATTTTCGATTATTTGCCTTGGGCTAACCATTTTATTCTAAAGTCTTTATTTATTTAAAAGGAATATTTCCTCCCCTTTTAATAAACAAAAAGCCCCCACTTTTCCTCTTATCCTAAGTTGCACAAATAAAGCATTATTCTTATTTTATAAAAAGGAGAAAAAACACTTTTTGTCTCATATGGACACAAAAGTCAACTCTTATTTTCTCATTGAAAGATATTTGTGCACATGGATTGCTCCTCTTTCAAGCTTCACCCTTAATTAAATCTTTTGCCTCTTAATCTCCATGGTCCATTCCTTCTCACTTCCTATAAAAGAAGAGCTCTCTTCCTCATTTTCATATGCATTTTTTAATACTAATGTTATGTTGCAGGTTTTCTAGGTCACTTTGGAGCTTTTGAAGATTTGGAGCATTCTTGGCTTTTGCATCTACATCCTATTCTTAGTTCCATTCATGCATAGTAGCTTCATGTTTATGCTTTCATAGTGTAGATTTCCTTTCAAGCTTTAGAGTAACTCATCTAGCTTAACTAGGAAGGCTTGGTAATACTTGTACTTTCCTTTTCATAGCATAGCTTGTACTTTCATTTCAATAGCTTAGCTTGCATCTCTCATTTCTAGCTTGCATATTCATCTTAATCTAGCTTGCATTTTGCATTTCATAGTGATTCTTGGAGATATTGGCATTCTTGCCCTTGTCTTCATTTGAATCTCTCATTGTGTGGCTGACTAGCAAGGTCATTAGCTTAATAGCTCTAGCTGAGAGCAATCAAATAATCTTGCAACTCCATGCATAAAGAGCTCTAGGTCACTTTCTAAGGTATCCCATTCATGGATTTCCTTGGTTGTAATGACTTAGAGAAGTGTACCATTTGAGTGTGTACAATTGCTTAGATAAAAATAGAAGTAACACATGGACATGGATAGCCACATGCAGCAGCAACCAGAAGATAGCTATGGGAGGAACCTGTAAATTTCTATGAGAGGGAAAGACAGGCTTGAATTTAGTAGAGGGCTTGAACATGGTTGTACCTAGTGACAAACAGGTTGAAGATCAAACTCTCCAATGACAAATAAATTTAAAGATTTTCTCTCTGCAAAGTGAATTAGGATGCCAAACCCAATTCCAAAGTATAACTACAGAACAAGGAACAAAATTTGATTGCATAAGGCTCAACCATCATCTGCTAGAATATTCTTGACTATCCCAAGTTCCAACGTTATGAAATTGAAAAAAATGTTCTTAAATCATCAATATCAGATCACTGACAGATATACATGACTAATTAGAGAAGATGTAGATTAAGATATAGTTGTTTCTAGATTAAATTGTGTACAAGATTTTTCCATCAAAAATTTTGATTCAAAAATCTTGTACACAGTTTAATCCAGAAACTTATTGTTTAAATGTAGCTTAATCAAAAGAAATCAAGATGTTAGTGACAGAGTCAAAAAATGATAGTGCAAAATTGATGAAAGAATAATTTCCAAACATAGATGACTTGGATGTTTCCAACCTTGTTTAAAGAATGGATTTAAGCAAGGTTTCATCCAGAGAGGAAAGGTACTAGGACAATTAGTTTTATCCACTTGTTGTCAGTATTCTTGTAGGAGATGCCTAGTGTTGTTAGGTTGATTACTTCATTATTTTAATGTACTGCAAGCATTAGAGGCAACAAGTGTTGTTCAACACTGTCAATCCCCACACAAATGGGGATTAAAAAAGTGAATCAATGTTCTCCTTTGCATATTTGATGTTACAATTAGAGTTTCCCAGCCCCCTTTGTTTTAGTATAGGTAAAGAAGACTTTGGCATCAAGGACCTTCACCTTGTCATCAATGCAAGTCAAAGAGAGGAGACCATTAATGTCTCTTCTATACCATGATATTGCCAAAGTTTCATCAGTCTTGGATGTTTGAATAGTTTCTAGGGAATACCTGAATAGCACTCTTGGCTTGTCCAATGCAGGTATGAATATGTGAAACAACAAATCTTTTAACTTGATGTCATCGATAATTTTAGTCATTTGTAGTGTCATCTTCGATATCTCCAAGTGATGTCAAGGGAAATCCTCAGTCAACATTATTTACACAGTTCTTAAGCTTTAGAATTTAACTGCTTCAGATTTTACCTCTCCCATTATCATTTCTTTTGGCACTTTTAGTTTCGTTACTTTTTCATTACCTAGTGTTTTTTAAATTTTTTACCTTAGCAATCATTTGTTGCAATTGGTAACACTTTGTGAACCTTGTTGCCCTACCTTTGGCTATTTTTAGACTCTCAAATATCGGACTTCTTTCTTTCATTCTTTTCAAAATAGAAGAAACTCCGCACCTATCTAGTATCCTGGGCATTTCTTCTACACTTATTCCCTAGCATTTCCATAGTGTCTGCCATAGTATAAAGCTATTCTTCTAATCATACCAAAATAAAATAGATAAGCGTTCTACATCTCTTTATGAACAGTGGTATCTCCCCAAATCTCATATTAAATACCACATTTGAATATTAAGTGCTCCTTAATCTCCAACTCCAAAAGTGGGCAGAGATAGTAAATTGTGCCATCTTGTGGAATATAGTTAGTCTTAACTCATAAGTTGGGGCAATAAATCTTCAAGTCGTGTGATGCTAGAGATATGAATGATGATGTCATATACTCTAAGAAGATTTCACATAGGTTCAATATAATAGGCAAAGTTGTGGATAATCAATATCCATAATAAGTGTACAGATTATAGATAATTTTGTGAAATATTTGGTAGTGTAGTAGACACTCGCCAATCCACTACTTGAACAATTAGTTGTAGATTGATTCCAGGTTCCATCAAGAATGGACTTAAATCACTAAAGCTATAAAATTGCCCCAATGGTAAGATATGTATTCTATATATGTTCTGTGTTATATATCACACCATGGTGGGTATTAAAAATTAATCCAACTATAAACATTAGTTAAGTGGTTCCAATGAGATAGTTGGTCAGGAACACCAATATCACCCAACAATATAGAAATGGTTATGGATGAGTCTTCCATAAACATATTATGACATGTTTTCATATTTTTTTAAGGAAATGATTGTGTGAGCTTCACAAAAGCCCTAGAAGGATCTGAAAGAAAATAAAGAAAATCCAAATGAGGCTAAGCCCAAATTCTTGTCAATAAGAAAAAGTTTTACTTCCTCATAAGGAATCACTACAAACCTATAAAGCGAACACTGCCAACCATACAATGGTAATTTCAAAAATGAGGAAAATATTCCAGAGCCTATGAGCCCTATGAAACTAGAAATATTGTTGCATCAATCCCTTAGACTTAGGGTAATCCAAAGCTGATGAACCCTATCACACTAGAAATATTACGGTGTCAATCCTTTTGGATAATCTAGAGCCTATGATCCCTATCAAACTAGTAATAATATTGTGTCAATACCTTCAAATAATCCAGAGCTTATGAACCCTATCAAATTAAAAATATTAATTTACAATCCCATTGGAAGGGAGCTCAAGAAACCTTGGGACTTTGTGCAAGGAATTCAAAAAGATTTTTGTCTTAGAAGTCACACGGTTTACTTTCCCAAAGTTGTGCTAGGCTTTAATTAAGTTTTAACTGCTTGATGTGTTCAACATGTATTGTGAAGTCAGTTGTACCTCTGAAATAAGTATTGTATCAATCAAGGGATCACCCTTCAGCGTGACGCTAAGTCATGAGCCCTGTTGATAGGGCGTTCAGAGTTCAAATCCCACCAAATTCTTGTGCAGACCCTGCAAAACATGAGGCAGTTGCATAGAATGATGGAATGGTTGCCCATTTACAGCTGTTGATGGTTGGTTTGGGCATTCATGGGACTTGGTATACTGCATTGGCAAATAGAGTTCTAGGCTGGCACTTCGGTGACTAAGGAGAGACTTGTGTGCAGTCCGACGGTGGAGATAAGACTAGAGACAGTGGATATGTTGTCGGATGCCACAGACATGGTGGTGGAACGAGGTTAGTCTGGCAGTGAAAAGTGCTCATGGAAAAATAAGCAAAGGGATAGGGTGGCTCAGTTGTGGCAGAAGGCAGGAATAAGAAGGTGATGCCAACTAGAGAGATAAGGGGTAAGGAGGTATAAAGAGAGATACAAAAAGACCATACAGAAATGGAGGAGCAAGGAGAAATATGAGAGGCTTGTTGCAGTGGAGAGATAAGGGTTGCACAAGCACGAAGATATAAGGAGAATGAAAAATAGCACTAGAGATCAGCAAGAGACAAATCAAGGTGTTCATACCTCCGCAAAGTTAAAAAGTCATCACTGGGATGGGGTCCTCCAATGTGATCCCACTGGTTCAAAGCTCCAATCAAAAGTGATTATCGATCAAAATAAAAAGTAAAGCTAACTTTGCTTTAAAAGAAAATCTATGAAAAAAAATTGTAACAGTGAAAATGGATAAGAACCGCATATACCGGTAGTGACTTTAGAAATGTGATGTACTCCATCCATATGAGTCCTGATGCAATATCTGTCCTTGGTAACATTTTTACAAATATGCATTAGACTTGAGATGCACTCCAATAGGAACTACAATAAATGACATCGATGCCATACAATAGATCATTAACAAAGGGTTTGAAGATAGTTGTGAAAATAGAAATCAAACAAAACACAAGCACAACAATAGTTTAAAACTTTAATGCACCATACAACAAATGAAATAACAAAAGGTTTGATAAAAAGTTGTGGAATACAAATCAAACAAAACATAAACACCATAGGAACTTTATTGTTTAGTAATGAGTAAGTTTTTGAAGATAATGTAATGTCAAAAGATAATTGGCATTGCTTATAAATCTGTAAGAGGAGGAAAATATAGCAAAATTAAGCATAAAAGAAAGAGCATTGGAGAATAAAGTTCTTTATTAACAACAAGTCATCAAATCAACTACAACTAAAACTCTGAAATAAAAAACTGAAAGTATAATACAAAAAACACCAACAGTAGCTATGATTAGATTTTATATTTTATTTTAGTACAAAATTACAAATATCGAGATGGCCAAGTGAGGATTGGTACAACTCATCCATCTATATAGTTGCATCTACTTTCACAAACTAATACAGAAAGCTATCTATGGCTGGCAAATATCTCCAATGTGGAATCAAGTTAAACCATTGTGGTACTGTACATTGGAAAATCATTTAGCAAAATCCTCTTCAGGTTCAAAATACAATATGCACAATTATGATTCAAAAATCAGGGTGAGAACGTCCCAAAGGGTATATCTTCACCCCTGAAAATAGAAATAGGATCTGTACAAATTTGTAAAACAATAAAATGCTTATGTGATCCTTTTGTAGACAATGCTTGAAATGTAGGCAACTGAAAATTATAGTAATGAAATGTTAAAATTCCAGTTAATAGTCATATTAACATCAAGTAGATCCTATAGATTCATTGCTCACCAATGTGTTGCAGTGTGAATTCAAATGCCTTCTTAATCTCATCTCGCTCATTTGTGCCCTTGCTTTCATTGACCTTGTGTATGAAACGAACATAACATCGCCTGCACATTTATGTACATTCAAAACATTAACAAAATACCTTTGCAAAACAGTTTTCATTGCCAATGCTTCTACTTATTTTTTACCATATTTCACAGCATAATATTATCAGAGTTGATATCAATTCAAATTGGGTGAAAAGTCTAGTTTTAACTCTCGTAGCCAACATACAGGGAAGTTTCTATGTTTTCTCATTTACTTGAAAAAGCCAAACAACATGACATTACCTTCATTTAACTTGCATACATACTATTTATAGGTCAATTAACAACCAACTTTCACCAATCATTGAAATGTCAATTCTCCATCAAAAAATCAATGAGAAAAGGACAATGTATAATTTCCCAACAGACAACTCAGCTGTCATTTTGACATTCTAGCAATATTTACCGGCATGTGACTTTCATCAAATTTATCTCTTTAACTGACTGCTTTAATAATTTACTTGAAATCTACCCTTTGAAAAAAAATCCTAAGATATTACAACTTTGAACAGCACTGACTTTCTGCAGCAGCTAGTTGACTGCAATAAATCTAATTGATTTGAATCTATTACTAAATATTTATTTCTTGAAAAGAGAGAATATTGAAAAGTCCAGAAGTGTTGGAGGTGATTACATAAATAAAATGTATAAATAGTAATGAATGTTTGGGGATTGGGTAAAACCCATGATTGCCCATGACAGTTGCATGATCAGATGAAACCCATGAATGCCGATAATAATTAGCCTTTCTGTCCAAGCAATATGTGCATATGATTGTTGTGCAATTGGTGTAAACCCATGAAAGCTTATGAACTGAGTCATATGAAACATTTGAAAATCTGTTGAAGGTTATAATATCCTGTAATTGGATGTTAACATCCAATAAGAGATGATAACTAAATCAAATGAGATGTGATAATGTTACATCCCTCCTTCATAAACTTTTTTATATAGTTGTTTAATTTGCATAATTAGAGATGTGGTGTTGTTACTTGAAATATATTTTATACATCTATTAATAGATTAATGGAATTTATGATGAAAATACTAGCAACTAATCTTTTGCTATATAGATACCCGATATGGTAGGAAGATTATGTCTAACTACATTTGTGTGTCTAAGTGGATGCAAGAGGTTGGATCAGCCTCAGAAAAGGGAGGGAGAGTATCATCAGGGAGAGGGTTGCAAACACGAGGAAAGATCAAAGTTTATATATATGGCAAGAGCCAAGAGATAAGTAAAACCTTAGGGTTTGTTTGATTAGGATTTTGTGGGTATTATATTGTTGGATTCCTGCTTGAATTGCTACTAGTTGCCAAAAATCTTGTTGGCTTTTGCATTGTGTGAAGATCTTTTCAATTCAGTCTTTTTCTTCAATTCAAGGTAGGAATTGAAATGCCTCTCTTGTTTCTCAATCTTATTTCTTCTTGCTTGTTGCAAATGATTTGTCAAATGAATTCATTGTTGTTTCCCCACTTGTTTGTGTTAATTTGGTGTCCATTAGATTTATCTGTAGTTTGTGATTAAAATGAGGTTTTTACATACTGTTATGCTGCCCATTTCTCCATGTGTGGACAAAATGCGGATTTTACTATGTAGATGTGTTGTTGATCATATGGGAACCAATGGGTTTTCCCAGAATCATGATTTTTTAAGTTTGAATTTTTAGTGACTATGAGCCTATAAGGCCTAAACCTTAAAATCCTAAGGACCCCAATGGATACAAAATTATTAAAATAACTTAAAAAGACACCTAGGATAGCCTAAATGCCTAAATGTGCCTTTGGACCATAGTCAAGGCCTATGGTTTATAACCACACCAAGGGTGACTAGGCCTTAGAATAGGCTTATTAACTAGATATATGATGTTGTCACTAACCCTTAGGCATGAAGGCCCTTGGTTACATCCTTGGAGGTCCTTGATGAAGATCTATCATTGAAGAATGTATGGAGGTGCCCCTCCATGTCAACCTCTCACCTTTTATCATTAAGTTTCCCTTTCGGTTCACTTCAAAAATTGATCAATGTGGGGATAGCAGGGGAGTTGCAATAGTGTGCCCTTAAATGACCCTCAACCCTAGGCTCAAGGGTAGTACCTTATCCTCCTTGGCCTCATATGGTCCTTAACCATCATTACGAGGTGGCATCATGGTCCTTAACAATCTTTATGAGGCGCTATACCTTGTGATGCATCTTTCACCTCTCACTTCAATTGATCAATGTGGGGATGGTAAGGGAGCTACAATACCATGCCCTTAATTTGACCCTCAATTAGGTCCAAGGGCAGGACCTTATCCCCCTTAGCCTCATACTGTCCTTAACCAATGGTCCTTAAGCATCTTTATGAGGTGGCCTCATGGTCCTTAACCATCTTGTGGATACCATTTCAAAAGTGATGTGTGTGTGTATCTGAAGTCTGATTTCTTTATATCAGATGACTCTCTTAGATCGATTTCCTTGATCGCTTCTTTATATCAGATTAACCTTCTATTGATGTCTTCTACAAATTGCAATTATAATATCAAGCTCCTGTCCTTCTGGGTATATATATATCAGATTAACCTTATATTGATGTCTGCTGCAAATTGTGATTATAATATCAAGCTCATGTACTTCTGGGTATGGCTGCCTTGCATCAGATCGTATTTTGTTTCATCTTCTCTTGAATGCTTTATCCTTCACACACACACACATATATGTATGTATGTGAAGTCTGATTTCTTTATATTAGATGAATCTCTTACATTGATTTCCTTGATCGCTTCTTTATATCAGATTAACCTTTTATTGATGTCTGCTACAAATTGTGATTATAATATCAAGCTCCTGTACTTCTGGTTATGACTGCCTTGCATCAAATCTTATTCTATTCCATCTTCTCTTGAATGTTTTATCCTTAATACTCATACCCTTCCCTTGTGGTGAAAGAGTCACATCCCTTCAATGAATGGACACCAGTAACCAATGAAATCTCTTAATTAATATCTTAATCACACCCTTTGAGGATCAGATGATATCTTTGAATTAGTGCTTTTTTACCAGGTACAGTTTCTATTCTTATAATGAATTTCAACCTCTGCTATATGTTTGATTGTCTCTGCTGTATATATGCTTGTTTCTATTGATGTTCGATGCCTTTTTCATTTCTTTCCCCTCAAATTGAATTCTTCTTTTATATCTCCCTTTGTGTAGGGAGTCACAAAGGGAGATATAAAATATGGGAATAGAGCCAACCATAATGTTCACGCTTGGCTTTCATTCTTTTACATTTAAGCATTTTTTAAATTTTACTCTTTTTCCCCTCATTTTTATAAACTTGGCTGAGTCTATCCATTGAGGCTCACCAGGTCCGGCAAGTCTTGGCGATTCTAGATAATTATTGTAACTATGGGTCAAAGGTGGAGCTAAGTTATTGCCAAACAAATCATCGTAGTAGCAATAGAATCAGCTAGTACCCTGTCAAAGCATAATATGCTCATGGGAGATAAACATTAAAATGAAGAAAAATGTTGAGAATCACTTCCTCATAAGATAACTCAAATAGGTCGATGGGATTCTCTAGGAGAGAGAGCTTTTGGTTATAAATAGCAGCTACAAATACCTGCATAAGGATGGCATAATTTTGATATATTGCATAGATTAACATTTCTGTGTAAATCAATTTTTAGTTCTGAAATTAAATCATGAGAGATGGGTTTTTATAAACTATTTTTTTTCTATAGGTATTCTACACCGAGCAGCTTGTAACTTGGGTAGCTGAGGTGAGTTGGGGTGAGACTAATCCTTCTAGGGATGCACAAGTATGCCCATAATATGAATAAATGAATTTACTCAAAAATTATATTTTTGAATAATGAATTTGACTCAAAACTCCATAATTGAATTTGAATAATAATATCACAACATAAACATACTTGTAAAATGCGAGTTAGAGGGATTCCTTGTAAAATTCTATTACGATAAGTTGTGGTGCCACTGATAAAGTTTATGGTTGCAAGGAAGACTGATACTGCATAGATCCCAAAGCCTGTATCCCAACCCTTGTTGTTCATGACCCACACTATTATTGTGACTCCAACTGCTCCTCCTGCACTAATGGTGAATAAAAACATGTTGAAGTAAGTGGATTTTTTTCTCCTATGTTGAAGATTGAAACCCTTACAAAAATGATCCATAACTGACCTTCATGGCTGCATTTAAAGAGACACTTTTTTGAAACCCAATATATTTTCATACACAACAAAAGAGGGAAAAGAACCCATAAATATGTGAAATTTTCCAGCTATAGTATGAGATAGTGGAGATTTAAAGCTATAGGAAGAAACATCCAAGTCACAACATATATCTCCAAATAACAGAAAATGCGAACATTATATTGAACTGGGGGTTTCAGGTAATGTCAAAATCTGTTCCATAATATATAGAGATGTAGCTCAGAGGAAGCACATATTTGTAAAACGTACATGTAGGTGCCTTGAATTTGTATAGAAAGCCCATAGGAAGCACATATTTGTCAAATTGGAGGATTCAACCAGGTTATTCTCCATGATACATCTAACAGTATTAACCACTTGATCTACTCAATACTATATCTTACCTAAATGATCTCAAGGTGAAAGAAAACTACCAAATTTTCCATCATAAAGGATTCTTCCAATGTTCCACCACCCAATCAGTATTCAATGTTTAAAATGAAAATGCCAATGTTCAAGTATATTGTATTTTGTATTGGGTATGTTACAATTTTGCTATGTTCAAGTATTTGGTATTATTAGTTCTTGTACAACAACCCCCAGTTGGAACAGTTCACATTGCTTGTCATGAAAACAAGCAAGAATTCAAATTCTTGCAGGCAAGTTAGGAGACCAAACTTAAAAATGCACATAATATAGAAAAAATATCAACAAGGACAAAATTATTGTTCCACAATCTTCTTATGAGTCCAGTTTGAAAGGAAAGAATTGAGTTTTAATGTTGAAACAACATGCTTCATGGAGAGGGAAGTAAGTTACATTCAAAGAGTAGCAGATCATGTTTGGATAGAGTAGAATGGATGAATATAACAAAGACATTAAAGCAAAGAACAACAATATATAAGTAAAGAAGCAACATATTCCACAAAAAAAATAGTAACCTTCATATCTAGTCAAGCATGGTTTGCATTAAATATTTTGTTTATTTTCTATTCTTGGAGATTTTATTCTTTTCTCCATATAGACATATTGGTTGCTAATGAGAGGGATTTTAAAAGTTCGTTCACAATCCGTAAATATCATTAACTATTATTAAAGTTGATTCACTCTTTTCTATCAATTTTAGTGACTCTTCCTTCTAATATTATGATTGTTCTTTCAAAGATTTGTTCACTGTTAAGAGTTCCATCCATACCTCTATTCACTGTTTATCTTCGATGATGTATAAAAACAATGTTAAAATTTGAAATAACAAGAATCAATGCTTCAAAACATCTACATTCAATGTCAAGAACCAGTGATAAGCAATTATCTAAAACCAGTGATCAGTCATTAAAGAACAATGCTATGGGCACTATATTAGGAGCAAGAAATAAACAAAATCAAAGATCATCAAAGATGCTAAAGAAACAGTGAGGACCATAATGCAAATGAGGTCATGAATGTCTCAACAAAGATTCTCAATAGCATGAATCTTTTCACTACCTTAAGAAGAGTTTATTTGGTAATTTGAAATGGGTGTTACAGTCATTCAATGTGATAAAGGTATGCCAAAATAGTGAGACAATGATAAAATCAATGAATGAGGAATAATAGAGAATATTGGAAAGACACCTAAACAGTGAAGATATCGAATGATAAAAAAATAGTGATCAATAAAAGACCAAAAATGGAGAGTACATACCTAAAAAAAGAACAATAACAGTGTTAGTGTCTGACTATCTTGTGACATCATCGAGGGTTAAAAGCATAATCTAATGATATCATTGAGATGACAATATGATGCATGATTATTAGAGAGCAGAGTATGTCGACTCATACATAGGGAATTCTTTCTTACGTGCATGGTTTCTAAATGGCATTTGTGTTCATTGTTATATTGTCAGTTCAAGATTTTAGGCAACAAAAATACAAATAAAAGGACTAGAAAAAAAATAAGAGAAAAATAGGTGAGGCGTACCTTTCCCTAACACTCAAAACCCTAGTTTTTTGAGCTTGAAACCCACTTTTTTCTAGCTTGAAAATCAATTGTTCTCTTCTTGTAACCCTAGTAGTCTCGAAACTACTAATCTCTGCTTGAAAACCTCATCATTCTTAGTCACTGTGCTCTTCTTGATAATGCATGAGAAAGCACTATGAAACCCATGAATATTTTGAAACCCTAGTTTCTCAGAACCTGTGCTTGCACCCCATTATTTCCTCTGCTTAAATCCACACTCCTTTGTTCTATTCTTTACCCCAAAAGCTAGTGTCATCGCTGATTATGCAAATGAGACATGCCAAAAATTTCACTTCCCGCTATTCTTCTTCATTGGCGCGTGAAATGCATGTTTTTTTAATTAAAGATAGTTATTAGCCATTGCATCTTGGTTTGGAGTGGGAAAACACTGGTTTATTAAGGTCAATTGATAAATCATTATAAGTATATTTATAATTTATATTATAAAATATTAAGTATAATAATACATATAGTGTTATATTATTTTTTAAAAAAAATAAATTAATATCGAAATCTTTTGTCACTTAACTTTAATTTTTTATTATAAATCTATGTATTATCTTTATTATTATTTACATTAATTGGATATTTATTATAATATTAAATTAATAATTATATAAATCGCCACAACATAATTAAAAAATAAAAAACTTGCTACTTAACAATTATGTTCTTCATATAAAATTAGTGAAAAAAATAAAAATTTAAACTTCTCTAAACATCAACTATATGGAATTTAGTGAAGATAATCATATTAAAATTTCTTCCTTCAATGAGATGTTGACACTTAAATGTGTAAACTTTGTAAAAGGATTAAACTTGTATATGATTGTGTAGTTGTTTAGGCTTAGTTGTTTACTGACTATGGAGGCAAGTTATAATTTATTAGAAATACTGGCCAAGTTGACCATTTAGTACTTTGATCTGAGAATGGGTTCACCCCGTCTAGAGCCAAACCCAACCATATATTATAAGGATCTTGGGAAAAATTAGGTCATCTGTTATCAAATTCCATCCATGTCTAATTAGAATCAGGGTACATGTCATTATTTTCCATCTGTGATCTTATTTTACATGCAATTTCTCTTTGATACATATGACATGATATATAACACAACGAAGAATCAAACTGGTTGCAAATCGTCAGTTTTGAAATCACGTGAAAGGCATGAGACAGGTGTAGATGAATTTATCATGCAATAAGCCTATTGGTGAACGAGCATTTTTGGTGAAATGGAACTTTTAAGTTATATATTAGTCTGTGATTATATTATCAAATCTTGTTGTAAACGAGTAATAATAATTTATTAGTCATTTAATTTATTTGGGTGACTGATTATTAGTGACTAACTATTTAGTCATTTATTTGGTCATTTATTTAGTCATTTTTGTTTAGGTGACTAAATATTAGTGACTAATTATTTAGTCATTTATTATCAAATGTTAATGTGTAAAGGAGTATTAATCATTCATTTAGTCATTTTATTAGGGTAACTAATTATTTAGTCATTTTAGTTGTGATTTTACCCAATGACCAAATTGGTCATTTATTTAGTCATTTATATTTGTAGAACATGATCAGTTTTAGTCACGTGACTAAAATTTTTAGTCACATGACTAAATTTTTTAGTCATGTGACTAAAAAAATGGTAGAACATGACAAGTTTTAGTCACCTGGTCATTTATTTGCCAAATTCTACTAGTGATTAGAATACAAAAAAGAACCAATCATGAAACAACATAAAACTAACCCTACTCTAAGTTCATCTAGATCACCTTAATGATCTACCAAGTAGGGTGTAGAAGCTAAATTGAAGTCAAAGGTGCTAAAGAATAAATGCACCAATGTGTAGGAAAATGTAATTTTCACAGAGAAGTAGAAGAAGTCTCATCATTTAGGTCCCAATTGGACCCTTACTTTCTCTATGTATCAACCCCTAAAGGTCAACCTCTGATGCTAAAGGATACAAATGGGCTCAAAAGAAATTTTTTCATCCTTTAGCTTCATACCAACCCAATGAAGTACATAGATCACATTGTGAATATACTATCTAAGTACAAAAATATGAAATACATCATGGATGCAAGACATGCTAAGTTGAAACACCGGGCTATAAGAAACATGACCAATCCTCTCTAAAATATCAAATGGCCTAATAAAACATAGTGCTATCTTAGAGCCTTTCCCATAGTGGATTGGGCTCTTCCACAACCAAACTCTAAAAAGTACATGGTCACCCAGTGATAATGTTGGAAATCTAAGGATAAGTTTTGTCAATGATGTCAAACATCACTAATGTGCAAGTTATACTATCGATAAGCTAAAGGATTTATCAGATACTTAAGAAAATTATCAGAATAAGGAAGTTAATTATCTGAAGCTGACAAATATCAAATAAAGGAAAATAATGTAGTGCAACCAACATAAGGAAATGAGAAAATAGTTTATGGAAAAGATCGAGATGAAGGAACCCTAAGAGCTAAGGTCAAGATCATACGAATCAATGGACAAGAAGTGAATCAAGGTTAAAAGGATCGAAGGATTAGAGAGAGAGAGAGAGAAGTGAAGAACAAGCAGTGAAGGAGAAAAGAGTTTTGAAGAGAGAGACAGTGAGCACAAGGGATCTAATAAGATTTGGAGGAAAGCAAAAATAGGTCAACTATCTTGTAAAGGAATCCTAACAAGTTTCTACGAGGTGTTGTAAATCCCTTAACTGGGTAGTCTCTAACAGGATTGTTGAAGTTCGTTGTAAGAACTTTTTATAAATCCTTTAATAGGGTGAATGTCGTATAGGCATGATAAAATCTCTTAGTGGAGTAGTCCTAACAAGACTGTAGATACATTTAACCATGTATCAGTCACTCCTAATAGGGTGAGTCACTCAAAAAGTGACACTTTGAAACCTTAATCGACAAACTCTTTTAGTTGCAGTCAAGAGTTGTGGGTAACATCCCCACCACAATTTTTTCCTCTAATTAAGGATTTTTGTGAGACCAAAAATCTATGTGTTATGGATGTGTGAATCATTTCATGAGTTATTTTTATTTACTTTATGTTTTTTCAATTACAGCATATCGATAATACAAAAAAGACTATCGGTAAATTGGAAATGAAACTATATGCTTAAGATTAAAAGTTTGAATTGATGCAAATTTGTAAGTAATGATTCAACACACACCCCCACTCCCTCTTAGTACCTAATATTTCCAATCAATAATTGGTATTAGAGCTTAGTTATCTAAGAGGGAAAGTTTAACAACTTGAGAGTAGATCTTGGAATATGGAAAGGTATATAAAAGAAAGACAAATTGAAGAATCCCTAGATGAAGCCCTTGCAAAAAATGAAGATATAAAGAAGAAGCTAAGAGCATCATTTGAAAAAAGAAAAGAACTCACATAATGTCTACAGATAAGTCTGGAAAATCTTGAAGAACTATCATAATAGAGTAAATTTTTTGAAGAAGCTAATGTAGCAGTTGCAGGTCTATTGGAAAAGAACGCAGACCTAAAAGAATACCTAAATGAAGCTCAAAAGGAACTTGAAAGTCAAGCTATAATGATGAATGAAATACTTGAAAGAATGAAGGCTGCCGAGGAAGCCAAGGAAAGCCTTGAAAATGA
Source organism: Chamaecyparis obtusa (assembly GCA_027943335.1). Lineage (NCBI taxonomy): Eukaryota > Viridiplantae > Streptophyta > Pinopsida > Cupressales > Cupressaceae > Chamaecyparis > Chamaecyparis obtusa. The sequence continues at coordinate 900,462 of BSBK01003189.1, forward strand.
TAAGAGAAATCTGGGGAAAATGATAAAAGATAGAGATGACATCATTGAAAGGTTACAACAAGAAAATAAAACACTAGGTGAACATCTGAATGACACAAATGAAGAAAATAGGTAGATACTTGCCAAGAACAAAAATATGAGAAAGGAAGTTGAAACTTTAAAGACCAATCTGAAAATTGAAAGAGAAGTTAATGATAGACTCTCTAAGTTTGATCTAAGCATGTAGATAATTGATGAACAACTAAAAATTCAAAGAAGATATGGAGACTTAATTGGCCTAGGATATATTAGTGACAATAAATTTGAAATCGGTGAATCATCAAAAGCGGTAGCAGAGAATCTATCACAAGATCCAAAAGAGTCTATCGATACACAAGGAAAGAAACCTACAAAACCTACTTGTTGCAAATGTTAAAAGCTTGGCCACACATCAAATATATATGGAAGGAGATCAATGAACACTCCAAGCGGTACACCCTTTAATGGACATTATTACAATTTAAATAAGTTTGGACATTAGGAAAGAGAATACAGATCAAGATCTAACAACATATCATCTGGGGGAAGTTTTGTTGGATACTATTACACATGCAATTGGTATAGATATAAAGTTGAACACTGTAGATCAAGAATTTTACCAACAAAAATGAAACCTAGCTACACAATGGTGGAGTGAAAGGGCTTATGGTTTTGGCTAATCCATGGTGGCAGGATGCAAAGGCAGAATTGGAAGGTGAAGCATTATGATGAAGGGTTCCCTTTTGAAGACATCCAGACTTCATTTATGCTGATAAATAGAAGCCTCAATGGCCTTTTAGCAAATGAAGATGCTCTTGGACCTCCATAGGAAGGATGGTTTTCCCTGAAAAGGATCAACCCAAGAAGGGGAATATCTTGGAGTCTACAAAGATATGGAATAGGAGCCAACAGAATGATTTAAAAAACCCTCACCAAATGACTAGGTTTACCTTTACAAATCTTGGAGGGAATGTGGATTTCAACTCGGTTGCTCAGAAATTCTAGAGGCCTAAGATAGAAAAAAGGCAAGAGCAAGAATTGATTGTTGAAACCTCCAGTGTGAAATGCACAATGGTAGGCTTGGTGGTTTAAAATCAATCCTGGATGGAAATAGTGAGTTTTTTAAAATACCATGTTGTTTTCCTTAAATGGGGTGGAGAGTGGCCGATAGTGAGAAAGGTGAAAACCCGATATGATAAACAATGGGGGACTGTGAGAAGCTTTAAAATATTGGAAAATGGTTTTTTAATGATTACGGTGGAAAGTGTCCATGACAGAGATTGGATTTTGGAGAGTGGCCCTTACTTTTTGGAGGGAAAGGGTTTTTTTGTAAAACAATGGGAACCAAATTTTGATCCAACAAAGAAAGTGATTCAGACTTATCCCATATGGGCAGGTTTGACGAATTTTCTCTAGGAATATTGGAACGAAGAATCGTATAGACGTACTGGGGATAAGATAGGAAAATTTGTAAAGGTGGTGGAGATGGTAGACAAAGTCTCCTTTCAGATGTTTCCATGGTTATGCATCCAATGGAACGTTTGTCACCCGTTACTAGAAATGTTAGAGTTGATTTCCCCATAAGGGGTATGGAAACAAGCACTATTGATTGAGGATGAGATCTTAGTGTGTGAAGTATGTTTGAGTGAAGATCATAAATCTAGAGATTATTTTGAATCAGAAAATGGAAAAGAAAAAGGGTTTGGAGGAGGCTTTTTTGTTACAAAGGGCAATGAACCTTTCAGAAACTCATGTGTGCCAAGTGGAAAAGTCATGCAAGGAGTGTTTGGCAAGGAAAGCGGGGTGGGAGTGCTAAATTTTAAGTTATAAAGGTTTGGCTATAGCTTGCAGAAGTTGGAATGGCTAGACATTGGGTCATATGGAGGAAATTTTTTTATATTGTAATGAGACATCTCCTAAGCTTATGATAGCTTAGAATGATTGTCATATAGAGAAAGTAATGACTAAGGGTAAAAATAACTTGGATGGAAGCTCAGGGTTGTTGATGCCACCTTCAGATCCTATGTTAAATAAAAGGGAGAAGGCGGTGACTCAAGACTGTTTGGGTGTGAAGTCTAATGAAAGTTCTCCCATTAAGCCTATAGGTGAGTCCTTAACTATGGAGGAGGATGAGAGGTTGAATGCTCGAATGTCCAATAGAATGGAAAAGCTTGATAAAGAGATCCAAGAGGTTTCTAAAAAGGTGGTGGATAAGGACATGGAAGGGCTTCTTGATGAGGGTTTACTAGCGGATAGCAATTTCAAGGATATTCAAATCTCCTCTATCAGGAATTTGGAGTCTTCCTTCAACTCTGTGCGAGACTCAAGTGGGGAAGTTATGGAATCGAACTTGGAGGAAGAGTTAGAGGATGATTTGGAAGAGGATATTTTGGGTCTAGAAGATGATTAGGGGTTGTGTGATAGGAGAAATATCTCTCAAACAGATGCAAAGGTTCCTAAAGTCAAATTTGGAGAATGAAAAAAGTGGGGATGTAAGTCTAATACGTCTTTGATTCAATTAGCAAGAAGTGCTGCAGGTCAAAGAAAATTAAGATCAAGAAGAGGCTATGTCTCTTCCCGTAAGAAATGAAGTTGCTTTTGTGGAATGTCAGGGGCTGGAATGCCCCTAACAAGATTTTCTTGATCAAGCGGGGTTTTGATCAAGAGAGACCTGATTTAGTGTTATTACAAGAGACTAAGATTAAACACGATGGGTTTGATGTCATGAATAGATGTTTTAGTAGATGAAAATTTTCTTGGATGGATTCTCAAGGGGCCTAAGGGGGCTTGGGGTGATTTGGAAAGAGGACTCAATAGAGGTGGTTATTATGTAGTAGGATCAGTAGTGGCAATGGTTAAAAGTTGTGTCAAAGCAATTAGGTGTTGGTTTTAATCTCATTAATGTATATGCTCTAGTGCAGGACAAATTGAAAAGAGCATTATGGAAAGCACTTTCATATCTATTGAATGCTTTGAGAGAGGAGATGATTTTGTTGGGTGGTGATTTCAATGCTATTCTTAATCCTGGTAATAAATGCGGGGATATAGGATGTATGTTACTAAGTCAGATAGACTTTAATCAATTTGTGACAGAAAATGGCTTGTTTGACATTCCCTTTAAAAGAGGTGAGTTCACATGGATGAATCGCATGGGTGGGTTTATCAACATTGCCAATAAATTGGATAGGTTCCTCATAGAAGGGGATTGGGCAAGCTTTCATTGGACATGTGAGGCTGATATTCTACCTATTCATGGCTCATATCACTTCCCTATTGGTCTACATTTACAGGAAGAATTTTTACTATACAAATGTCCTTTTAAGTTTGAAGCTATGTGGTTGAGGGTAGATGGTTTCATGGATTTTATCAAAAATTGGTGGATGACATCTCTAGTTATGGAAGGTAATAAATCCTTTATTTTCTTTTAAAAATTGCACTTTCTTAAAGGATACTTGAAGGTATGGAACATGGTGCACTTTCAAAATATTTTTAATCAGAAGGTAGTTTTGGAGGAATCGTTAAAGGAGTTAAATGATAAGGTAATTGAAAGAGGGATAGTTGAGGAGGATTTTGAGAAGGAAAAGTCCCTTTGTAAGGAATATGCTGAGGTTTTGGCTAAGGAAGAGATTTTTTGGAAGACAAAGTCCAAGGAGACTTGGTTGAGGGAGGGAGACTATAATAACAAGTTTTTTCATAATTCAGTAAAGATGTGTAGAAATCATAATAAAATTTTCTTCATTAAGAATAGGGAGGGCCACGTGCTCCAAGATCCAAATGAGATCAATGATGAGGTTGTGGCTTTTTTCAAAAGGAGCGGACAAAGTGAATTTGGTGGTGGGGTTGATACAGAAGAAGTCTTAAGGTGTATTTTGCACAAGATTTTTGAGGCACAGAACAAGATGCTAACTAAAAAGGTTTCATTGGAGGAGGTTAAGAAGGATTTATGGGGTTTAGGTAGAGATAAGGTGCCAGGGCTGGATGGTTTCCCAATATTGTACTTTCAGACCTTTTGGGATTTTCTTGCGGATGACATATAGGAAGTGGTAGAAGAATTTCATAGAGGAGGTTTTATTTTGAAGGACTTGAATAACACTTTTCTTTCTTTAATCCCTAATAAGGATGAGTTGATAACCTTTGATGATTTTAGACCAATAGATCTTTGCAATACTATGTATAAGATTATTTCAAAAGTAATGGCTAAAAAAATGAAGAAGGTGTTGGATGATGTTATTTCTATGGAGCAGAATGGTTTCTCCCTTGGGCGTTCCATATATGAGGGAGTTATCATTTCTCATGAGATGATTCACTCAATCAGGACAAGGAAGCTAGAAAAGATGATGGTGAAATTGGATATTAAGAATGCCTATGATGAGGTGGATATGGATTTTCTTCTTAAGGTGCTAGAGAGATTTGGTTTTGACAAGAAGTGGGTGGATTAGGTAAGAAGTTGTATTTCCACCCCTCATTTTTCAATATTGGTGAATGGTAGTCCTAAAGGGTTTTTTGAAATGGAGAAGGGTATTAGGCAGGGGGACCCCCTATCCCCCTTTTTATTCATTCTAATGGATGAGGTGCTTGGGAGGCTAATTTCTTGCAATCAAGTGGATAATTCCTGGAAAGGAGTTAAAGTGGCAGAAGGGGTTGAGGCTGTCTCTCATCTTCAATTCGTAGATGATACCTTTTTGTCTAGGGAAGCCTCTGAGAGAGAGGCCAGAGTTATGAAAAGGACTTTGGATGTGTATGGTCGGGTGTCTGGGTAGAAAATCAATTGGAATAAGTCTGAGGTATTTTTCTTCAACACCCCCAATGTAAAGAAAGAGCAATTTGTAGAATTCTAAACATTAGAAGTGGCTCTTTTCCAGATAGATACTTGTGGATTCCTCTATTTTAAGGGAGAAATAAAGTGGACTTATGGAATGACCTAATTACGAATGTTTGAAATGATTGGAAAGAAGGAAATGATAGTGGCTCACCTTGGTAGGTCGGATTCTTATGCTAAAATCTGTTATTTTTGTTGTTCCTATTTTTTCTATGATGTGTTTGAACATTCCTAAAAAAGTGATTAATGCAATTGAGCAAAAGATGAGGAATTTTTTTTGGAATGACAATAGTGAGGTGGATAAACTTACTTTTTTGGCATGGAAGAAGATTTGCAAACCTAAAGAATTCGGTGGAGATGGTCTTAGGGACTGGAACTTGATGAATATTTCTCTAGGATAAAAACTTGTATATAATTTGTATAAGTGTTCAGATCAATCATGGGTTAAAATTTTGAGAGGGAAGTATCTTGATTTAGTGGAGGTGGAGAAGATTCTAACTATTAGGAACCCCCTTGCATGATCAACCATTTAGAACTTCTTTCCGTCTTGCAAGAATGTTATTACTAACCATATTTTATGAAATGTTAGGGATGGTTTAAAGGAAAATTTCCAGGATGATTCTTGGAATGGATATCCAGTTCTAGGTGATGACTAGAGGAATGTTGAACTTAGAGAGATCCTATGTGAAAGGTGGGGGGAGAAGGTAGCTGATTATTTGGAATGAGTTGATGATCCTTTGGGAGGGGGTTAGAAATGGAAGAATAGTAATGTTGATTGGTTGATAGGTCAACAAAAAAATTTGTTAACTAATGTGTTAAAGTAGGGAGGTGTGTAAGATGGATAGGGAAGACAATTTTTTTGGGTGTGTGTCCTCTTCTGGCGAGTATTCTGTGAAATTGGAGTATGGTTTAGTGTCTAATAGTGAAGGGGTAGATTTTGAAGCAGGTGACTTGTGCTGGAGTAAGGATTGCCTTCCCAAAGATGGTGCCTTTTCTTGGTTGGTTGTTCAAGGAAGGATTCTTACAGGAGAAAGGCGTAAAATATTTGGAGTTTATGGATCAACTCATTGTGCTTTATGCAGAACTCAAGAGGAGTCTGTGGATCACGTCCTTTTTAATTGCTCAGAATATGAAGCATGTTGGAACATGGTGAGGAGTAAATTGGGTTGGCATGGACCTTGGATGCCAAATTTAAAATAATTTTTTGTTAGCTTTTCGAGGGTTAAAATGAAGTTTGTGTTATCTAGTATATGGTTGGTCATCCCTTCGATTGTTGTTTGGGAGATTTGGAAAGAGAGGAATATGCACATTTTCTAGGAGAAAGAGGAGTCATTGGAGAGGTTTTTATGGAGGATTGATCATTTGATAGAGGAAGTATTGAGTTCTACCACCTTAAGATGTGGTTCATCAAGGCTTCCTTTCACAAAAGAAGACAGTCGGATCCAAAAGCAATGACCGGGTATAAAATTGAGAAATGAACATTGTTGGAAGAAATTTTTGATAGTGGGTGGAGTTGAAGATTTGATGTGGTGGTCTACCCCTATTCCGAGATGGGTCAAGGAAAATTTCGATGGTGCGACTAAGGGGAATCTAGGTCCTTCAGGCACCGGTGTTATTTTTCAAGAATCATGAAGGGATGACTTTAGCTTTTGAAGCAAAGAGGTTGAGGGATGGAACTAACAAATTGGTTGAAGTAAAGGCAACATTGTAGGTGGTTCGGTGTGCAATTTTTTTGGGTGTTACCAAACTGCATTTAGAGGGTGACTCATTGGTGATAGTCGAAGCCATTAGATAGAGCAAGGTAAATGCTTGGCATTTAGTTAATTATGTAAATTTAATATGAGAATTGTTAGAAGGCTTTGAAGATTTTATGGTGAGTTGTATTAAAAGAGAGGGGAATGGTGAGGCATGATGCTTTTTTAAAATGGGAAATTGGTTTCCAAATGGTTGATGGAAATCAATTTGAAAATTGTGACCATTGGGAAGATTTTATAGCGGAAGGTTTTTCCAATATATGAGTTATTGAGAGCAGTTACTCATGCATAAATTTCCTTTATGGGTACTTTTTTATTGTTACGATGATGGAAGGTAAAGGTGTTTATTATTGTTGATGCGACTTGAGGTGATTGTCATCATTAAGGAGTAAGATATTTGAGGGATTATGAAATTGGTAGTGCCTATAAGGATACAAAATGCTTTAAATAAGGGACATTTGATGATTTACTACTTCTACATGTGGGAGTTTATTAAAGGTGGCTTGGTGGAGAAGGATTGTAATTGGTGCTTTTGTTTTTTGTTTGAAGCTGTAGGGTTTGTGGATAATGGAGCCGACATTTACTTTCAAAATGTTGAAGCAACAAAAAGCTCTATTTGGACCTATTGTTGACCATCGCTTGAAGCTATTATTGAATTGTCCCTCCCATGAGTAATTAGGGTGGTGCAATGAACGTTAGGGAATTTGTTTCAAAATGCACATCATCATTGGAAGGGTAATGCTAATATTCCAATGATGATAATGGTGTGGGGTTTGGAGTTGAAAGAGGAGTTTACTATGGTAAAATGGGTCATGGTCTCTTTATTTTCAAAGGACTTGATTGTGGGTTTGGACTCTTTGCTCAAATGGGCTTTTCCAGGCTACAGGTTCAACTACAACAAATGTTTCAAGAATAAGGAAGAAGGTTTGGAGAAAAACCAATATTCTTTTTTATGGTGGCCGAGGAATGTGGACCAATGTGCCTATAAAACCAAAATTGTACTAGAGTGGGGGAAGTTTTTGATTATGTAAAATAGGTTTTGACGGGTACTTGAAACCCAAAACAAGTTAAGATATTACATTAAGATCCACAACAAAAAAATAGGCAACCAACTAAAAATGCTGACAACAAGGCCAACTACAAAAGACAACAAAAAGGAACCATCACAAAGTACAACATAAATAACAAAAAATGGAACTAAAAAGCCATCTTCTCAAGAAGATTGGCAGCTTGCACCTCCAGAAGTTCATTTTTTTCCCTTGCATCTTTAATCTGAGTGAGCTCCTCTGGGGAAATGGTGGCAACCCTTTTCCTAGTACTAGACCTGGTGCGCATGCTCATACCCTGGCCTAGGGGGGCGTGGGGGAAGTTGAAGGAGGAAATTTGACTTTTTAAGGAATAAAATGCCCATCGAGTGTGCGGGTTCTTGATATGTCATCCTCGCAGGTGGTGCTCTACAACTCATCGACATCATAGAAGAGTGGTGAGGGTTGTTTTTCTGCAAGCCTAAGATGCATAAGGAAGACTACATTTTGTCAAAAGGGTCTGGTTTTTGGAATGGGGATGGTCCGAGTTTTGAACCTATTTTGCTAAAAGTTATTTTTGATGGTGAGCTTTGAAGTGGGTGGGGAAGTTAGGTAACCATGATTTGGAAACAAAGACAATGAAGCCAGACATAAAGGTTTTCCGTGGATGGGATTTTGACAGTATTTGCATGGTTATGTTTATCTGTTAGTATTGTTAGCACAAAATCATTAACAAAAAGGGATAATCCAAATCATATATACATAAGCATAATAGATAATGGTCTTGAGCATGTTATTCAAAGGAGAATCATAATCTACCAGTCTAAAACATCTTATCATCTAAATCTAGTAAGGTAAGGAAGAAATATAAATTCCATAAATGATAGAATGCCACAATCCTATCCAATATCGAATGTAACTAGTAGGACCATCAAGGAGGGTATTACTAGAACAAGATCATAATACAATCACATAAATAAGATCAGTCTCATAGTCACATAACAGATAGAAGAGATAATCATGATCATGCATGCAATCATAGAATGATAATCATGATAATTCAAATCATAATCATTTAAGGAACCTAACCATTAAGGAGATCTTGAAACCATAGCATTTTTTTTATCAATTAGGGAACAAGTGTCCAAGTATCATAATTAACCTTTAGTCATTATAAGTAATTTGTCTAAGGTAATCATAATATTTTCTAAGGAGTACTTCACATAGTAAACATATAGATCTATCAGGTGACCTCATAACAATAAGGCCCTAAAGATATCACAAACACATAAGAAGGGATGGATACACATGAATGTACTAGAAAACATTTAACATTGCCAAAATTAGAATGTGAATTTATTATAGTTGGAATAGAATGGATAACACGAACACCTCACATAGAATCATATTCTTATCCAAGTATAAAAGTCTCTAGAACATTTCCCTAACTTCCAAAGGCATATTAAAACATGTTAGGATTGGAGAGGTGTCACTATTGGTGCATTATAATAAACTGCTAGGCAATATGTTTTATTAATTTTTTTATTTTAAATTAAATACTCAACTACAATAACTGTGAATACTCACTATGCACAAAAACATGTTAATGGTTTTTCACAATATGAAAGGGGTAACCAATGGGTGAGTATATATGCAATATGGTGACTACTATCAGGGATATATGCATGCTCAGACCTATGAATCTAGTGGAGTCAATGTTCGGTACCTATTATCACTGAAACACTCACACATCAAGTGTACATGTTTTTATAAATAAATAGCCAAATCACATATAAAATAATCAAATAACATAAATCATTAAAAAGGGAATTTTAACCACATAATCATTCTTATGTATTCAATTTCTATGACATACCCCTTTCACATATAATCAACATCTAAGCATTGCATTATTAATCTCATATAACTAAATGCATCAAATACCAATAAATAACATTAGCAACAATATTGAGCATATAGCAAATTCCCCTAACTAGAACAATAACAACACACAATTAGAAATTTACAACATCTCATCAAATCACTGGTACAACATTAGTACATATTGTAAAATCACCACCAACTCAATATGACCAAAATATCATCTATATATGTGAATGTATCTAGACATCGTCATATAACATCAAGCCACGTCATTGTAGAGTCATCATGCATATATAATCATCTTTGAAATCACAAGTATAACATACTATTCAAATCAGTAAGGATATCATATGAACAAAAGAATATAACCATAATCAAATGCATCACAATAAATGTTAATATAAAAGAATAATATATGAGTAGTCACATGAAAACCATATACAAAGTTTGGCTCGAATCAAAAGAATAAACAATGAGGAGGCACTACAATATCTATGGTAGACTATTATCTATAGTCATCCTTTATTTTATATATTATATATAACATGGTTGTTGTTAGACACCATTCCTGTGCTTGTTTATGAGTAGTAGTTACAAAATGATAGAAGGAATTTAGTACATGTTAAAGGCTGGTAGCCAATTTTGTTTGTAATTTGGGTATGATTTGGTTTAAGTATCTACTAATTTAGGGGCTAGAGATGTAACTCTTTTTTGAATCTAATATATTAGTGTGGCTCCATATAGTCACATTTACCTATCATTTTTTTAAAATAATTTACACTATACACTCTTTTAAGTGGATTTGGACATGGTTGATGAGTTCGAGTGCTCTGTCTTTGTCTTTGTCTCTATCTCTATCTCTCTCTACTTTTCATCATTCTTAATAATTTAATTAAATGTATCCCTAACATGAAAGTTGTACTAGTATACTCAGTTGTTACAGTTTGAGGTTCTAGCACTATAATTTTTCCATTGTCCATTTTAAAGGGACACAACTTGTTTGAAACATTTGCATTTGATGAACCTTGTAATCTTGAAAAATAAAAAGAAACCTTTCTATTCTTAACATTATTGCACCTTCATTCTATTAGTCCATTTGAGTATTATTAAGAGATTAATATTAAATTCTATGATAGTTTATACAAACAAATTCATCTCAACCACTTAACATTTTATTTAATTTGAATCTAAATCATGTAGTTTATTTATAGGATAATAATACAACCATTTATTATAACATTTTTATTTTTTTTTGTCTGTAAATGCTTTTGATTGGAGCTATGAACCAGAGGGGTCACATTTGGGGAACCACATCCCTATGGTGATTACATTGTTACTCCTTATCTCTCTGAAATTAACTCTTGTTGTATCCCCTGCAGATATCCTACTTATGTCTTCTATACAAATCTCCTTATCTCTCCATTGGGGGTAATTGCCACATCTTCCACCTTATTTCTTTGATATGCTAGACATGAGTAGTCACAATCTGGCCTTGAGTAGACAACATCTTATAAGTCTAAGATTCTCAAGGTAGTAGTGTAGGTGCAAAGTATCGATCTTTGGCCCAATCCTATTTGTATACACATGCACCCATTAACAACTATGTATGCACACAACTTCATCCTTTTGTGATCATAGAGCCTTCCTTGAAATCACTGGTCTAAGTGAGAGTTGAACTCAAGTTCACCCTTTTACAAGGGCTCACAACAATTGTAGCACTGTTGGGTCAACCCCGTTTATTATAAAAAAATATTTATATGAAAAATGATCTTTTAGTTTGAATGCTTAATATATCTTCTATATACAATTTCTTAATAACTATTTTTTCAATATTTGAAAAATAATCCACCCAAAAAAATATTTGAAAAACAAAGATATTTAGATGAATGCGATCTATAAATAATTTTTACTATAAAAATTTTAAAATAAAAAATATAAAGGCTTTTTAAATTTCAATTTAATCATTAAAATAAGATTTTAATAATTTATATTGATAATTTATTATCAAAATTTTATCTAACTTTGTATATTCTAATGTGTAAGTGTTAACAATTTATGAGATGTATTAATAATAAATTAACAAATATTAAAAAATAATCATTAAAATTGGAAAAGAAAGAAAGAAATTTTAACATCTACGAAGCTAAAGATAGCCTATGGGACAAACTGCCCCACACACTAATTTTTGCATTTCAGCCCCTTTTTTTGTGCAACTTGATAATTAGTGCCCCTGATTGCTCAATTGTCCCCTTGCTGAATAAATCAACCCAAGAATTACTTGTTAGATAATAAGATAGTTGTCCCTACTGTCCTTGAAGGCCTCATACTCTAAAATGAAATGTTTTTCTATTCCCACTTTTCTAGAAGTGCATAAAATATACACACTTTCTTCTCATGCTTGTTTTGGTCTTTTCCAATGCTCGGTTTCACAATGAAGTTGCTGAGAGTTGGTCCTTAATTGAGTAATACAAATTTTGGCCTCTATGCACACTTCTTGATGATGATTACAAGTAGGATTAAACTCTTCAATATAATACTCTCTCTTTCTCGCTAGGCCTTCATCCTAAGAACACTTGTGGTACTTATCCATAACAAAAGCCTTTGTCTCTTTACTATTTGTAGGGCACAAATTCAAGTAGATAACCCATTAACTAAACCATTTGATGTTTAGTCACATCCAAGTCTTTTTTCTTCTGCACAAAATGTCATTAAAGACAACCTTAGGCCATCTACCTTCTTCCATTTGCTTAATTCTTTTTAGATATCTTATGAGCCTCATAATGACAATTGATGCAATAGGGGTAACCCCCACCTCACTCAACATGATATCATAAGGGGCTGAACTTTTAATCTTGAATTTGTTTGTAATCAAGTGTTTTTAGATTTTCTCAGTTTCTTTCCACTGTAGATCAAGAGTACTATTGGTCCATAATTTACAATTGTAGAGAACAATTGAAAACACGAAAATCCTAAAAGAGTTTTGGTAGTTTTCCAATCCCATAGCTTTGCTTCTCTAAATCTATTTTAGAAAACATGAAACGCTTTCCAACCCCCTAAAGTTCACTTCTTTTTGCACCCTTCTCAAATTAAATTTTTATTGGAGTCAAATATGAGGTATTTGTAATTAGTCACTTCTTCTACAATACTACCTTCAAAGTAAAACTTATGTTGGTTATGTTTTCTTTTACTCAAGAAGACCATTACTTTTGTCTTGCTAATATTGACTTGCATCCCCACTGAACTATAGAATTGTTCAAGGGAAAGTAAGTGTTCTTGTAGGCCAAGAATAGAGTTGGAGATGAAAATAAGGTCATCAACATACAAAAGAAGTCTTATAACACACTCACCCAAATGGACACCATCACCTCCTTGTATGCTGAAGGGATTTTTTATGCCAAAGGCATATTTATATGAAATGGACAACCTGTTTCTGGAAATTGACGGTTCCAAGTTGATAAGAGACATGCAAGACGATTCAAAATATATTAAAGATAACAAGTTTCCACAATCAATGACAATGCTAATGTGCTTATGGGAACGATTGTATATTATTTTTTTCAACATCAACATTTCAGATCATATTCCATGATTCATCATGACCGTTGGATTTCGTTAGCTCATTTCTATTTGTTGCTTTCATTGTTTTATATTCGTCTTTTTTTTCCCCCTTCTCTGCACACACCTTACACTTGCGCACAATGATTTGACATAAATAGAATGAAACAAAGTGGGAGGGCACAATGATTTGACATAAATAGAATTAAACAAAGTGGGACTTTATTTCGATAGAGTTAAGATTTGCTTTTTCTTTTATTTTTTAATTATTATAATTATATAAGTATAATATTATTTTAATTACTATAATTATATAAATATAATATTATTATAATATAATTAATATAATATTAATGTAATATACATATTAATATTAATAAAATAACAAAAATAATTATATATAACTATGATATAATACAATACAAATATCATTAATATAATATATTAGTATGAAACTATAATGATATAATTTAATATAAATTATTTTCAATAAAATTCAAATAATAATATATTATTATATTATTTAAACAATAATAATAATCTCATGTACTCCACAATTGTGTGCAATTAATACACTAAAATTTGTAGTTAATGATAAGCAAATTTAGTTTGGTTGAAGAATTATTCCAAAAGGAAGTGCCTTCCCTGACATGTGAAGGCTGTGGTGGGCGCAAGCCTAAAAACACAATAAAAACAGAGGGCTTCAATTCGGGCGGCCTTCTAAGCCTCTGTTCACCCGCGAGCTCCCTGATAAATATCAGTCGGCTATCAATTTTCTTTTAAGGTTGTAGTTGCCTTTCTTGGAGCGAATTAGTGGAGAGCAGTGTGTTTAATTCTGGAATCGATTTCTGAGCTCAGTAGATTCATCCGGCAACTTTCTCACAGTAATAGCCTATGGGCTAAATATTATGTAAAATAAGAACTGTAAGTCAATAAATTTTTTATTTTTGAGCGTATAGCTCATCCGAAACTCATTTACTTAGCCCTGCAAACCTTTTGAAACATACTGTTCTTAAACCTTGGCTAAACCTTGGCTGTTATCTCCAAGGGTTTTTGAGCATTGGAGGCTTCCCTCCGAAGGCGCAGAACGTCATAATGGAGACTGACTTGGCAGATTTAAAGGTGGAGGAGCTTGTAAAGGAAATTAGCTTGGACTATTCAAAGACCAAGCCTTTGAATGACGCTATTGCAGTTATACGAGAGTTTTTGTTGAATCTTCCTGATGAACAGGTTAGCTTAGCTATATTTTGTATTTGTTTTGAACTAGTCAGATATGAAAGACTGTTATTTTATCCTCCTTCTAATCTGTTTCTGCTATCCCTCCATTCTTTCTCCTCGCATTGTCTTACTGTTTTATTCGTTTTTTTTTACATTAGTCTCCCGTTTCTTCGCTGCTCAGATTGTGCCGCCTTTTAATTTTTACCAACTCTTTTCACTCTGTTGCAATTATTTTAAACTGTAGATATTTTGAACCTCGTTTTTGATAATTTCTTACACAAGACCTCATCTCTTGCCAAATTGTCAGTTACATTTTTCCATTTTCTAGACCTGTTTAGTATTATCCTCTCACCTCCAATCTGTTGCATTCTTCTCACTTGAACCAGTCTTATTTTGAAACACTGCTTCTAAGGTTGAATCCAATCCTCCTTTTCTACTTTAAAAAAGCATAAACCAAACCTTATAAAGATGCATACCTAACAAGTGCAATCTAATGAAAATCAATATGTTGATAAACAAACTTCTATTCTTGTAAAGGACTTCAATATGGATTAAATATTGACAGTCAACCAGTTCTGCAAACTTTTACAAGGTTAAGCATATTTATTAGTAGGATCTAAAGAAACAATAGATTGAACCTAAACGACACTCTTCCGCACTATAAAACTTTACCTCCGAAAAAATGTTCTAAAGCTTCTACTCTTACCTATAAAAAAATTATATATTTTTTCTAATCCAAGGTTCTAAATTTTTTTTTGGAATACATGCACAGAATATTCAAGTAAATGCAATTTAGGAGTTGGTTCACCTTAAGATTTTCAGTACCTTTGTTACTATTGAGAAACGTATCTTTATAATGTGTCTTGGTTTGGATTCAGATCAAGGCAACAGAAGCAGCTGCTTTTATCAAAGACTTGGGGGCACCTAGTGATAAAGTCAACCTGAATTTCAAGAAGCCAGATTCTGTAGAAATTGTTGGTAGTTATGGACTTAAGACAGTAGCCAAACCATTTGTAAATGTTGACCTTGCAGTGCGAATGCCAAAGGTAAATTATTCTTCAACATTTTAACTATTTTGAAATTTTCCAATACTTGAAATACTACTTTGTTTCACTGATAAGCCAAATAAATGTTTGATCAAACATTTTAATAATTTGCCATGTTATGCAGGTGTGCTTTTTTGAAAAAGACATTTTGAACCATCGATACCTTGCCAAAAGGTGTCTGTATCTTTTTGTGATTAAAAGGCATTTGCATTCATGTTCTGTGGTTGGGCAAATTGAATGGTCAAGCTTTCAAGATGATGCGAGGAAGCCAATTTTGGTTATCCATTCAGGTTCAGTCACCTACTTGTGATTTTGAATAACAATAGTACAAGATTAAAGAATATATGTGATAGGGTTATGTTTGTATGATAATTGGAAGTATGATTTCTGATATCCATAGATTATTCCTGTGCTCGACATGGTAGCCTTTAGTTGTATGAGAAATACGATTTTGATTTCATGTCCATGTTTTGTTGAAAGTGTTGCATGTTATAACTGTATAATAAAAATTAAAAAATATTATGCATAATGCACATAATAGAAGACATAATGAGTATCTTATAGGGTCACATGACAGAATTAGAATGTTTGTATCGGAATATGTTATGGTTGATTTGTGCAGTCCTTGGCTTCATTATTTGTGAATTCTTAGATTTAATATTGTAGTGGTATTTGGCCCATTGGGATTAAGGGAGCAGGATTGACCCAACAAACCAATATTTTTTTTCAACTAATTAGGAAGAAAATTGTTAATTAAAAAATGCTGAAAAATTCATAAGAATAAGAAAAAAAATGTATTTAACTTTCATGCCAAATTGGGATTAAGTCATAGTTTCTTGTGCCTTGAGATTCCTGCCCAAGTCCGTCCAAGAAGCAAATTTTCATGATAAGTTGTGTGTTTTTTCTAGTTTTTTACTTCTATTTTCATCACATTTCAAATTTTGTTCTTGTTGTAAGACTTTTGGAGATTACTCCATTTAGTGGTTGAGTCTTAAAGTAGAGTGTGTTGCACTGATGCCAATTGTTTTATGCAGATTTTTTTTTGGTTGTCTTGTTACATATTTATTCTAGTAGGTTTTACAAATGGTATAAAAGCATTGATTTGAGCAAAGTGGGAGAATTGTTTTAGGTAGATTGGAGGATATTTTTGCTCAATTTTTTAAAGAAAAGTAGCCTATCTTGTATAAGGTCATTCTCCTTGGGTAATGTTTGATTGAGGTGATTGAGGAGTTGCTAGAAAGTTTATATCTCTATGAAATTCGATCATCATAAGAATCAAAATATTGAAGGGGATAGTTATGTCAAGTTAAACACACAAAGTTAGCTTTTAGCCATCTTTTGCCACAAATTTCAGGCAAAAGTAGTCAACCTCAAGGTATTTTTTTTTGGCACATGATTGTTGCGAGTGGAGGTCAATAGCTTGGGTAGCTATTTTTGGGAAAATTTTTCTACCTCTACTTTAGATTTGTTGTTGTCAATTAGGAATTGATTGTTTAGGTTTCCTTATTAGCTTCTTTGTATAGTTTAGTAGTCATTTATTTGGTTTGACAAGAGATTGCAACAGTACAATTTGAGATTGCAACAGTACAATTTTTTGGTAACCCTATTTTTCGACTTATTATCTAGATGATGTGTCCTTCAACTTTTGTTAAGGCTAGATCTGTTGGAACTCTTGGGAAAATTCCTTCCAAGGAAGTGAAAAATTTGAGATGGAGACATAAGCAAAAGTGGAGGTGACAATAAATATGGATAGTTTCAACAGTATTGGTAAGTTGATTAAAGATATCAATGTTGTTGGATGAATAAAAACTTGTAAAAAACCTGCCTGACTTAAGTTTGGCCAAGATAAAATTGCTCCAAAGCCACTCACCCAAAATTCAAGTTTGATTTTTTTTTGGTAGAAAATTGACAAGTTAACTAGCAAAACTTTGAAAAAAAATCGCTCAAAGTTGTGAGGACATTGTAGGAAGATGAATGGTACTCATTTTGGCAGTGGGAGGAAATGTCTCCTCATAGTCGATGCCCTCCTATGAAAACCCTTTAGCTACTTACCCCGTTTTGTACTTATCAAATGCGCCATCAACCTTATACTTGACCTTATACATCCATTTGCAGCCAATGGGCTTTTTCTCTGGTGGAAGATCTAACAACACCCAAGTGTTGTTTTTCATGAGACTCTGATGTTCAGCTGCCACAACTTGTTCCCATTCTAGTATACCTTTAGCCTCTGAATATGTTTGAGGCTCAAGGTACTATGAATGTTTCCCATAAGAGAAAAGTTGATTGTGGTACGTTGCTTGCTCTTATTCCTAGCAAATCTACCCTCCACAAGTTCATCATCATGAAGGTCACTAATGGTCTTGGCCCAAAACTTAGGCCAGAGAGTAGAAGAACCAACATCCACTGTAGGAGGAACAACATCACTTAGAATCTCTGGCTGTGGAGCTTGAACGTTTTGCAGAGGGGCGGGTGACACATGGTCATTTGAATCCCTCCCATTAGGTGAATTGAATGGAAGATGAACATCCAAATTTGCAGCTTGTGGAGGCTGATCCTTAGGACTGAAAACTAGAGAAGGCTTAAATGAACCTCGTTCTTCATCAAACACCACATCTTGACTGAATATGAGATGATCGGTATCAACATCAATCAACTGATAAGCCTTATGTGTATCATTGTACCGTGTGAACATCATTTTTTGAGTCTTGGAATCCAGTTTGGTGCGCTTGGCATCTGGAATCCAAACATAAGCTATAGAGCCAAAAACCTTCAAATGATTGATTTTGGGCTTCCATCTAGACCAAGCTTCCTTTGGGGTCATCTTCTTAATGACTTGTGTGGGAGATTGATTCAGAAGATATATTGCTATATAGACAACCTCAACTGAAAATTTCTTTGGAACATGTCTATGCTCCAGTATAGATTGAGCCATCTTAGTGACAGTACGATTCTTGCCCTCAACAACACTGTTTTGTTGTGGGGTGTAAGGTTTGGTAAGTTGATGCTTAATTGCATGTGATGCACAAAAGTTGGAGAAATCAGATGAACAAAATTCTCCACCATTGTCGGATCGAAGAGTGACTATTTGACAACTTGACTCTTTTTCCACTAAGGCCTTGAACTTTTGAAACATGCTGAACACCTTTGATTTATGCTAAAGAAAATACACTCACATATTCCTACTAAAATCATCAACACGTAGTAGAAAATACCTACATCCTATGACTGATGGAGTGTTCATGGGTCCACAAATATCTACAAATGCACCAATTGCGAGAGCTTGGATGCCCTCCAAGCGTCACCATCTGAAAACGGAGTTCGATGTTGCTTCCTAGCCTGACAAGCTCCACAAACTCCATGATTCTATGTTTGAATCTCAAGTAATCCAACAACCAGACTATCTCGAGTGAACTGAGAGAGATAGTGAATATTTAGATGCCTATAGCGTTGATGCCAAAGATTGCTGATGGAAGTACTTCTTGCTGCCGTGGCCTACTCCTGAGAATCACCTATATCAATGAGTCTATAAAGACCATGATCCTCAAGACCAACTGCAACTGTAGTGTGAGACTCCTTGTCAACAATGTGACACTTGTGCGAACTAAAGAGGACATCCAATTGTGGAGAATGGAGCCTATTTCGATTGATTGACAGTAGATTGATCTTCATACCTGGGACAAAGTTTACATTGAGAAAGATCAAATCCTTCTCATTAAGTGAAATCTGAATGTTGCCTTTTTCTGACAATTGTATATTCCTCACCACCTCCAAAGATCACCGAATCGGTGAAAGGCGCGAACTCTGTGAAACTATCTTGATGATCTTTGAAATGCTGAGAGGTGCTAGAGTTAATGTACTAGGCAAATGATGTCTCATGATATGATGCGCATGTGACCATGAACACATAGGAGACAGACTCGTGATTAGAATGCCTAGCAGCTTAGGCCTTCTGCTGCGACCCTCCTTGTGAAGATTGCACGATTGCCAACCGTTTCTTGCAATCTATCATCATTTGACCTAACTTGTGACAATAATTGCCCTGAACAGTCTTCTTTTTTGAAGATGTCGGAGGTTTACCTAGCTCTTTATGCTGGGAGGATTAAGGTTAACCTTTGTTCTTGTTGGAAGCTTTGGTTGTGAAGGCCACCTATTTTGTGGAGGACGAACTAGCATTGCTACCAAATTGCTGCTTCCATCTATCCTGCTGCAAAAGCTTGTTGCACAGATTAGGAACTTCAAATCAACACTAGTAGAAGTGATATTGAGCGTCTCAATGAAACGCTTGTAGGATTGGGGCAGGCTTTTCAATGTGATAACTACCATATCTTCTTCCTCCATCTTGTGGCTCATAGCCTCGAGTTGGTCATGGATGCACTTGATCTTCGTAAGATTTGCTTGGAAAGATCTCTTCTCATCCATCATGATAGAAAACAACATAGTTTTTGAAAGAAAGCTCGGCTCCTGTCAGACATCTCATAAAGATCCTTCAAGAGTTCCCAGATCTCTTTAGCTGTTTTGCCGGAAGGCACCTGAGGGAGCTGATCATCTATAATAGAAAGTTTAATGAGCATGATGGCCTCCCGGTTACGTTCATCAAATTTGTCCTAATCTAACCCAGTTTGTGTAGGACGTATTTTGGTACCCAGAATAATTTCTTCAAGGCATCAATATTCGAATATTGTCATTATGCGTTGCTTCTAGGTGTTGTAATTGGGACCATTGAACCACTGATTTCCTTCCAACATAATGTTGGTCAAAGATGTCATCACGAATACTAATGTTGCTCGTCAACCTTGTGAAGGCCTAAAAATCAAGGTAGACGTTGGTGATCAACCGACGCAATTTCCAAGATAGAACACATTGAAGCAAAAAAAAGAGACTATGACGAACCTGAAAAAAAATTGTCTGAAAAAAATAGACTGATTTTTTTTTAAAAGAAAAAATTGAACACCCAAAAAAGCTGAAAACCCCTAGCCGACACAACTCTGTCACAAAAACCCTGTTTGATACTGGCAGAAACCCTAGCCAATTTCCCAAAAAGCATTGAGCCGTGCGGAAATGTAGCAGACAATCCTGTGAAAAATTGCGGAGTAAAAAAGGGGAAAATTGTGGAAAAGACCAGAATCGTCGTGCTGAAAAAATGCAAAATTTTTTGTGTTGGAGGCAGAAAAATCACTGCAAAAAGAAAACCAATAAAAAACTTTTGAGATCTGCGATTTTGGCAATAGTAGCGGGAGCTAAACGCGACCATAAATCCCTGTTGTTTTTCTGATTTTCAGACTTGCGTGCGGATTCAAGAATGTCACGATTGGAAAAAAAACATAGGCCAAAGATTTGCAGAGGACAAAAAAACATGAAAAGAATGATGTCCAGATTGCGGGCCAAAGCAAAATAGTTTAGGAAAGTCGTGATTTGTTAACAGGAGGGTTAAAACTAGACGCGACCAAAGAAATTGCAAAAACTCTCACAAAATGCCTCAAAAAACAAAAACCGCCAACTTTTCTTGAAGAAGACTCGCGATTTTTAAAAAAAATTATTTTTACCTCAAAAAATGTCACCCAGAGAAAGATGGCTTTGATACCATCAAACTCCAAAAAAAAATAATATGACTGTATTAACTATTTACCCAAATATATAGAGTTTACAAATGCTTGTAACAAAAAAAAAAGCAAAGTCGTCTAAATAAAGACAACTAAAAATAAAACTGATTAATACAATTAAAAAATAGAGCCTAAATGACCATTAACAAAAAGAATCTAGAAGCTGGCTAAAAATAGCAAAGAAATCTAAGGTACTAGAAATATTCTAATAGTAGCATTTGCGCCATGTGAAGATACCCTCAAGTGTACGCATGCCAAACACCTAAAAAATGCAATCTTGTGGGCACGTTTTCTAGTTGCTGCCCATCGAAGGCATGCTGTTGGGTTGTGATAGAGTGACTAAATAGAGTCGGAGAAAATATAGAATAGAAGTGAATTGGAGAAGACACATACTAGAGCAGTAGATAGAAGAAATTGAGGAGATACTAAATGGCAGAGTTGGAAATAGCACTAGAATTAAGAGGTTTGAAGAATATATAGTGAGATGGGAAGGAAGGCTGATTAAGGATGTAGATGGGGCTCTACATTTGAGTTTAACTGTCGGTTGTCCCAGAGTGAGGAAGTTACTTTTTAGTTGTTTAGGGTGTCAAATGTAGGAGTATGCACATTGTCAAATCTATCTTACACCAGACAAAAATATTTTCTTTCATACTTATTTTGTATTGCATGGTTCCTAATAGTGTTCTAGTCATCGTACTCTTATTGTGAAAGACTATTTATACCACAAAGGCATATTCTTGTTCTAGTCATCATTTTAGCGCACGAGGTTTTAGATTGTGATCTTAATTTGCAGCACCACATCTTTATGTTAAAGCTTTGGAATTGATATCAAAGCTTCATGATGGTTTGTTTCTGCATTAATGTGATTTGATCTCTCAATTTCTTTTCTAGTTAAGTTTGTGGAAAATATACAAGCTTTGTACCAACATTTGAAGATACACCTAAGCTTATTGGTCCCAGGAAGGTTTGTGATTAGAACTGTATTCAGTGCTATTACTTGCATTTATCCTAAATGGGTCCTACATATTTGATTGTGCATTGAGCATGGAGCATTGTATCACCTTGTTGTTTACCACATAACATTCTAATTGCTCGCACCCATATATAAGCACCATTTGCTCTTCATGGGGAGATAGTTAATGTTTAAGGAACTAATTGTTAATCTCAATTCGGGTATTAGCTCATAGAGATCAGTAGAATATTGTGAAGAGCGACATATAGTATATCAGCTCAGCTATTATAATGTGCGCATTGATTGTGCCCATGAATCGTTGAAGGCTGAAGCCTCATGTTGCAAGCAATGTGAGATTATGATTTACTTTGAATTGTGATTCAATAATATCATTGTTCCCTCTATTTGTTGTGTTATTTCATTTTGATCTGTAGACCATTGAGTGCTTGTATGTTTGTCACCAACATACAATATGTCACCATTGTGGCAATATGCAGACTTATTTTCATGCAACATCCAAGATGTCACCATTGTGGCAATATACAGGTGCCAACTGTAATATGCCCAATAGGATATTTTCTGAAATTCTGATTTCCACCCTAATTTCCGATTTCCAGATTCTGTTCAAACCCTAATTTCTGATTTTAAACTTGTTTGGTTATTTTTTCAGTCAATTCAAAATTTAAACATAACATTTTTCCAACTTGTTAAATATTTATACATAAACCAAACTGAGTTGATATGACAATATTTCAACAATCCTTTCTGTAGCTAGAACAAAATATCAACTATAAATTCAAAACAGAGATTCTAATCTCATATGCTAACCTTGGTAGCCAATACATCACTGCCTTAACTGTAGTAAAACAACAACACAACAATCTCTTTGATAGATATCAACCATATTACATTTTGGAGCAGCAATCATTTACAGAAATCTGTAGCACTTACCTGGACTGTAATCTGTTGCTTTTTCCATGCCCAGGCACCAATATACTTAAAGAAGAAATTCAGGGAATGCACAGCAGCAATCACAACTCCAAACTTTCCTTAATTCTGTCCACTATCTGTTTTAAGCAACCAAGTCGTCTTCAAAGGAGGGCAGAACCAGAAGTTTATCAAGCAAGAATGAATTCTGGAATAAGATAACAGCACTCTGCAGTTTCTTATCTGTAGCAACCATGAATGAGACAACCCGTACTGAACTTCTATGTGTCCACGCTTCCAGAGAGAGCCCAGATAACCCACAACCAACAGAATAATGCTTCACGAACAGCAAGAAGGAAGCCCACACAATAGCAGGGAACATTGGTACAGGCTCGCAACTAATCCTGTAGCTGGTGTGAGCCGAAGAATCTCGGTAAGTGCCAACTTTAATATTCCCTGAGATTATTATAATATAATCGCCTCTTTCCCATGATAAATATGAAGTCCCACTTTATTGGAAATGAATCCTTTGATTCATTTTATTAACATATAAAACATCAAACATAATATAAGCTGGCCTCCACTTTGATTGTTCGATAAAACCATTAGATAGCTGAAGCCCGAGCCAAATAATCTCAATAATAATAATCACAATAAAATCACGGCTTCACAATATCAATTTGCTAATATTGATCCATGCAATATATAAACCTCATTACTCCCTTCAATTATTCCGCAGATATTAATAAACCCAAATAAGTTCACACCAAATATATCCACAAGACTTATAATATTCGGAATAAAATATTCTTATTTTGCCTCGGAACTGCAAATATCTTTCATTACTGCAAATTTGTCTTTGGAAGAAGACTTCACAAGTTTGGGTCAGATGTAGACTCTGTCATAAATCCACCACTTTGGAAGAGCTAGGTTTTCGTCGAACCCTTCTATAATCTCTTGAAGGTTTTTGTCCTCGTAGATTTGCTTCCTACAAAGCTTCATACAAATTATCAAATCCAAAAAGCATGTCTTGCTTCCTCCATCAAACCTCCTTATAAAGAACTCCAAGAAGCATCTAGAATATTAGGCCGACTTAGCCGACTTCAATTTAATCTTATTTGGAGAACTTTATTTAATGAAGTGACATTTCATAAAAAAAATATTATTATTTAATTAAATTAATTAATATTAAGTCATCATTTGAATATTTTATTTTTTGACAACTTAATAAAAATCAATTTAATTAATTGCCACTTAAAAATTGGGGATGTTACACCAACCCCCAACTAACCTACTTTTAATGCAATTACATTTTGAGTTCTTGCTATTAAGGAACATATTCAAAATCAGCCAAAAGCTCTTTCAATTTCAAAGGTAATTTGGAGATGGCATAAAATAGGATGAAACCACAGGAAAAGCAGCATAGAAGTGGAAGACATTTTGAAATAGATGACTGAGTGTTTATGAAGTTCCATCCATACCAGAAAATGTCTCTCACGTAACTAGAGGACAAGAAGCTGACACCCAAATATTATGGTCATAATGAAGTGCAGTTAAATGGGAGTGTTGTATGCAAACTGGAGCTACCTATATCAGCACGAATATGCCTAGTCTTTTATATTTTTAAGTTTGAAGGTAATTGAAGATAAAACTTCAGTTTAGATAGCTAGAGCTAGATGGAGAAGGAAGAGTCATTTTATAACTAGATGTGATAATTCAGACAAGGAGCAAACAGTTGCAGATTAATGGCATCACCAAGTAAATCATCAAATGAAAGAACTTACCATTGGAATATGCTACTTGGGAAGATGGGCAATTCATTTAGAAGCACCCATTTCTAGTGTTGAGCACAATGCTTATTCACGGGGGAATGCTATGCCCTCAACCTATTTGATGTGTTGAGATATGTTATGGCTTGCTAGGACATACATAATCCTTGACTTATCATTTGTTAGTTTGTAGGTATAATATTTCTACTGGTAGCTAGGGTTATTGGGATTCAAAAATGACTTTAAGTCTTTATCTCAATGATGTCGTATATGAAGTAGTGAGTAGTTGTTAATCATCATATTGCATATTTTGTTCTTTTTGCAAGACTTTTGGAGATTGCTCCTTGCCCCTTTGAAATGTCATAGTTGAACAACCATGTGTTTTCAGATATTTTTCTCATTTTGTGTAGATCAACTTTTTTGTACTATTGTTTGTGCACTTATTCTTTTATTTTGTTTGGTGATAAATAAATTATATTACACTGGAAGTATAATTCCTATGGATTATACCCATGTTTCACATGGTATCTTTTTTTTTGATCGGTAAAAAGATATAATTTTATTCATATCAAGTGTGAACTGGGATTGAACTTGGTCTGGACCAAGGGTAGTAACAAGAAAGGGTACCACCATCCCAAAACAGTAGTAACAAAGGGGTACATTAGCAACCGAAAGATGGGAAGTATCCAAAACCAATAGCAGTACATGAATAAAACCTAAATTTTATCCCTTCCCTTGACTTGAGATTGAAGGGTCATATCTGTTAAATTATAGCTTCGATCAGATTGACTTATATATATATTATATTGATCAGATTCAATATGCTTGAATGAATCAACTTTAGTTGATTGCATATAATATATAATTAACATGCATTGGATTAGATTCCTTATATTCGACAAGACTGTTATTGCATATGAAATCGACCGCAGTCAATACTATTGTATTAGTTATCTTTGGTTACGATAACTATCGTATGATAGTTATCGTAACACATATATTTAATATGTGTTACGATAGCTATCAGACGATAGTTATACGTAACACTAAACAGCGAAGCATTATGTATAAACAGCGCCAAAGTGAAAGGGCATGTCTATGTAAAGACATGACCGTGCGTGGCTTAAGCCACGTACGGTCATGTCTCTACATAGACATGACTCTTATATTCTATATATATATGCCTTAGTATGTGGCTGTGGAAAAATATCTGTTACAGTGTTCATGTCATTACCACAGCAACATACGAAGTACATATATCTGCATTTATAATTCAGTAAATATACAAAAGATAATAGTTGTGAATAACACAAATAAACAATATTGAATTCTCTCTATTAAAGATCTCTATTCCTAACAATATCAAAAGGAGCATTTTTCGGATTTATCTCCTTTTTCCTTTTGATAACATGCCTTCCATCTTCAACTCTAGCAGCCTCATTCTCCCAAGCCACAAATTCATTGTGGAGGATTCGTGCTTGATCTGTTGTACGTAGAGCCTCCTACTGGAGTTGGCCTTCCTCTAATGGAGTCACCACTGGCTCATGAGAGCTCAGTGACTTGCATTTCTCTCTCCCCTCCGGAGTAGCAGCACCATTACTTGTCTGCAACTCCCTATCCCTGCCATTCAACGAATTAACATTGATGTGCTTAGCTGGTTGCAAATCCTGCAAATTTGAATTTGTGGGCTTTTTTTGTCTAATCCCTTGCAACAATCTGGGAAAAACTCTTTTGTTTTTCCATTTTCTTTTTTACCGTGTAATGCTGTTGGGTAGCATCCTTCCACCACGAGGCTTCCTTTTGGACTCTCACTTTATCACATTTTGCAGCCATATGTCCTGTTTGGAAGCATTTCCTGCACCTAAAGGGGACCCCTTCATAGTTCAGAGGCTGCACCCAGCAGCCTTTGGAGGTTTTGATTGTGATATCTGCAGGAAGCCCTTCAGAAATATCCATTTCCACCAATATACAGGCGAATGGAAGAGATTTAAGGAACTCTCATTCACCAACAAAAAATTCCCTAGTGTGTCTCCAATCGCCTCAAGACAGGAATCAAACCATAAATGAAGAGGAAAATTGGGAAGCCTTACCCAAAGTGGGATTCTGTTGACGACTTAAGAATTTGGGCAGAAATCTGGGTGCTGGGCTTTCAACAATAGTGCAAACTTGTCCTCCCAATACCAAACATGATCGCACAAAATCTTGTTTCTGTCCTGCATCTTTTCAAAAACAACAACAAAAAATCCCTTTGTTGCTAGGTAGATCTGAACGTAACCATCCAGCATGGTGTTGATATTTTTCAGATTCTACCAATGAAAGAAGACTTTCAAACTAAGCACAGAATATAGAAAAGTAAGCACAAGAAGGGTGAGATGTTACCCGGATTTGAAGCCCTTATATAGCCTATAAATCTGCTCTTGGATGTTTCTAAGTTTGGATATATTCCATCTTGGATATGAACTTATATTGTCCCGAATTTACCTCTGATCAGATTTGACTTTACATAATCTGCATTCCAAGATCTGATCCGATTTGCTGATTCAGACATTGCTAGGTGTATAGACATATATTGCAGCTACTGCTGCTAAGTTCGCTGCACACAGCACCTTCTTACTTGATTTTCTGCTCATGCCTTAACCTGGAATTCGCACTGCAGGCAGATTGATTCACTGCATTAACTTCTCCCATTCGCTCTTGATCTACTCCCATTCGCTATTCCTTATGCTGCTCTTAATGTGCAGAGATGATCGATTCTTGAGGAGAGGAAGGCACATTATGTTTTTGGTGCCTCTCTTCCTCAAGACTTGTTCGAATATATATGAGGATGAAACCATTCCTCAAGGGCCGACTTTGCCATAAAACATTTATATCAAGAGGCAGACCTTGGGCCCTCTAATATTTAATTCAAACAACTCATATCTATATCGAATTAAATTGATAAACAATAAATAATAAATATCTCCAATATTTATTATTATTATTTATGCAAATCGATTTATCTATCCAAGGTAGAGATATTTGCCGTAAAGGCCAAAATATCAACACATGGGCTCCCATTTATCAGATCTCCAAGTATGCAACTCCTGCAGACTTGGCCACAGACTCCTAACCGCCCAATTAACCCGAACTTAGAAAAAACAGAGACATTGTGGGCTACTTCATCTTCAACGTCAGCATCCAACGTTACAGAGAAATCCTTGGTGGAAAGAGGCAGAGACATACCCAATGGGAGGTACGTTTGTTGAGGAGAGCCTTGCCTCTTATAAGCAGATCACGGGAGGGCCTATGATTGAGACCCTCCAAATGCCACCAGCCTATCACCTCCCTGTGTGCTGTTTAGCAAGGAGTGACATCCACCAACATTTGGGTCTTCGCCAAAGCCAGGTTTCTCTGCACAGTGTGTCAGCCGTGCCCTAGCTGAGGGCGCCGTTGTAGTGTTCTGGGAGCCCGTTACAAAAGTATCCCCACAAACTCCTTTCCATCCCTATTTGCACCTACAACCTCAGACTTATGGGGTGAGATCTTCTTGCAAACTTGATGAGAAGATTCGCCCATTGCAAAAGCAACATTCTGCTGCCATATCCTTTGCACCAAATTCATGCCATTGTCCATTGACATCTCAGAGCATTTGCCCTGATTCCATGACGGGAATGGGCGACCCAGACAAGAGGATCTGAAAACCTTGATCTTGTTCTTTGGCATGGGGAACAAAACCCTAGCCTCCAACCCATTTGATTTCAAACAGCTCTGCAGAACCATTACCAACGGCTAACTCTTAATAACATTAAATTGTTGAACCTTGGTTGTAAGCTCTACAGGCAAGAAGCCCCACTATTTCACCAAGGGTCAAGGTAACAATTTTCCATTGAGAACCACGGTAGAGAGCGACCCCATGGGGACTTGAACCTTGGTTGGTTTCACATGGTATCTTTTAGTTGTATCTCGTGTGAGAAATATGATCTCAAACTATAACCTTTTTTCATTTTGTTGAAAGTGCTGCATATTCTGTTCGTATAATAAAAACACTATGCACACAACAAAATATACAATGATTGTCTTATATGCTTATATGACAGGAGCAGAACTGTGTCCATAAAACTGAATGCCCTTACTGAAAGGTGATACATAGATTGGCTATAGTCTTTAATCAAAATATCAAATGCAGATTGGAATGCAATGACACAAGGATGCCATATAAATAATCTTGTAGAACATAGATGATCTATCTTGGGACAGGGTCTCAGTGCAAAACAAATGAATCTCGGAGAAGAAAAATGCAAAACCTAGTTTGAGTACAAATTCTTCTCAGTTTTAGCTGCATGGTATTTTAAAGACATAGATTTAGCACTGAAGTTTTCTAGGTTAACTCATAGTTTCTGTTCAACTTGATATCAGGGGAATTGTCCAATGAGCATTTGCTGACACAATTACAATGCTTTAAAAAACAGTGAATGTTCATAGAAAATTTACACTAAGGACATATCTACATTTTTGAAATAGCAGGAAAATAATGCAAGTCAGGGTTTAAAATTATCAGCGAAAGAATAGCAAATTAGGTGAGAGCAAGAAATGCCTGGAAGAGTGGAAGCATGTTAACTCATAGTTTTCTGTTCAAGTTGATATCAGGGAATTTTCCAGGAATTGTCCAATGAGCATTTGCTGACAAAATTACAATGCTTTCAAAAACAGTGAATGTTCATAGAAAATTTACACAAGGGACATATCTACTTTTTTGAAATAGCAGGAAAATAATGTAAGGCAGGGTTTAAAAATATCAGCGAAAGAATAGCAAAATAGGTGGGAGTAAGAAATGCTTGGAAGAGTGGAAGCATGTTATGTGGCAAAAAGTCAGTGTGAGACTGCAACATGGTCAGGGAGATAAGCAGCCTAGATTCTGTGTTTGAAGATATTGTTGAAAAGGGAATATGCATTTAATGGAGGGAAGTGAGAACGAGTTTTCAAGTAGAGAGTTGGTTGCATTAGGTTTTTATATAGAGGTTGGTTAATAGGAGTGAGTGCCAGCTTGCAAGTAGTTGGTGGTGATATATGACTAGTTTAAAAAGGTTTTGTGCATCAAATGTACTGGATTTATTATAAGTAGTTTTTCTTTTTCTGGTAGACATTTATGGTGTTACCGCTAACCTTATCTTTTCAATGCTTCTTTCAGAAATTGTGACTATACAGAGTGCTGATTATTTTCAATAGTTTGCTTTCTACCATACCTATCCCTGATTTTATCATTTAGATTAGTTTTATTATTCCTTGCATCTCTCTTAAGGATGGATGTATTGCATCTGCATTGACATTGTTGGTTGACAATGGCAAACTATGTCAGAATAGATTGGATTTAAGAGAAGAAACAGCAGGGTATGATTCAAGACCTGTTCATAGTGATATGTATCTTGAAGAAATATGAATTTGTTTGTCCAAAATTTATTTTTCCTATTGCCTTATCCCGGAGTTTACGTCTTGTGAATCATATTCCAAGATTATTTAGTCAGGCCAGCTTGTACAGAATCCTATATGTATGTAAGACATATGCTCATACATCTCTCCTCTTATCTGTTTTTTGTGCTAAATTTGTTAATTCATCAATGCTTTTATGGGTGATGGAAAATGCCACATTTTTATTTCATTCCCTGGATATTGAAATTGTTGTAGTTAGTTT
This sequence comes from Chamaecyparis obtusa, assembly GCA_027943335.1. Taxonomy (NCBI): domain Eukaryota; kingdom Viridiplantae; phylum Streptophyta; class Pinopsida; order Cupressales; family Cupressaceae; genus Chamaecyparis; species Chamaecyparis obtusa. The sequence continues at coordinate 930,697 of BSBK01003189.1, forward strand.
AAAAAGTAATGTTTGCACAATGTTCAATAAAATCTTACTCATTTGGCTGAAAGTGAAACACTCTAGGGGATTTTTGATTGCTTGAATTGAATCTGTACTTTCCTTGTTCAGGAGGACTTGACAAGGACATTGGACATGATTTTGTGATACGGGTCATTCCGACAGTTACAGCTGGAACTTTTGACTTGCCAAAGCTTTCACCTAGTCGCAATAATGTTCGAGCATTTCAGAAGGGTAATTTTAAAGTTGGTCATTAATATTGATAAGAATGGGCTGTGTAGGATATGTGCCATGTTATTGCTTGTAATTTCATGGTGCATGTTATGCGTTGTACTTTGCATAGAATACATTATACTTAATTAAAAAAAAGTCATAAAAAGATTCTGAATAAGATATTTACCATTCTGACATTTTGATAGGAGGCTTGGTTCATGCTACGCCTTATTACAATTCAAGCATATTAGAAGATATGATTTTAGAGGAACATACTGCCTTTCTTCAAAAGAATATTGCCGGATCAAAGCCTTTTGTTGAAGCGTTGTTGTTATTGAAAGTACGTATTGAAGCTCTAATTGAACCAATTGATTTTAACTTCCAAAATCTGTTGGTAGCTTAGCAACATGTAATGGTTGTTCTTTACAAATTACAAATGAATAGTGCTCATCACTTTTTTTCTTAGAGTTTTCATTGCATACTTCTATTTTACTCGCTGCTTTTTTGTGTTTAAAATGCATGGGGAAATTCCTCAGGTTTGGGCTAGACAGAGAAATTCAATCAATGCACCTGATTGCATGAATGGATTCCTAATGGCTATAATTTTAGCATACCTTACAACAGGAGCTGGAGGTCAACGTGTCAAAATGCAGATGACAGGACTTCAGGCTTTTCGTGTAGTCATAGACTTCATAGGTATTCTCTTTAGCTATTTCTCTAGTTTTGGCTGATGGATAGAGATGATGATTCTCGTGATATAAAAGATTCATTTATTTGAAAAGGAAAATTTCATTTCTTTTTCTATTCCACGGTGTTCTCTCTTTATTTGTTTAATCCTAGTTTTGTATTATTGATTCATATGGCTCATTTGTCTCAACTCTTAGGTATGTAGAAGTCCTTTCATGTACATTAATGAATGAGAATATGGAAGAGAACATGATGCTTTCTATATACTGTAGCAAATATATATTTGTATAGTAATAAGGTAGGCTGCAGTGTACACTCTACTATAATCCACACTTTAATTTCATGTTTGCATGTTTAGAAGTATCACATTTTTCTTTATGGCGGTTTAACCACCCATCCACCAATGTTGCATGTTCGTGGTATCATTTATTTGGTTATGGTACTTTAACCACATGGCCACTGACTACAACATCTGTTGTACCTTGGTCCAAGATCTAAAATTGAAGTAGAATTTCCATTGGGGTGTTAATCTACATTCTAAAAGAAAAGATACTTGAACATTTGCAGGGCTTGTATCATAGTGGTAGAGCACCCGTAGGTGCACTTAAGAGGTTCTTGGTTCTTGTGTTAGCTGGTCTTGGGATTTGTAACATTGCATAGTGCCATAGACCCATGGTTGGTAAACTTAAGCTATGTGTAGCTTGAGGGGGTAAAAGGTGGAGGTTCAGTCCATGCCCCAGAAAATACTCAAACATGTGTAAGGTGGCTGGCAAATTGGTAAAACATTCTGTAATATCCCCCTAGGATATTTGCACCAGATTTTTCCAAAATGTTCCACTGAATTTATACAAATATTTCGATGCAACTGATTTCTTTTTATCCAATAGATCATATAATATCAGAGTGAAATAAGATCTAGAATTAATTATGAAAATAAGTCATTACAACCTTATTTTTCAAATAGATATGAAATACCTATTTACAAATTTGCCCAGCTGTGAACTATGTCGCGAATCCACCTCCAAAGATGAATTGGGTTTCTGTCCAATCCACCGAGAAAATCTTGAAGGTTTCTGTCCTCCGATTTTCAAAACTGAAAGCCAAAGCTTCCCAGAATTCTCCAAGAGAAAATAATAATCAAGCATATGAGAATGAGCTTCTCAATGTTCATTTATAGCACATCCCTTTGACTCTTCGTTTTCCTTCTACCTGTCTCTTCATATTCCTTTTCTTCGTGTCTTTATTTTCCCTCTTTAACTTAAAATGGCTTTATTAATTTTTCACTAGGCTGGGTATCCATGCCTTTCTAGGAATGTTAGAAATCATTCTTAGCTGTGTATCCATGCCTTGGATTCTCAACAAGAAATAATGGAGCTCATTGCGGATGGTTGGAGTGAGTATTAGAGGGATGACAATCTAAATTTCAGAATTGATAATGGTAACCCATTTCTTACCAGCCATTTTACTACTCCATTTGTTTAGTTACAAATGGATTGGAGAGAGATTTTAAGCAGAGATTGAAGCATTGATATTATGGCCACTCTTAGAAGTATTCCTTGGCAAATAATAGATCAATGTGTCAGTTTGGAGCTTGCTGTTTGGTTGCATGTCATGCCCCCGTTTCAAATAGAATCTTAATAAGAATTAAATAATAAAATATTATTAAATAAATAATAAGATTAAAAATAGATATTAATATAATAGTTAACAATATAAAATAATAATATATTACTACTGTGCTATTTATTAATATAATACTTTATGATAATAATCTATTATTTACAATAGATAATAATAATAATATTTAATAAGAAAATCAAAATGCTAAATAAATATTTAATATACAAGGATATATAAATATTGTTATTGTTATTTTAAAGAAATAGTAATAAAATAAATAAATTAATAGTAATTATATACTTCATATATATACATACATATTATAAAATAAAATAAGAACGCTCATTATATATTTCAGGCATAATGAAAGGATAACACTAGTCAACCGGCAACGACCATAGGTCGTGACCTTCCCAGGTCCACGTATAAGAAGATGGTCGACCAAGGAAGAAAGGGAGGGGGGACATATCTGCATCGATGGAAGGAGGAAAAAATGCTAAGGAACATGCAATCCATGAGCAAGGAATTATTCAGATAATTGCATATTCATTTGAGACGTTAGTCAATCCACTATCAACTTTATCATTCGAAACTTCAATCTAGTGATTTAATAAATTATTCTCCCTCTACTATACACTGAATTAAGAAGTAGAAACGACAAATAGTTTTGGACAGAACACCCATATCGATGTGGACATAATAATAAAAATATCTATCGAGATGATAATGATAAATAAGGGACATTACAGATTCCATATAATCAGTTTCTCGAAATTATATAAATATCGGGTGTGTTCTTGTCAGGGATCAACATCTTGACGGAACTTACCCAAATTCACCACTGATTGACAATTGTCTAATAAATTACAAATATGAGTGCGCTAGCCATTCTATAATGATCGTTGCATTATACCATACAAATGAAAACGCATATGTAGCAATCATAATACCAATTCGATTATAAACGTAAGTACTAGTGAATGGTGTGACTTGAGGAAAAACATCTGTGGGGGAGTTCTTACTCGAACACAGGGGAATAGAGAGAATGGTCCTCTAAACTATTATCTTTCCAATCTCATACCAGACATAAGATATATTGATGTGAGCTAGATATAAAAGAATATCATATAATACCACACAAACATATATTGATAACATACAGATGTTACCATTAAAGCCTACGTGGACAAAAAAAAGAATGCATGATGATCATACTCAGGTGTTTGTGAACAGACAGCTAGCGGTGGAGACATATAAGGGGTACACGATGGAATAGATCAAGGATAGAGTTGGACACACCAGGGTCCAGGCCAGACATGATGCATAGATAGGACACTCAGACAATTCGGACCAGACTTCATACTTATCTCCTATATAAACGACTTACATTTGGGAGGTGATGGACCATAATGGAACCTAGTACAGAGACATGAAAGGCTGGAAGACTATCGACTCTATGTAGTCCACGCCTTCCTATGATATCGAGAAAAGACTATTTGTGATTATAATTACAACAAACTGATATAGGAATGGAATAGAATTCTCTAAGATACCTATACATCGTAAACCAACATATTTGACCAAGTCTTCTTATCTACTAAGTTCGACGAGGCTAAACAAGCGGCCATTATGATTATGAAATGGATATCATTCAACAAAATAGACTCGGAGCTAACTTACTTAAGAAAGACATGAATATAGTGAATGGAATGATCGATGTGTAATTAGGACAAGAAAGACAAACGTCAATATTCAACCATGAATAAGAAGGGAAAAGGAGGATATAGTTCACTGTCAGGACAACTCCCAAAAGGGGCCATTACATTGCAGGTCAGTCACGTCTTTTCATGGGTTGCTCTTTTTCAGGGGAGTTGGCACACTATTCTTTGTCAAGGTAGTGAGGATTTCCAGTTGATGATTGCTTGGAGGTGTTTTCGTAGCACTTTTGCATTGACTTGGTACAACACAATGTTTATCACACACGCTTATACTTGGAAAATTCATTAATACTGTTGTTGTCCTTTGTGTAGAGAAACAAAATCAGATTATACTTAGCTAATTTCAGTTTTGAGCAGCGCTGCTTTTTGTTTACTTCAAATCTTCCAAACTGAAAGAGTTCATCTTATGAAGGTTTATGTTGTGAACTTTGGTAGCCTACTCTTGGTGATTGTTTAGGACAGTGAACTTTTGCATGCTTTGGTTCATCTTTTAGAAATCCTCGGAGTTGGAATATCGAGAGGTTTTGCAAGTTTTGATGATTGTATCAGAATAGTACAATGGAGACATGTTAGATCTTTGAGGTCTTTTGGTGATGAGCTTGTTGAACTCTTGCAAAGGATTGTTTTCCTTTTAGCAAGAAGAGTCAAGGTATTTGCATTTGCTGGTATGACTCTATGTGACACATTGAGGAGATATGTTGAGGATTGTAGTTGTGGGCAAAATCTCAGTGTTAGTAGTACTATCCACTTTTTGATCTGCCTATGGATGACTTTAGTTCTTTGGCTGAATATGAGCTTGATGACTTCATCAAACAAGTAGTTGAGTACTTTATGGTTGTGGCTGCTTGGTAAAGATGATTTGATCATAGGAGATGTATCTTTAGTTACTACCATATTCATATCTCTAATATTTTTAGGAGGTTTTTAGATTGATTATTGCTGTCCTTACATTTTTATGTTGGTTACGGAGACATCTTTTCATAAGCAGATGGTTGTTAAGCCTTTGCGGGCTATAGGGCAGTTGGTTGTTAGTGTTCTTTCGAGCACAATTTATTTATTTGTTGCTTCCTCTTTGGTAAGTGGCGGTCACTACAAACATTACATGGAGATGGCATGCATTGTTTTGGACGGTGTCTCATAGATTGCAATAGTTTTGGATGTGTTGCTGTGTTCAGAACTCTCCCTTAGAGGCCAAGTGTCAATGTTATGATTTCAGTTGGCAACCATAGAGGGATTCCCTGGTTGGTAGATTGAAAATTTGTGATGATGATTGATTTGCTTCCTTATTGGGATGTCCTTAAGGGATATCTTTGATTTCGTTTTTTATGGCAAACTAGGTTCTTTCCTCTATTGCCCAGGATTGTTACCATTGTAATATGCTGCCTTGTTTGTGTCTTTTTTAAAAAAAAAGATTGAAGGGCGAAGATAAAATACAATTGAATGGCAGATTTATATTGCAAATAAATAACAATAATAATAAGCTGAAAACCTTTAAACTTAATCACCCAAAATTTGATACAATTTTGAAAATGAAAAAATATTTTGCAAACTGTGAATACCCAAATGATTAAATGAAATTATAAGCTCAAGTTCAACATACCTATTTGCTGGAAATGAATATAAATGTCTGTAGCAATTACAATCAACAAATACAAAGGGTTTCAAACCCTAGCTCGCATCAATACATCACCAAAATGTCACAGATGGAAATGTTATACAGCAACAACAATAAGTACAACTATGAACACACTTGCGAAACTCCCCAAAATCCCCAAACTTCTCACAACTACTTCTATAAACCGATCTGCAATATTCACCGCTAAAGATTGAGGTAATTACTCCCAATAAGCTCCAATGTGACTTTTGTAGTGAAGCCACTCCCAATCCTCTAGATTGTATCTCTCAACAATGTGGAAAATGTTGCTTGTAAGGGTTTCCGTCCTCACAAACCAGCAAGAAGAAGCACAATCTCCTTCAAGAACCAAAGCATAAGCAATAAGAATATTCAACCAAGCATGCTGAAAGAGAGCTCTTCAATCTCTTTTATAATGCTCTCATAAGAGCTCATTCACTCACTTTGTTAATGTGGGGTAAACATAATCACTTTTTTGCCCTTTCCTATTTTGTGGGATTTTTCCTTTTTCCCTATTTTTTTGCAATTCCTATTTTTTCGCGATTGCTTTTCCCCCCTATTTTATCGCAATGCCTTTTCCTTTAATTTAATGTCTCCAAACATTTTATATTTCCATTGTGTTATTAAATAAAGGGGAACTCTTTTGATTAAATATTTTCCGCAACTATAGACTTAGCATTAATAAAGTTAAATATTTAAATTTAAGTTTATAAACTAACTTTATTAATGCACAATAAATCATATCAATGATAAATAATTCCTCTGTCGATATTAAACATTTACCATCGACATGCCACTACCATTGGAGGTCCAGTCATGCCCAAAATGACTTAATATAAATAGTAAGAGCGCCCAAAATTGTCTCAAAACACCTAAGAAAGATCTGCAATTGAAATTGCCTAGGCCAAATGGCCTCTAAGTCCCTTTTATGTCCTGGTTACTACGAGACCATGGGAAATAGGCCAATGACAACATCATACAATAAGTGCTAGAAATGGGACATTACACATTCTAAACTGATTGAGGGAGGGATGGAAGGAGGGCAGTTGACGTTTTGTCTTGACATCATAGTTCTCCCAATGCATCTTGTTTCTTGAATCTCCCATGTGAAAATTGACGAGCAAAGACAACGAAAAATATATCAAAACATGGCTGCAAATAAAACCACATAAAATAATATGTTGATTTGTGAGTTCATCAGGAAAATTATTTCATTGCTGCACATTGTCATATAAATCCATTGATTCCCATATAAAACTAACCAAACTTACTCATGGGAATTGCTCCCAAGTTATAATTAAACCAACTTTATTTATTTATTATTCTAAACTGAACTATCTAACTATAGATGCAATAAATACAACTTCATAAGCGTCAACTACCAAGTGGGAATTATGGCTTTTAAAAACTTAAGCTTCCTTTTTGTATTTAAGATTGGATAAGCTACACTTCAATATAACCTGTTGAATATATTGATATATCCAAAATGCCAAGTTGTGTGAACTTTACAACATGGTTTGCTTTTATAGATTTGGATCTGGTGATCTATAATACACCTTGTTATTGTTGCTCTGAATGAAAATCTGAAAATTACCAAATCCTGAATGGCAGAATTAATAAAATTTTCCACTTGCCTTTAGATTGGATCCCATGCAAAATGCCATTTACTTCCAATGATTGTCCAGTGTAAAACACCAATAAAAAGAGCTGCACATTTCCTTTTCTTGATGAGTGTGGGATAAATAATTTATCCTTTATCTGCTGGTAGATTGGAATGTCTTTCTTTCACTTGATCTTTTTATCATTTTGCAGCTGGTTGTACCTTGCCTTGTTAGTTGGTTTATTCTCTGACAGCAAATCTTTCTTTTGTTGACTTTTGCTAAATTTTGAATGGCACTTCTAATTTTTTTTTCTGCAACAAAATGTTTGTTGATCTGAAAAAGGATCAATAGCTGTTTGAATTTTGACTTCTGGATGTAGTCTCGAGGCTGTAAACAGTGAACCAGTATTTGACGCGCCTTTAGAATTCAATATTTTGAAAAATTGTTGGTTAATTAATATTGGATGTATGCGATAACAATGGACAACCTATGTCCTTCTCTTAAAAAAAATGATTTTTTAAAATGACAATCTTAAATTTGTAGCTAGCCCAAGCACGATATCCTCAACTTTTGCAGGTGGTAAGTTTGATAACCATGCTATTGTTGATAAGTTGCCCAAGTTGTTCATACATCTGTAATAAATAAATGATTAATCAATATGAAGCTGTTGAAAGTGATTTCCCTACCACTTGCACAATCTTGGAAAAAGCAACTAGGCTGTCACATTAATTGACATTTGTGAGGTGTGTTTAAAAACAATAGCATACCTGGGATAATTATCGATATCACCATTTGGACCATGATGTCATTTTATAAAATGAGAAAAGTTAATTTTGTCCTTTCTGGCCTTATTATGGTTAGATCTAAAATCTTTTGTTTCTTTGGCGTCTGCATTGATTTTATAATGTCATTTGCACATGAAGACATAAATTAATACTTTTTTGTTTAAATTATCATCCCATTATTTAAAATATGTTTGGTAATGATTTCTAGGGAAGTTGTTTTCTTTTTATGAGGTGTCTATTTGAAATTATTTAGGCCTGTCAGTGTCCATTAAACCCCTTGACATTATTTTCCTCCTCTTTCCCATTCATATGCTGTTCTACTTTTAACAATGACTTTGTTCAATACATTTGTAAGCATTGATGCCTTAATGTTCTTCATTATTTTTGTTGTCTTTTGTTCTAAATGGGATATTCTCATGGTGTGTCTCATAATTTGCAGCAATGCCAGGTACCTTAGAGAAAGGTATTTTCATGCAGCCTAAATCCAACGGCAGTTTGTCATTGGAGGTATGGTACACATTTGACAATGTCTTCTTTTTGTCTTTCCCTGTGTTGTTTAAAGAATCGTTTTTATTGATTGCTAATATTACATCAACATTTTTAATTTGGTGTTAAAGAAATCTAGGCAGTATTTCATACAGGATGGGTATAATTTAAATTGACCTAATTAATGTCTTGGTTTGATAAAGACATGGGGACAACCACCATTGATATAATTAATGTCAAGTTTCTTACAGAAACCTCAAATAAAAAGAAAGAAAGAAACTATATTAAGGTCTGAAAATTATCACACAAGGTTCTTGTGTCTCAAAATTATATCTTCATTCACATTAGAGGAAAGGTGTGGAAGTGGTACAACAATATTAGAAAATTTACTAAAACAAGAGCTGTAATGGGTAAATATCAAGGATATTGATGGTGGTTCATCTGGGTAATTTGTCTCAATCATCTGTAATGCCTTGGTTTGAGGTCACATTTTTATGAAGAATATTCCTTACAGATGGCTTGTACCTTATGGTCTTATTGTGACCAGAATTAACCGAGACAACCATAATCTCAGGGAATTAGGCGTCCTTTTAGAAAAATGGTTGTGTTCTTATGCCAGATATGCATTTAGACTAACCATTATATGAATATCCCTTAAATTGATAGGATTTGCAAACTTGGTACTTTTCAATAGATGGAGATCACGTACTGCTTCATTTCTGGATGTTTGGTCAATTATGGGATCTAAGCTTAGCTTGCACTCTTTGACCTACCAGTGGAAGCATTCGTTATAGAATGATATTTTAATTATAAGGTTACATAAAGATAAATTTATACAATCTATTCCTACTCAAACCTAGGGGTTATCACTAATTCGTCAGACATCTTTCCAAATCAAAATAGTAAAAACAGTTATTACATGCCAAACCTTTTATAAAAGGCCACTCAAGGGTCATTCTCTTTATGGTTGTTGCTGCTCCATACCTAATAGCTTCTTCTCTCTTTGTTAATTCTATGGGCACATTGTAGTTCTGAGTGCCTTTGAGCCCCACTTTGCAAAAGTTAAGGAAAACATAATGCCAAATGAAGCACAAGCATTCCAAAGACAGTATCATAGGACCAGTTTTAAAACTAGAGTGGGCTGAGCTATAATGTGAGGAATCTGCTAAACAATATGAATTGGAGAGAAGAGAAATATTGTACTATCATTGAAAATTTAGAGGAGATATGAAATTAGTGGTGAAAACAATCATGTAGAGAGAAGTTTGGTTCATAGTTCACAGACATGGATTCAAAGAGTACTCGGCAAAAACTTGGCAAATTAAAAAACAATAACAACAAAAAAAATGGGTTTGTAAGATCCAAGCATACAAGTTTGATATTCAATAAGTAAAAGGAAAGAAGAATGTGGTTTCCAATGCCCTATCCTGGAAACCAACTATTTGCTCATAATCCAAAATTTCATTCGATTGGAAGGCACACCTACTATTAGAATATTCGAAGAACACCTTTGTGTGTGAACTAATGAATGGACGAATCCAAGATGACCAATGGTAGTGGATGACACCATTTACTACAAAGAATCTACCTAGTGCCTGCATCAAACATAAAGGAGAAGATCTTGAGAACTGTTCGTGAGACACCATTGGCAGGAGACATGGGATACTTTAAAACCTACAAATAGATTAGAGAAAGGGTCTCATGGAAGGGCCTCAAAAACTATGTCCTTCATTTTGTTAGGGAATGTACAACATGTCAACAAAATAAATTGGAGCATACTTTCCCAGCAGGTTTATTACAACCTCTCCCATTCCGGAGCAAAAATGGGGGAGCATCTCAATGGACTTTATCACTGGATTCCCTAAGTTCCATGGTAAATGAAGTGTCCCCCCCAATGCAAAACCAATTTCTTACTTTGTCAAACACTTGGAGTAGACTTTAATATGAATGGTTTTGAATATGATAATCTATTTGATTTGTTTAATGCTTTCATAAAATTCCCCCCCTACACATAATTCATCTTGACTTTCATACAATCAAGGAGACATTGTGACAAACAGTTTGCTTTGATTTATTTAATGCTTTCATAACATTTTGCCCCTTCACATAATTCATCTCGACTTTCATACAATCATGGAGACATTGTGACAAACAGTTTGCAATTATACTGTATGATTGAATATTTAAAGTTTAAACATTATGGACTGCTGTATACAACTTAGAAAATCAGAATGATGCACAGATAATGCTCTGAGCTTAGTGAATAGAAGAAATAAAGAATTCAGAAATTGTAAAAGCTGAAACAATGAATTTCAGTATAAACACCTTCTTGTTATATAGGGATTGTGAAACACTAATCTGAACATTCAGATTACTGTTGTTGTTTGATCAGATTTAATGTATATATATTAGATAAATTCACAATAGAATGTTATCTAATCTTAGATAGATATAAGTATATCTTGATAATTTCTCCTTAGAATATTATCTTTATATATATTGATCTCCAAATTGATATTATATCAAATCACTTATTTGATATGTATCAATATCAATATAATATAAATAATCTTCTTATTAACCAATATGTATAGAGGACTCTATATATATATCTCAATATCAAACTAAGGCTGAATTGTATTGCTATTAATAATCAATTTCATCAAATGAATTTGATGTAATATATATATTCTTGAAGGATGTCTCACGAAGGGACATACCTCTTTGTGAGACTATGTGTCTCACGAAGAGTGATGTCTCTTCGTGAGACATTCTTATTATCAAAGTTTACCAACTTAGCAAATTGCATTATCGACATGTTAAAGTTGATCCTCATTATCGACTTGTTAATGTTGATTAACATTGAACATTATACTAGCCGATACATATCGGCCTTCATTCTATTTGCTGTCCAAACATATGTTTAACAGAATCATTGTTAATAATGATACTGTTATCATTATTGATAATGATAATTACAGTGATATCATTATCAATAATGATTAATCAATATTATAATTCAGATTCATAGTTGATACCATAATCAACATAAAGTAATATCTTGATTTGGTCGATACCATAATCGACTTTTGATAATCAAATCAATAATGTTAAGTTGGTATTGTTATCAACTTTATTAACAATTAAAGTTGATAACAATATCAACTATAACATTGATATTACCTTTACTCATATTAGTTATCAATAATGATAACTATGATAGTTATCAATTATAACTATCATGGTTATCAAATAATAATAATTATAGAATGGATCTTAATGAATTCTCTAGTTGATAAGATCATCAAATGTATAATGATAATCTTTATAACATTTAATTCTCATTTTATCTAAAGAAAGAGATATCAAATGCTTAAGGCCAGAATAATCTGACCGAAGCTACAAACATTAACACTCCCTCTTAGCCAGGGAAGATTAATTCTATCCTTCAATAGATCTACAAGAGAAATATCACCTCATTGTGATATTAGGAGAGATGGTGGATTCAAGTCACATGATGTTCATCAACACTCTCATATGGAAATCTATATGATATGTGCACTGACATCATTTCACATGATGCCTATCATAAAGATATCAAGTCATGGTATAAGGATATTATTCACACATATTATCCATCATGATAGTTTTAATTTTTTAAATATTATGGCTTATCCATAGATATCAAGTCTCATGATATCTACCATAATGTTTTATTCATCATCATAATATGTCTATGGATATCAAGTCACATGATATCCATCATGATACTGGGTTTACATAAGTGTTTATCCTTTGAAAAGTCGTCACCTTACAAAGAATATCCCAGGGCCCATAAAGTCATGGAGTCACGCACATGACAAGTACAGTTTACACATTAAACATCTTAATATAAGTACAAATGAATAAATCTTAAATTTAATAATTACATTTCAACCATACCAAGTTTCTTACGGAAATGAGCAATTTTTGCCTCGGCTAATGGTTTGGTGAGAATGTCTGTAGTCTGTTCATCTGTACTTACGTATTCCAATCGAATCACATTTCTATCTACCATATCTCTGACATAGTGGTATGGAATCTCAACATGTTTTGATCTGTCATGGAATACTGGATTCACTGAGAGTTTTATACAACTTTGGTTATCACAATGAATAATGGTAGGATTCATAGGTTCACCAAACAATTCCACTAAAAGTTTACGAAACCATTCTTCTTTATTATCCCATTAAGGAAGGCAGTCTTTACATCCATCTGATGAATTTTCCATCTTTTAGAAGTAGCAATAGCAATAATTGCCCTAACAGAGGTGTACCTTGCAACTGGGGCAAATGTTTCCTCATAATCGATACCTTTCTTTTGAGAGAAGCCTCTGGCTACAAATTGAGCCTTATATTTCTCAATGCTGCCATCTGTAGCATGCTTGATTTTGAAGAGCCATTTAGAAGATACTACAAACTTGTCTTTAGGTCTGGGCACAATATCCCATACATCATTCTTCATAATGGACTGATACTCTTCTGACATGGCATCTTTCCAAGCTTGACTTTTGGTGGCTTCTTCAACATTGGAAGGTTTTGCTTCAATGATCTCACTCATTAAGGCAACATAATTAGAGTATCTATCGGGTTTCTTCCTTTCTTTGATGGTTCCTTCAGGTAAGGTGAATCTCTCTGCTTCCCGAGTCATCTTACTAAACCAACGTGGCCTTTTTCTATTTATTTTGGGTTCTTCCTAAGGATTAGTGCATTCAGCTTCAAGAGACTTCCTCTGAATCTCAGGAGTATGATCTTCTTCCATGTTTTGGGATGGTTCAGAATTTTCCGACTCATGAATGCTTTTGGGTTTCTTGAAGGTTATATCCTCTTCAAAGGTGACATCTCTAGTGAGCTAAATCTGTCTTTGTCCAGGTATAAAGATCCTATAAGCTTTGGGGATTTCACTATAACCCACAAATATCCCTTTTCTAACAGAAGGTTCAAGTTTGGATATTTTCTCTTTAGGCGCATGTATGTAGATTGGAGAACCAAAGATTCTTAGATGGCTAATGTCACGTTTGATTCCAGAGAAGACTTCTTCAAGGGTTTTGTTTTCTAGATTGGAGTGAGGACATCTATTTTGAATATATAGAGCTGTACTAGGGGCTTTGGCTTAGAAAGAGGTTTCTATATTTTGATCATACATCATGGCTCTAGCAACCTCAACAATAGTTCTATTTTTCTTTTCTGCCACCCCCGTTTTGTTGAGGATTATAAGAAACTGTGAGCTCCCTCTTAATCCCAACATTAGTACAAAAATTCTTAAAGATATCTAAAGTGTATTCCCCCCCATTATCAGTTCTAAGAAATTTGATTCTCTTTTCGGATATATTTTCTATTAAACTTTTAAATTCTTTAAACTTAGTTAGAATTTCTTCAGACTCCTTATGTTTTAAAAAATATATCCAAGTCTTTCTAGAGAAATCATTAACAAAGATAATATAATATAAGAATCCTCCTATAGAGGCCACTGACATGGGTCCACATTGATCAGAATGAATGAGTTCTAAGATATCTTTAGATTTAGTTTCACTATTATGAAATGAAGTTTTGATGTTCTTACCTAGGGCACATCCTTTCAAAATTTCTTCATGTTCAGGTTGAAGTTTTGGAAGACCTGCGATCATTTTCTCTAATGATGGAAGACCACGAAGATGAAGGTTCCCTAGTCTTCTGTGCCAAAGCTCACAAGAATTTGAGGATTCATGAATTAAAGCTTGAGGTGGGGAAGTGCATAGTTTGTACAGACATCCGTGTCTTATCCTAGTAGTATGTGCCTTCTTGATGGTGGAGTTCTTGGGCCATGCCAAAACTTTCCCTTCCATGAAAGTGATCCTATATCCTTTGTCCTCGAGTGCAGAGATAAAGATCAGGTTCCTCTTTATTCTTGGTACAAACAGAACTCCTGAAAGTTGAAGAGATATGCCTGATGTTAGATTTATTGTACAAGTCCCAATTCCTCTCACTGGATAATTTGAATCATCCCCAATAGTGAGTTCTTCGTTTGATTCTTCTACCAGGCTGTCTAGATGTTCTCTAAATCCGGTTATGTGTCGAGAGGCTCCACTATCAATCACCTAGGCGTAGGGACTAGATGAGACTTGACTTGATAATGCTGAATATAATATAGATTTTGACTTATCTTCAACTCAAGATACTTCATCAAATTTGTTCTCAAATCGAACTCTATTTGCCATCTTTAATCTTCATATAGAATTGATACAAATGGGAGTTTGATTGTGCTCTTGATTTGAAATCTGATCGGATCTTCCTTAGACTAGCTCTGATACCATGTTGTTGTTTGATCAGATTTAGGGTATGTAATTCTTTAAAATTTTATGTATATATATTAGATAAATTCACAATAGAATGTTATCTAATCTTAGATATAAGTATATCTTGATAATTTCTCCTTAGAATATTATCTTTATATATATTGATCTCCAAATTGATATTATATCAAATCACTTATTTGATATATATTAGTATCAATATAATATAAATAATCTTCTTATTAACCAATATGTATAGAGGACTTTATATATATATTTGAATATCAAACTAAGGCTGAATTGTATTGTTATTAATAATCAATTTCAGCAAATGAATTTGATGTAATATATATATTTTTCAAGGATGCCTCATGAAGGGACATACCTCTTCGTGAGACTGTGTCTCACGAAGAGTGATGTCTCTTCATGAGACATTCTTATTATCAAAGTTTACCAACTTAGCAAATTGCATTAGCAACATGTTAAAGTCGATCCTTATTATCGACTTGTTAATGTCAATTAACATTGAACATTATACTAGCCGATACATATTGGCCTTCATTCTATTTTTTGTCCTTATTAACAATGATAAGTTTGTTACGTTGATAAGAACCAATTGTTATCAACTTTATTAACAATTAAAGTTGATAATATTATCAACTATAATATTGATATTACCTTTACTCATATTAGTTATCGATAATGATAACTATGATATTTATCAATTATAACTATCATGGTTATCAAATAATAATAACTATAGAATGGATCTTAATGAATTCTCCAGTTGATAAGATCATCAAATGTATAATGATAATGTATATAACATACAATTCTCATTTTATCTAATGAAGGAGATATCAAATGCTTAAGGTTAGAATAATCTGACCAAAGCTACAAACATTTACAATTACAACAACACATAGACTTAATCAATAATTCTTCATTTAGCATAGAACTCCAAATTACAATAACACACCAAGAATGGCCTCCCAATATTTGCTTGAAATTTGCAAAATAAATTCAAGCAACACTTTAAAGCTACATATTAGATATCCATCTCCGTTGCCCACCTACCTGAATTCAAGCAACACTTTAATGGTCATCTTAGTTAGTTTAGGTAGTTTCTAATTTTGTCTTCTATTTATGTTTATTTCATTTAGAAACATCGTAATGCAATTGCCTATACAATGTAACTCCATTTTCATTGTTGAATATACAATTACCATTACATGGTATTAGAGTAGGTTGATGAAGTTTTATAAAGTTTGGTGAACTTTTTAATAAAAATTTGAGCCTAGAATTTTTTTCCAGAATTATTGAATTCGATTTTTTATGAAAAAATTGCTGATGGTTTTTGAAAAAAATTGTTAGAATAATTTTTCAAGGGTTGGAGAAATAAAATCATGGGTATTTATCTCTCGCAATTTGTCTATTCGTGGGCGTCATTTGTCTGCAAAAATTGCTTTTTTTTTATAGATGCGGTCTAGGGTTTTTCTCTCACACAACCTCGTCTTCGTGTTTTTGGCTTGCATCTCTCATTTAAGGGCCATTTTTTGAATAAATTGTGTCAATTTTGTGCTCTTTTTTGTCTACACTAACTGTGCATGTCCATTTGGAGTGCGTCCGCTCTTTTCGGTACCACATGTTCTTGTTTTAGTGATGTTTTGTTTGCATTTTTGGTGCACATGAAGTCTTTTTTTGTTGCCTAGGGTTTTACAGTGGCGGGTCTTGAATTACAACCTTTAATGAGGCTGCATCTGTGTTTTTTTCTGCTTCAAATCATGGACTTTCCAGCTCGTGTCCGTGTTTTTCTGCATGTTTCTCAGTTTTTTGGCGGCTAGGGTTTCAGATTTTGGTTTTTGTACAATTTTTGGGAAAAAATATGGGTTTGTTTTTGACTGATTTTTTTAATATATAGTCAGGGGTTTCTTGTTCTACTTAGCTCCTCTAAACAAGGGTGTTAACTTTTACTATTTTTCTTCAAAAACGAAGTTTTGTATTTTGAGCATGAGGACATGGAGGGTTTTTTGATTTTTTCCACATAAAATAATGATGGGTTGCATCTAGATTTTTACAATTGTAGGTTTTTATTTTTTTGCCTGATTTTTTCCAACAAAAATCATGGGGTTTTTCTCTGCTAGAGGGTTTTCTGATGTTTTTGCACAAAAAATCATGTTTGATGTTGCTGTTATGTGGGTTTTGTAATGTTTTCCTCAAAACATTATTTGTTTGGTTTTATAATTTTTTCCTCAAAATTATTGTTTGGTTTTATAATTTTTCTTAAAAAAATTATTTTGGGTTTTGATTGATTTTTCTCCAAAAAAATCGCGTCTGGGTTTGATCGATTTTTCTTCTTATAAATTGTTTTTGGGTTTTTTTAATTTTTTGCTTAAAAATCATTTCTAGGTTTTCTCGATTCTCTCCTTAATCATTTTTGAGTTTTTTTAAATTTTACTTAAAAAATTATTGTTAGGGGTTTTATAATTTTTTCCCTAAAAAATTACTATTGGGTTTTCTGTTTTTTCTCCTAAAAAATCAGCTAGTGTTTCGTGGGTGATCTTAGCATCACATCAAAAGTTTGGTGATTTTTTTCCACAAAAATCATGGTTTCTTGTAGTCATATTTTGGGTCATAGTGCTCATCTGCAATAGTTTTTGGCAAAATTTTCAAGAAAATTGTGGCTGTTTTTCTAGTGATTTTCTCAAAATCGTGGTTTTAGTTTGAGAAGTTGTTCTTGGTATCTCTAGCTATAGGGAGGGACAATTTTGTTTCCCAACATCAGGGTGGCAGGATTGTGGTTATCTTGGTCATTTCTAGAAGTTTTGTAGAATTAGGGAGGGTCTCAATAGCTAGCTCATTTTGCAAAGTGTTATGAGGAGAAGGGGGCAACCTTCTATGCAGTTGTGACCAAAAGACTTGTAGATTGTCTTCTGTAGGGTAGTTAGAATGATGACCATTAAGGGAGGGTATTAAAATAATGTAACATTTCTTTAATGGTCATATTAGTTTGTTTAAGTAGTTTTTGATTTTGTCATTTGTTTACATTTGTTTCGTTTAGAAACACTGTAATGTAATTCCCTATATAATGTAACTTCATTTTCATTGTTGAATATATAATTACCATTACAATATAGGCGATGCCCTAGGAGATATGAGCAAAATTGAGGGTTGTCTTGCTTGTAGACTTCATAAATTTGCCTGTCAAACCCTAGGGATTGATCAACTTTTCCCAACCTTCAAATAAACTACCCCGATTTGTCTTCAATCAATCTCTGAATGCTTGATAAGTCTTGTAAAGTTGTCAAGCCTTGGGAATTTGAATTCAAATAAGCACAAGTATAATCTTTGGATGAGATTATGAATTGAGTACCCTTGGATGATGTCTCGCACTTGCAAGCATTTTCCTCTGAGAGTTTTCGTTTTCAAAGTTTGGATCTTTAGCATCAAACCTTATGTTAGAGATATGTAGCTTCAGTCGGATTACTCTAACCGATGTAATCAAATGTATAAATGGCCTATCGGCCTTGAACATTTGATCTCTATCCTTTATAGTATACTGATCTAATTATCTGCTATGATTATGGTTATCATAATTAATCTCTATTATGCATGATTAATAATCAGTGACTTAAAAATCACCGTTCATGTATATATATTTTATAATAGTCATATTAGTAAATATATATAAATGATGAATTATATTGCAATGATTAATAATCATATTATTGCTAAGTGTATCGATAATTTATATCGATATAAAATTATGAGTATCGCAGCAGATATATCGATCATGTAATGGTTAATGATATCGTTGAAGACTTGTTAATCATCGAACGACATTTGTTAATAGAAAGACATGTCTCACGTAGAGACATGTCTCTATGTGAAACATGTAGTTTCACGTAGAGTCGTGTCTCACGCGTGAGACACGACTCTTTGCACTCATATATATATGAGACCGTTCCCATACTTTGCAAATGTACAAAAATCATTAAGTGTAGAACAATATAAGTATACAACATTCAATTAACTTGTCTCATCGATATAGAGCAGTAGCAGATCGATATTGATTCACAACATATTGATATTAATTCACAGCAGATCAATATTGTTAAATATATCTTTGTGGATTGAAAGCAGCGATCCTTCAAGCTCATTGAACTGTGTAGAGTTTGATCATTATTGATTATATATTCACATTTGCATAACAGTAAATAGATTAAAAAAAATACCATCATATAAATTTGATCAAATTCAGCATGGTATCAGAGCTAGCTTAAGGAAGATCTGATCAGATTTATAAGCAAAGATCATCTAACTGCCATTAAATTTTCTAGAAATCCTTATATTTTGCAAAATGGTGAATGGTGTTAGATTTGAGAACCAACTTGAAGGGGCTTCAAATTTTGTATCTTGGAAATTCAGGATCATGCTTGCCCTAAGAGAATATGATTTAGATACATTCATGGAGAAGGCAATACATGTACCTGATGAAGACAATGAGAAACTCTGTGGATGGAAAACAACAATAAAGCCATGAAGATGTTGGTGGATGTAGTGAAAGATCACATAGTTCCAATTATCTCCAAATTGGATACAACCTATCACATGTTCACAACTTTAGAGAGCATGCATGAAATAAATACACAAGCAGGGCTCTCGCACTAAAGCAACAATCCCACCACGTGAAAATGAACAAAGAAGAATCCATCACATCTTAGTTCATGAGGATAACAGAATTAAGAGATTAGCTATCCACCAGTGGTCACACAATTGATAGCAAGGAGTTAACCATGTTGGCTCTTAATGGACTCCCAACATCTTGGGAAGCATTCATTCAAGGGATAAGTGCCCGATATAAACTTCCTAAGTTTTATTGTCTAAAAATTGATTGCATTCAAGAAGAGTCAAGACTAGTCACAAGAGGGACTGGTCAAAACTCCGAAAATGAAGATATACAAGTTCTAAGTTCTCACTCTCACAAGAAGGGTAAAAGAGGAAACTTCAAAAGGAAGAAAGACAAAGATTCAAATGGAAAACACTCATTCAAGAAAAGGAGGGACATGTCTAAAGTACAATGTTTCAGCTATGACAAATATGGTCACTATGTAATGAAGTGTCTGCACAGGCCTAAACCTCAAGCCTCCATTGTTGAAGTTAGTAAGGCAGGCTTGGAAAAGGACTCAGAAAGGCTTGTGTTTTATTCAGTCCCGTCAAGTCATGTGTCAACTAGCCTTAACACTTGGGTAATTGATAGTGGGGCATCACGTCACATCACAGGATTTAGAGAACACCTATATAGCCTAGTGGAAAATTCAGATGAGGAAGTTATTATTGGAGATGATTCTAACTATCTTGTGAAAGGAACTGGAACTTTTACTATACACTTAAAATCAAGCATTTCCCTTCAATTAATAGGTGTATTATTTGTACCAGGAATCAAGCGAAACTTGGTCTCCATATCAGCCCTTGAAGACAAAGGATACCGAATTACCTTCATGGATGGTAAAGTTCTAGCATGGCCTAAGAATTCAAATATCAAGAAAGCTCACACCATAGGAGTTCAACATGGATGTTTATATAAACTTTGCACTTCTCCTTCTCAAGCCTTAATTCATGAATCTTCAAATACATGTGAGGTTTGGCATAGAAGATTAGGGCATCTCCATTTTTTCGTGCTTTACCTCAATAGAGAAAATGGTGACAGGTTTACCTAAACGTAAACAAGAACATGAAGGAATTTACAAAGGATGTGCCTTGGGAACGAACACTAAAGGCACCTTCCCTAATAGTGAAAGTAAATCTAAACATGTATTGGAACTTATTCACTCAGATTTATGTGGACCTATGATAGTAACCTTTTTAGGAGGATTCTTGTATGATGTTATTTTTGCAGATGATTATTCTAGGAAAACTTGGTTTTTTTTTTGAAATGTAAAGAGTCTTTAAGGAATTCAAAGCTCTAGTAGAAAATATGTCTGGAAAAAGAATCAAAACCTTAAGATCAAATAATGGAGAATATACCTTTGATAACTTCAAAACTTTTTGTAATAATGCTGGGATTAAGGAGTTTAGAATTCCTTATAACCCTCAACAAAATGGGGTGGCAGAAAGGAAAAATATGACAATTGTAGAAGCAGCCAAAGCCATGATGCATGACCAAAACCTTCATACCTCTTTTTGGGCTGAAGCCTCTTGTACTGCTGTCTATATTAAAAATAAATGTCCTCACTCCCTTTTGGATAACAAAACTTCTGAAGAAGCATTTACAGGGATAAAACTTGATATAGGCCACTTGAGAATCTTTGGTTGTCTTGTTTACATTCACATACCCAAAGAAAATAGATCTAAACTAGAACCCTCAGGCAAAAAGGGAATATTTGTAGGCTATAGTGAAACATCTAAAGCTTATAGGATTTATATTCCTAGACAAAAATTAATTGAGCTAAGTAGGGATGTAATCTTTGAAGAAAATGTTGCATTCAAAAGATCCAAAAACATTCATGAGATGGACATTGAAGATCAAGAGTCTCCTCAAAATATGGAAGATGATATTGCTTCTAAGATTTAGAGGGAGACCCATGAACTTATGGAAGATGCTAATCCAAATGAGTCTATGGATCATGCTGATAGGCCTAGAGACATTATTGTGAACTGGAATAGACCTCTATTTGCAAGGAAAATGATTCAAGAGGTTTTAAGTTTTGCAGCACCTAAAGGAACCTTAAGGGAAAGCAAAAGACCTCATAGATACTCCAACTATGTTGCTTTAATGAGTGAAATCAAGTTAGAACCTTCTAGTGTTGAGGAAGCCTTCAAACTCCAAGTTTGGAAAGATGCTATGAGAGAAGAATATCAATCTATTTTTAAGAATAATGTTTGGGACATTGTTCCTAGACCAAAGGAAAAATGAGTGGTTTCATCTAGATGGCTCTTCAAAATCAAACATGTTGCAGATGCCAGTATTGAAAAATATAAAGCAAGATTTGTTGACAGAGGACTTTCTCAAAAGGAACGGATTGAATACGAGGAAACATTTGCTCTTGTTGCTCGATATACCTCTGTTAGGATTGTGATTGCCATTACTGCATCAAAAGGATGGAAGATTCACCAAATGGATGTAAAGATTGCTTTTCTTAATGGCATAATAGAAGAGGAAGTGTACCTAGAGCAACCTGAAGGATGTATAATACATGAAAATGATTCTCATGTTTGCAAATTGAAGAAGGCACTATATGGTCTTAAACAGGCTCCTCGCGCCTGGTATGAGAGGATAGATCATTACCTCTTAGGCTTGGGTTTCTCTAAGAATGATGCAGATCCGAATCTATACTTCAAGGTAATTAATGGTGAAATGTTGATTCTTATTCTTTATGTTGATGACTTATTGATTACAGGAGAAGATCATCTCATTACTAAATGTAAACAAGATCTTGCATCTGAGTTTGACATGAAAGATTTGGGTTCTTTACACTATTTCCTTGGGTTAGAAATATGGCAGCAGGCTGATGGGATCACTCTAAATCAAGGAAAGTACACTATAGACATTCTAAAAAGCTTTGGAATGATGGATTGTAAACCCATGACTACTCCCATGGAAGCAAACTTACATAAGTTAAAAGAAGCTACAACAAACTCAAACTTGGCAGATTCTACTCTCTACCGGTAGATTATTGGGTCCTTGATGTACTTGGTCAACACTAGACCTAACATTTGCTATGCAGTAAATACGCTTAGTCAGTTCATGTGTGAACCAAGACAGTTACATTTAGTTGCAACAAAACACATTCTAAGGTACCTACGTGGTACAATTGGATACGATCTTAAATATAATAATGTAGATTTGAATCTGCATGAATATACTGATTCAGATTGGGCTGGAAGTGTAGTGGATGGGAAAAGCACATCAGGGTGTTGTTTCAGCTTAGGATCAGCTATGATCTCTTGGTTTAGTAGAAAGCAATCCTCAGTTGCACAAAGTTCCACAAAAGCCGAGTACATTGCAACATCCATGGAAGTTTGAGAAGTTGTATGGTTAAGGAAACTTCTTGTAGGATTGTTTGGACAATCCTTGGATCCTCCTATCATTCACTGTGAGAACCAGAGTTGTATGAAACTTTCAGTGAATCCTGTGTTCCATGACAAATCAAAGCATATAAAAATTCCCTACCATTATGTTAGAGACATGGTAGAGAGAAATGTTATTGAGTTAATATATGTTAGTACAAGTGAACAAACGACAAACATTCTCACCAAGCCTCTCTCCAAGACAAAGGTTGAATACTTTCGAGATAAGATTGGTATGGTAAAAAATGTAACCTTATCTGAGATTGAGTCTTAGCAATGTTAATTTGTTGTACTAATATACTCTAAAAATGTTTAATATGTAAACTCTTTATTGTCATGTTTGTGACTCCATGACTTCATGGGCCTCAATGAACATTGTTGAGAGGTGACGATCTTTCAATGATGAGCACTTGTATTATTGGTTATTATTGTAAGGCGACGATCTTACAATAATCACTTTATCTCTTAAGTAATATCAATTGAATGGTGGATATCATGAGACTTGATATCTTTGGATAAGCCATGATGAATGATATTACTGAGATATTCATGCTGGATATTATGTGACTTAATATCGGTGGATATGCCATGAACATATATCCTTATGGTAGGTATCATGTGACTTGATGCCTGTGCACATACCATAGTGATGGATATTACATTGTGAGTTATGGTGAATATTGTGTGACTTGATATTCGTGGACATGCCATTACTCCTGATATCACGGTGAGGTGATATCTTTCTCTCTCACAATAAATGGATCTATTGTGTTTACATTATGGATAAAAATACTCCTCCCTACCTAAGAGGTGTTAAGGAATATTAGATCAAAAGATTAAAATATATTACTTAGAAATGTTGCTGTAGAATGCAATTGCCCTTGTGATTGATTGATTCCACAATATCCTTTTAATATATATATTAATACGTAAAGTCATGACCATACATGGTGGTTGCCATGTAGGGTCATGACCCTACGTTATTTTAATTATAATCAACCAACTAACCACTGGATGACTTGTTTATGTTAAATGACTTGTGTCGTTTCATAACCAAAGTAATACACACAATAATCATCGTGTACTGTAATGATATTACAGATACACGATAATCATCGTGGCTGTAATACCATTACAATCCATGATGGTATCATGTACTGTAATAAGATTACAGTCACACGATAACTATCATGTGATTGTAATTATATTGCAGCACACAATAGTATCGTGTCTGCAGTAATATACATCGTATCAATGTTTATATATATGACAATTCATTCGGTCGGTTTCTACAGTATGCTGATAATAACAATATTAATGTATGCATATATATTTCTATATATGTATGAATATACTTATGATTATTTGGTATACTTAAACATGAACGAAGCTATATTTCAACACTCCCTCTTAGTAAGAGAGGGTTTAAGATGTATTGTAGAAAGTCATAGTATGTCATGATTACCGACACAATTCGGGACAACATAAAGAAGTCTTAGTCATGACATATACTTAGACATTTCAATATCATGATATTCGGCACAATCCAGGACTACCCGTTACGGTGTCAATCATGATATACAAGTTATTACACCATATAGTAATAACATTCCAGCATCAAGATATCCAGCACAATCCAGGACAACCCGTTAGGGTATCAATCTTGAAGTTTGGTTAACTATTTGTCAAGATCGTCACCTTGTAATAGTAACCTCAATTATATAGAAGATCGTCATCTTCTTGAACACAAATGAAATATTTCAAAATAACTATATTTATATATTCATGAATACAAAGTACAAGAGTAGGAATTTCATCCCAACAAGTTTAAAGTCTAGTCATACCAATTTTTTTCCTGAAATAATCTATCTTCAGTTTTGCAAGAGGTTTGGCAAAGATGTCAGTATTTTGTTCCTCAGTGCTGATATAAACTAGTTTAATGTTGTTCTTGTCAACCATGTCTCTTATGTAATGGTAAGGAATCTCTATGTGTTTTGATCGATTATGGAAGATTGGATTTACAGAGAGTTTGATGCAGCTTTGATTATCACAATGAACAATGGTAGGTACCAAAGGTTTTCCAAAGAGATCAAATAATAGCTTCCTTAACCAGACTGCTTCTCTAGCTCCTATAGAGGCAGCCATGTATTCTGCTTCAGTGGAACTCTGAGCAACAGTTGATTGTTTTCCGCTGAACCAAGATATCATTGCTGACCCTAAATTGAAACAACATCCTGTGGTGCTGCTTGCCCAACATGAATCGGAATAACCTTGAAGTTGGATTTCAACCTTTTCATATTTCAAACCAAGTCCAATGGTTCCTCGTAAATATCTCAGAACGTGCTTAGCGGCCATCAAGTGTATTTGCTTAGGTTCACACATGAAGTGACTTAGTACATTTGTTGCATAACAGATGTCAGGACGTGTGTTTACTTGATACATGAGGGATCTAACAATTTGTTTGTAAGGTGAGGGATCTGTAGGTTCAGAAGCTTCTGCTTCACTTTTTAGCTTGTGTAGATTTGTTTCCATTGGGGTAACCAATGGTTTACAATCCATCATTCCATATTTGGTTAGGATGTCAATGGTACTTTTCCTGATTTAAGAAAATGTGATCTTCCTTTTGCCAAATTTCTAGACTTAGAAAGTAGTGTAGTAGGTCCAT
The DNA here is from genome assembly GCA_027943335.1 of Chamaecyparis obtusa. Classification (NCBI taxonomy): domain Eukaryota; kingdom Viridiplantae; phylum Streptophyta; class Pinopsida; order Cupressales; family Cupressaceae; genus Chamaecyparis; species Chamaecyparis obtusa. The sequence continues at coordinate 956,485 of BSBK01003189.1, forward strand.
ATCCTTCATATCAAACTCAGCTACTAGGTCTTGTTTTCATTTTGCAATCAGGTGATCTTCTCCTGTTATAAGAAAGTCATCAACATATAGGACTAGAATTATCATATCACCATTTACTATCTTGAAGTAGATGTTAGGGTCTGCTATGTTCTTGGAGTACACTAGTTTGATGAGATAGCTGTCTATCCTTTCATACCATGCTCTGGGGGCTTGTTTAAGGCCATAAAGAGCCTTCTTTAACTTACATACATAGAGATTTTTATCATGTGTGAGAAATCCTTCTGGTTGCTCTACGTATACTTCTTCCTCAATTTTCCCATTCAGAAAAGCTATCTTGACATCCAGTTGGTGTACTTTCCATCCTTTAGATGCTGCGATTGCAAGAATGGTTCTTACAGAGGTGTATCGAGCTACGGGAGCAAAGGTTTCTTCATAGTCAATCCCAACCTTTTGTGAGAATCCTTTGGCAACAAACCGGGCTTTGTGTTTTTCAATGCTGCCATCTGAAGCATATTTGATCTTGAATAACCATTTTGAAGAGACAACTGATTTGTTTTTGGGTCTGGGCACAATGTCCCAAACATCATTTTTCATAATGGATTGATATTCTTCAATCATGGCTTCTCTCCAAGCTTGTTTTGTTAATGCTTTTTCAACACTGTCAAGTTCGGATTTTGCAAGCTCAGTTAGAAGGGCAGCATAACATTTTTGTGTTCTTGTTCTCTTGTTTTCTTTGAATATTTGATTTGGCTCTACATTATTTTCTTCAAACATCTTTCTTGCTCGTAAAGGTCTCTTGGTGTTATTTGATATTCCATTATTCTCAGCATTTGGACATGTAGGTTCAATATTTGTAGATGTAGGCTCAACATTTGAAGATGTAGTCTCAACATTTGAAGATGTAGGTTCTGAATCTATTGTTTTATCCTCCCTCTCATTCTCAGTTGTAAGATCTTTATCTAGATCTGTTATGGAATCATCCTCAGTATCTGTGGATATGAAGTTTTCTTCAAACTTTACATCTCTGCTGATTTCTACTGATCTTTGGCCAGGGATGTAGATTTGATATCCTTTAGTATCTTCACTATATCCTATGAATATACCTTTATTCCTAGAAGGTTCTAATTTGGTTCTCTTTTCTTTTGGAACATGAATGTAAACAGGACAACCAAACACTCTTAGATGGCTTAAGTCTGGTTTGTTCCCTGTAAATACTTCTTCTAGTGTAGTATTTTCTAGGATAGCATGAGGACACCTATTTTGTATGTATATTGCTGTGTTTGTAGCTTCAGCCCAGAAGGAGATGTGAATGTTTTGGTCATGCATCATGGCTTTTGCTCCTTTGATAATGGTTCTATTCTTTCTTTCTGCTACTCCGTTCTGTTGAGGATTATATGGTAGAGTATACTCCCTCTTAATCTCAACAGATTTGTAGAATTCTTTAAAACTATCAGAAGTATATTCACCTCCATTGTTAGACCTTAGGGTTTTTATTTTCTTGCCTGTTTGATTTTCAGCTAGTGCTTTGTATTCTTTGAACTTAGATAGAACTCCATTGGATTCTTTTAGTTTTAGGAAGTATATCTAGGTTCTTCTAGAGTAGTGATCAACAAAGATTACATAGTATAAGACACCTGACAGGGAGTGTGTTGACATAGGACCACATAGATCTGTGTGAATAAGTTCTAATACATTTTTAGATTTGTGTTCACTTGTCGGGAAGGACCCTTTTGTATTTTTTCCTAAGGCACATCCTTTGCATATACCCGAGTGTTCAGATTTAAAATGAGGTATCTTTGAGGTGATTCTTTTTTTAATGGAGAGTTTAGGAACCCGATATGGGCTCACTTGTGCACCTCTTCATCTTAGAGCCAAGGACTGAGGGGCATCCACGCCGCCAAATTCGCCAAGGCACTATCTTGGCCTCATCCCTTATGATGTCCGAGCCTTGCACTCAACAAGACTTGATCCCTGGTGGGCTCTTTGTGAGCCATTCAACTTCGCCAGTAGACCAAGGGCCCATTGACTTGATCCCTGGTGGGCTCTTTGTTAAGGAATATTAGATCAGAAGATTAAAATATATTACTTAGAAATGCTGCTGTAGAATGCAATTGCCCTTGTGATTCTTTTTAGGGTTGGAAGAGCACTATATCTAATATGGCCTAACCTTTTGTGCCATATCTCATTATTGTTTTGAACTTCACGCCTTAAGCAATTTTTTGTTCACCACATAATTTATATAGAATGCCTTCCCTAGATCCTATAGTAATGGCATTCTTGATGTTGGAATTTTTAGTCCAGAGAAGAACTTTATCTTCATTGAATGTGACTATATCCTTGATCAGCTAGTCCTGATATGGAGATTAAGTTTCTTTTTATTCCAGGTACATATAGTACGTCTTTTAACTGTAAGGTTACTCCTCTTATCTTGATTGAACAGGTCCCAATTCCTTTCACGGGATAAGTAGAGTTGTCACCAATAGTAACTTCTTCCGAGGAGTTTCCTTTGAAGGTTTCAAATTGATCCCTGAATCCAGTGATATGTTTGGAGGCTCCACTATCAATTATCCATGTACTTTTATTTGAGTTTAGCTCACTAGACAAGGCTAGGAAGAAGAGTGGATTTTCCATTTCTTTGACTTCAGCTAGTGCTACTTGAATTTTCTTCCTTTTTGGACAATATTTGTGAATATGTCCATATTTCTCACACTTGTAGCATTGTACTTTTGAAAGATCCTTTTTATTGAAGGGTTTAGTACTCCTTTTCCTTTTGGAATTTTTTTTCTTTTTGTTAGACGTGTGGAGTGCCAGAACTTCTTTTTCGAAATGCTGTTGTAGAATGCAATTGCCCTTGTGATTGATTGATTCCACAATATCCTTTTAATATATATTAATACGTAAAGTCATGACCATACAAGGCGGTTGCCATGTAGGGTCATGACCCTACGTTATTTTAATTATAATCAACCAACTAACCGCTGGACGGCTTGTTTATATTAAACAACTTGTGTCGTTTCATAACCAAAGTAATACGCACTATAATCATCGTGTACTGTAATGATATTACAGATACGCGATAATCATCGTGGCTGTAATACCATTACAGTCCACGATGGTATCGTGTACTGTAATATGATTACAGTCACACAATAACTATCGTGTGAGTGTAATTATATTGCAGCACACAATAGTATCGTGTCTGCAGTAATATACATCGTATCAGTGTTTATATATATGACAATTCATTCAGTCGGTTTCTACAGTATGCTGATAATAACAATATTAATGTATGCATATATATTTCTATATATATATATATATATATGTATGAATATACTTATGATTATTTGGCATACTTAAACACGAACGAAGCTATATTTCAACAAGAGGGAGTGTTAGAGATATGTAGCTTAGGTCGGATTACTCTAACCAATGTAATCAAATGTATAAGTGGCCTATTGGCCTTGAACATTTGATCTCTATCCTGTACAATATACTGATTTGATTATTTGCTATGATTATGGTTATCATAATTAATCTCTACTGTGCATGATTAATAATCGGTGACTTAATAATCACCAATCATGTTTATATATTTAATAATAGTCATATTATTAAATATATATACATGATCGATTATACTGCAATGATTAATAATCATATTATTGCTAAGTGTATCGATAATTTATATCTATATATAACTATGATTATTGCAGTAGATATATCGATCATGTAATTGTTAATGATACTTGTTGATGTGAGTTTTGTACCACTACATAACATATAGCAATTGAAATACTTGATACAACGTATCAAACACTCAACCCTCTCTTGAAAAGTATATAAGAATACTCCAAGGTTCCTTACACCTGTGGATACTAACTCAGTTATATAAATGTGATTTGCTGGTAATCACTTCGGCGGGCTTACGTTGTTCACTTGAAAGATGTTGAATTCTTACTATGATGATGATCTAGCTTTGCAATGCCTACTCAAATGATTTTCCAATTTACCACTTTCAACTTTACTTCTTCAAACTATTCAAACTTCAACTTCTAAACTTCAACTACTAAGCTATTGATTACTTCTACTACTACTTCTATTGAATGGAAAGATTGGCAAATGGACGAAGATCAAACCCGAATGAAAGCTTACCAGCGGCACTACTTCCATCGATGCAATGATTCTAAGGGAATATTCTTAGGATTTTCACACTAACACCTATCTTCCAACCCAACTTGAAGTACAAGTGGAAAGATAAAATGCAAGTAGAACTTGGGAGCAATTGACTAGATTACCACACAAGGCTCCTTGACAAGCCGCCAAGATGCTAGTGGCCTAGTATAAGATCCTCATCAAACATTCACCAACATCACCATTACAACTAATCATCTACTTCTATTCTTACTTTAACAACATGAAATGAAATCCTACTTTAATTTGAGAGATGAGAGGAACCATGCAAATACACCAAAATGATCATGTATATCCACCATGCAAGTCACAACAATGAATAGAGAACAATTTTGATAGTATTTTGGCAACAATTCTCCAACATAACTCCCTTTACAAATGAGTACAAATGGCCTTATATAGAGGCTCAAAATTACAATGAGTGGCCAAGATTAAGAGGCAAAATCAAGGGCCAAGATTAAACCTTACAAACCCTAATTAGGGTTACCATCTTTCAACCAATTACATGAGGGCACCAACTTTGTGGGCCAATGAGAAAATTACAATAATCTGTCAACCAATGAGAACATAGGACACTTGGCATGATTTGATTGCATGCACATGAAATTGCCACCTCATCAACCTTGTCTTATAAAGTTCATTAATCCTTGAGATGAGATGAAGCCTTGGATGCTTGAGCTTGTCTTTAGAAATTTTCTCACCACCACTTGAACTTGCTTGTACTTGATGTCCTGACCTCGAAAGGGTGAGGTCTCCATGCACTTGGGGTAATCTTGCCTTGACCTTGGTGGCTTGCCTAGGTGTGAACCTTGTGCAATTTAAGAGCCTTGCTCTTAGCCACCGCCTTGAAATCAAACTTGACCTCTCTCAACCTTTCAATCACTTTCCTCCTTACTTCAATACTTTGCCATTTTTAACCTTCTTATTTGGATTTAATCTGCATGCATGCATCTTTGTTTCAATAACCTTGGGTTTTGGGGCACCTGCCCTCACCATATCTCCTTGATTGTTCCACAATCCACCCATCACTGAGTTCATCAACTGCTTTCATCAATGCCTTCCTCCTTGGTTAACTCTTGACTGCCTTCAACTGTTTGAACTGCCACAACCTTGCCCTTTTGGCATAAGTACTTGCCTCAACCATAGTGGTGCAGTGCATCTCCCCAATTGGATTTGGTTCGACTGGCAAAGCATCACTAATAGTCTTGCATTTGAATTGAAGTAGGACCCCATGTAGACTTGCTTCCGATTTTGCACTATCTAAGTTGCAACTCTAAATTCATGCTAGTAATCCTAATCCAATCAATTTTCCTTAACCATTCTCAATCTCTTCAATAAAATAAAACATCCAAGGATCAAACTGTGTACCTTTAGTAGAGCCCGGAATTTGACTGAGAAGCACGATGAAGGCGCTGCACTCTGATTTGCAATCTGACTTTGTGAGCCTTGATGACTTGATGTAACCAATTCTGTCGTATCATGTCTATTGTTGGGGTAGATTGAACACTTCCTTGCACAAATCCATACTATTTGATCCTCTTTGCCACAGGGGACTAGCTGTCTCTCAACCTCTCTCTTAATTGAATCATATCAAAGGTACCAATGTTGGTGTCTCCAACGTATTTCAATTTTGAGCGGAAGTTGGAATTGGGTATCATGACTTCCTTGTCTCCTATTTCAGCATTAATTCCTTTGGGTCACTTGCTTGCATTAACATCAGCCATCCTAAACACTTATCACTCCCCGCCTTTTCTACAATGCTGGTGAAACTACACTTATCACTCCAATCTTCGCCTAGGGGTGGAATACTACACTTATCACTTCCCGCCATTGCCTTAAGATGGGCTACACTTATCACTCCAATCTTCTCCCTAAAAAAATGCAATGCAATGATGCAAACTACACTTATCACTCCTCGCCTTTGCCTTAAAATGGACTACACTTATCACTCCAATCTTCGCCTAGGGGTGGAATACTACACTTATCACTCCCCGCCGTTACCTTAAGATGGGCTACACTTATCACTCCAAATCTTCCTCCTAAGATGAAATGCAATGATGAAATGCAAGCGAGAACTTGAGGGAAAAAAGCCAATCAAGACAATCGAGTAATCTACTTAATATCCAAATACCTAACTCTACTCTTGAAATTAGTTTTCAACACCTAAACTAGCACCAATGAAATGAAAGCAATTAAAGAGAGAGGAAAAGATAGGCCACTCACCAACAAGGGCTAGGAATCCTTTGTCTATGCAATTAGCTGGGCTTGATCTTCAAAATCTTCTATCTCCACAAGAAAATCTCCCCTTCTCCAATTCACTCTCAAAATCTGATTGCTATGAATCTTCTATCAATAAATTCTTCTATTACAAATCTGATTTGCCTCAACTCAAGCTTCTTCTCTTCATCAAACTCTCCAATTTTCGAATTTGCTTTTCGGATCTGCTTTTTCGGACTGCTTTTTCGGACTGCTTTTTCGCTCTGCTTTTTCGCTCTGCTTTTTCGGACTGCTTCTTCGCTCTGCTTTTTCGGACTGCTTCTTCGCTCTGCTTTTTCGGACTGCTTTTTCGAACTGCTTTTTCGGACTGCTTTTTCGTTCTATTTTTTCGGACTGCTTTTTCGCTCTGCTTTTTCAGACTGCTTTTGCGGACTGCTTTTTCACTCTGCTTTTTCGGACTGCTTTTTCGCTCTGCTTTTTCGGACTGCTTTTTCGCTCTGCTTTTTCGGACTGCTTTTTCGGACTACTTTTTCGCTCTCAAGAGAAAAGGAGAGAAGTGAATGAGATGGTGAAATGAAGTGGGGGAGAGCTCCCCTTATATACCAAATTTTGCCTCCAAAAAAAGCAAGGCCGACTTTGTAGGAGGAGGGAAAAACAAAAAATTAAAATTGCCAAATTAAAGATGAATTAAATGAAATAAATTGCCCAGCCCTAGGGGATTTTATTTTAATTTAAAATTGGGTCAACCTAGTGCAAAATTATCGGTTTAAATTAGCCAAATCCGAAATTATCATAGGCCCTAAAATTGAAATTTTGAAAAAAGGTCATTTAGGCCTCCAATATAGCTTTAAACCCTCCCCATTGTGGACCCAATAACTTGCCTTGAATTTCACACCTCCTAGGCCTTAAAATACGTTGAATTTAACACACAAAGCGGCCCAATTTAAATTTCTAAATTACAAACACTTAGCCCAAAAAATATGATTTTAATGCATTTAATCATGACAACCAAAATTAATTTTTTATTATTTTGCAACCCAAAAATCATTTTGCAATTTAATTTCCATTTGGCAATTTTATCCTTTTTTATTTTTGCAATTTATTATCTCTATTTTGCAATTAAACTCAAATTTGGCAATTTAATATCAAATTTTTATTTAATTTCCACTTTTCTCCACCAACAATTTACAAGATTTTCCCAAAAATATCCAATTTCACAATTAAATTTTGAAAATCTCAAGTTATTCAATTTCATCAATTTTCAAAATTTAATCAAGTCCAAAATTTACAATTTTATCCCGCCAGATATTTTTCTAACAATCGAAATAAAATATTCCTATTGAATTTCGTTTGGCCTAAAGACAAAATCAACTGTTTAGGAAAATCAATGTTTCACACAAGGTGAAAACAAGCTATACCCTCCCAAGCACTTCAAAAATATCCCAGGTGTAAAATTTTCATTTCAAAACCTCTGGATCGCCCAAAAATTCGCTAAGGCACCCAAACTCTCGGATCTAGGAAAAATTGCCAAGGCTTGCTCAAAAAAAAAAATGGGGGTCCCCAAATTCTTTGGGGCGATGGTGTGAAAACCTCACAACAATACTGTTGAAGACTTGTTAATCATTGAATGTCATTTGTTAATAGAAAGACATGTCTCACGTAGAGACATGTCTCTACGTGAAACATGCAGTTTCACGTAGAGCCATGTCTCTACGTGAGGCACAACTCTTTGCACTCATATATATATGAGGTCGTTCCCATACTTTGCAAATGTACAAAAATCAGTAAGTGCAGAGCAATATATGTATACAGCATTCGATTAACTTGTCTCATCAATATAGAGAAACAACAGAATGGTATTGATTCACAGCGTATCAATATTACTTCATAGCAGATCGATATTGTTAAATATATCTTTGTGATTGAAAGCAGCAATCCTTCAAGATCATCGAACTGTGTAGGGTTTGATCATTATTGATTATATATTCACATCTGCATAACAGTAAATAATTTAAAAAAATAACATCATATAAATCTGATCAAACTCAACACCTTACCCTCCAAAAAAGCTTCCACAATTTGCAAATGATCAATAATAAATGAAAAAGGACCAAGTGTGCTTCTTATATGCACATCAAAAAGCAATGCCTCGTATTTGCTTTTTGAAATCATTAAAACTAAATGATTTTGTTGCTTTACAATATTTCATTGGCATAATAATTAAATACTTTATGACATTAGTGACCTTTTATATCCCCTTTAATCATAAAAATATCTAATTTAATTAATTATATTAAAGTCAATGCTAGATTAGATTTTAATCAATTAAATTAAATCATTAAACTCTATTAAATGCCAAATATCAAACCAACAATTGATCTTGCCAACTTTCTGTATATAACCATAGTGTCCTTTGACCATCCCAATGACTAACTATAAATAGTAAGTATGGACCCAAATGTCCAAGTGACTTACTAAAAATAGTGTGCATAAATGGAGTCTGAAAGACGTCTAGAAGGCAAACCACAATAAAATGATGCACTAAGATGGAGAGTATTGAAATAGGCACCCAAAGGGTCAGTTGAACAACCCCAAATCACCCTCAAAGGGCCCCTTAATCACCACATTAGCCTACGGGGACCATTGATAAGGGCTAACCTCTGAAAAACTGATGCTTGGGAAGGCGCAAAAATTGGGTCATTATAGTAATGATTGTATCTTTGTGGTTATCGATCGGCTAACCAAGAATGCACACTTTTTGCTATCCCTTTAGAATACAAACCACCACAGGTTGCGGAATTGTTCTTCAAATAAACATGCCCATAAGCCGCAAAAGATCTACGCGGATAAAAATTGGATTGAGGGAAGCTTTGAGCCTTATAAGGTAATTAAACAAATAGGAGAAGTGGCATATGAACTAGAACTTCCAGATAGCAGCATAATACATAATGTATTCCATGTGTCATGCCTCAAAAAGGCTCTTGGACAACAAGTAACTGCTTCCAGAGAGCTTCCACCCTTGGAGGAAGAAGGCAATTTTGTTTTGATTCCTGAGGAAGTCCTAAACATAAGGGAGAAAAAATTGAGGAGCAGGATCATCAAAGAATACCTCATCAAATGGAAGGATTTGCCATTGGAAGATGCTACATGGAAAATGAGCAAGTCTTTCAACATCCTAATCTAAGGTTGCTTGTGGGCAAGCAATTCCAAAGAGGGGAGACTGAATATCCCCATTCGGTCAATAAACTTATTGACCCAAGTTTTAATATTAAATAGTCAAGAATAAGATTACCACTGCCCAAGGAGAAAGGAACTAGTTTGATCTAAAGTTAATTATTTAATTAATAACATTGTTAATTAACAACGAAGAGACCCGATTAAGTGAAGGGACATGAACAATTTAGATTGTTTGCAAGGAATGTGGCAGTGAGAGATACTGCTTCTTACATCATGTCCATTCAATGGATATAAGAGGAGGATCGTGGAATCACCAAGAAGCATGTGGATTTGTTTTTCATATATTCACTTTATATATGGAGCGCTCAAGATTGCCATAGAACAGTTGAGTAAATGGTTGTATTTAACCACCCAATTGCAAGGTTAAGGAGGCATGAACAAAGAGTATAATAATCAGAAATAGTGTCAAGGAGATTGCATGACTACAAAGAAATAATTCAGGAAGAGTGACTCACATATATCTACTATTCTTTTATACAATTAAATCAATAACTTCTCAATGCGCATGGTTATAAGGTATCATTCAGGAACAGCGATCAGATCAATATAAGGATCAGAAATTCCATTCTTACTTATACAGTTCATGGATCTTGTCCATCATAATACTTACCCTTTTGCAGACCTCTTGTTGATCTGTGAGCAGTTCCATCTGATCCTTGTCTTGTCTGGTAATTAGAATCTGCATCAGAGATCAGATCAGACCTCTCTTGGGACAGAGTATTAGGATTTTATATCAGACTTTATTACATAAGAATAGTTATATTAATGTATACTGGTTTGATGATATACTTCATATTCATCTAAGATTCACTAATTGAGCACAGTGTTAATCTAATTAAAGTTATTTTTGAAGTATCCAAGCATTGTAGAAGTCTTACATATCACACCTCAACTATACAATTCCAAGCAAGACCTTAAAAAACTATAATCATGATTGCTTCAATAATTGGCAAAATTCTAAGAATCCACAAGGGGACTATTACACTTAACCAACCGAGGACTGCTATATATGTTCTCGTTTTGTATGTGTTGGGGACCGTCTGTGATTTGTCATGTACACATTGCATATCAGTTAAGTGGAATAAATGTTCCGTCTTTTTGAAAATTACATTTGTATTTGATATTCTATGTTCTGTACTTGATGTTATATGTTCTGTAAACTACATTTTCATTTACTTTGTATGTTAAGTAACACAACCATACCCAAGTAAACATTTGGCATCGTTGCCAATATGAAGCCTGGAAATATAAGTCATAGACAGGCAGTATGGCAATGTAATGGGCTGACCCGTGGAAGAACTGGAAGTAACAATAATCGAAGAAGAGGAATACACAATAAGTGATGAATTGACACATGACTTGGTATACTTGTGGGAAGTATCTGTAAATTTGCATGTTCGAAGGGAGGCTCTCAAGCGAGAGGTCCTTAAGAGCGTCATTTGTGATAGTATAACAGTGAACTACAAAGTTGATCATCTTCTTCGGAGATTGCCAAAGTGCTCGCACATAATTTTATTAACCTTCGAGAGTATAGGGCCTGAGAGCAACGAAGACAATAAATACTAAAGTGGTACAAAGAGAGTGAGGAAGAGGAACATGACACTACTAAGAGATGTATCCCTGGAAATTAATGTTTGTGCAACCAAACAAAGATAGGAGACATACACCAATCAGTCAGGAAGATCTCTTTGGCCAAGTGAACAAAGCAAGTGATGATGACGACTAAGAAGAATTATCGAAGCGGAAAGCTCTACTGAGAAACACAATTCAAAGCATCAATTGCAGCCATAGTCAGGAGGAGAGAAAGAATCTCACAAACGGTGGGTGGACGAAGAATGAGTGGGTAGAATTTGTTAGACACCTACCACTCCTAGATGAAGCATATGAACATCTTGCTGACCAAGTGAGCAACTTGTCCATACGATCAGTATCAGACATAGAGGACGAAGATGAGAACCCTGAGACCAAATTCGTGGAGAAACTAGAGAGTAACGTACATTGTATTGAACAACTATCCATATTGGAGGAACAAGTATTTTGGGTACTAAGTTGAAGACCTTGGGGAGAAGAGAGTCTAGGAAGGAAGAGGAAATTAACCGATGTTCAAGGGATGTTGAAGTAGATGACGCATATGTGGTCGTGAGTTCAAGTGAGGCACCATAATGTTGAGAGAAAAACAATCCAACCAGGTCCAAGGCATAGGGTTTGTACTGACCGAGAAAGATGATGAATCCCTTGATGAGTCAACATGTTGATAGGCTGAAACTCCACCAGTCCAATGGGTAGCAAGGTGTCAAGAGGACAAGGATTATTGGCTAAGAGCGTTTCCCACAACATTAAGGGGAATAGTTATTGATTGGTTCATAGAGTTGGATGAGAAATCAATTTGACTCCTAGGAAGCCCTAGAGAAGGCATTTGAAACAGATTTTAAATTTTTAATAGACGATAACAAAAATGTGGCTGAAATCTACAACACCAAACAAGAGAAGGATGCAAACATCCAAGCTTACAATTGTAGGTTCAAAGAGTTATTGGTCAAATTGGAGAATCAACTAGCTGACTGTTTGAATAAATGGTGGTTCATTGAGGGATTGGTCCCCTTGCTATGCAAGAAAATGAAGGTATTACCCCCGTCATTGTATGCCGATGTGGATAACTGTGCAATGGCCATCGAGAGTGAAGCCAAAACATCCTCTTGGGGAAAACAAAGGATGGATAGTGATGAAACTTCTGAGAATAGTAGTGATGATGAATCCCAAACTAAGTGCTATGATGAGATATGATGCGTGTGATGGAGCTGAAGGCTGGGAAGAATAATTCAAGGAAAACAAAGAAATATTGTGCACTGATTGTAAAGTAGGTCACAAAAACTTGTCCCAAAAAATGGTTTTGCGACTTCTATCAGGTATTGAGACATTCCATCAAGGAATGCTTGTACTATCTAAAGACAAGAAGCACACACGCTCTCTTTACTCAGGGGGAACAATCAACCCCACCGACCACACCTCCAAAATTACCTACCAACTCCAATGCATCGCCTAGTGGGTACCACAACGGGCGAGGAAACAATAATTGGTATAACAATACCAATAACAATAACAATAACAACAACAACAACAACAACAACAACAACAACAACAATGACAACAACAACAATGGCCCATGAAGCAAAATAGAGTACGACTCAAAAGGGAGACCAATGATTTAGCGTGTTGGAAGTGCAACAAATGGGGCCACTTTGCTTGAGAATGTCAAAGTTGTCAATATATCTTGGGAATGTTGTTCAAGTGATGTGGATTGGGGTCAATTGTCCGAAGTAGAAAGTGGTAAATATGTTCGCTGTGGAGGATCCAGATGAGGAAGTTTCAGTGATCCCCATGCAATAGACAAAGAAGGAAGTGTACCTAGATCCCTGTAGGAAGGAGGAGTGACTTCGAGAAGCAAAACTGACGGGGAATAGGTGATGCTGAATGAGAGAAGAACCTCCAATGAAGCCGACATTAAAGGTAACAAACCTTCTACAAATCATGCCACAATTAAAAGTGGCTATCATCAATGTAGTCGATGACAACATAGCTGTCCAAAATCAATGCAAGCCACAAGAACCATCAACTAAAGACAATCAAACTATCAATCCCATGCTGTTGATAGCTAGTATTGGGAGAAAGCCAATTGTTATCGAGATGAAAATAAGGGGGAAGAAGTTGACAAACACCATCTTCGACTGAGGCTTGGAAGTTAATGTACTTCCAGATTACACTTCGAAATGTCTCAGAGTACCGACTCTTTGGCCATCAACCTTCCACTTGGTAGGTTGCAATTGGCACGGTATCAAGCCGTTGGAAACATGGATGCCGCAAAAAGTAACGATTGGGACACAACAATTTCTCTTAGACATTGTAGTCATCTTGTTATAGAAGGGATACATTGCATTGCTTGGGAGGGGATGGCTAATTGTTGCCAAAGCAGAGTACAATTGGAAGCGGAACACACTCTCTATTGAGAGTTAAGGAAGAAGTATCCCATTGACTTGCGAAATCAGGTGGTGAGTGAGGAGTTGGCATCCTTTGAATCAGACTTTGATGTTGGAGAGTTGGGAATGGATGAAGAGAGGAAATTTATGGAAGCAAATGATGAAGGTGTGCTCGATGTGGAGAATTGTTTTGAAGATGAGATGGGTTCCTTCAATAGATTGTTCCATTGATAGGCGAAAGATTATGAAGTTTTCAACCTTGAATGCAACATGCTACATATTGGGAAAATTCAAGGAGACCAAGGTATGATGAGTCATACATTTTCCCCAAAATATGAAGAATGAGGGAGTAGCACAGGTGAATGATATACCAACTCATCATTTTGATTGACAACTTGAGATTGACCATGGTTGGTGACGACGGTTGCAACATTGGAAAAGGTATGGTGGTAGATAAATTATTTTGACCTTGAATACATTGGTACTTATTGTGAAGACGAATGTTTAAATGGCCATGGAAGACATGTAAATGGAGGCACAATACCAAAATTATAGAGAATTGGGGTGAAAGAGGAAAATAGAAATTTATAGAAGGGTTGGAGAATGAGAACAAATAGAAAATATTGAGGCTTATAGGAAAAAATAAAATATAAAAAAGGGAGCCAAGAAAAATTAAAAAAGGAAAGCAAGTGGAGAATTTTTTTTAATTAAAATAGTGAAGCGAGAGAATATTATAAGGTGCAAGGGAAAATTTATTGAAGTGCTAAGAATAAAACTTAATAAGGAGGCCAAATTAAAAAATAATATAAAGTATTGTGAAAAAATAAAGAAACATTTAAAAGCCAAAAATATAAAGGTGAGAATTTAAAAGTTAGAAAAAGTGGGGAGGTATTCTCACTCTTGGGGACATTTTATTTCTCACTCTCGGTGATGTTGTATTTCACACTTTCAGCTGTATTATATCTCTTACTCTCGGCCATATTATATCTCTCATCCTCGGTGACAGGCATCATACTTTACTATTGGTAAATATTTGAATGCTTTACTCTTGGCGATGCTCTACTCTCGGCAAATGCTTTAATGTCGGTGAATATTTTACCCTCAATGAGAAGGAAGGTTTACCATTCTCAACAATTTCCTAGGGTACAACCCCTCCAACGATTTCCGTACCATATTGTACGACTTGGCAGGGAAGGCTTCATCGTAATACAATTTTCCGTAGGACTTCATCCTTCATTGACAATACTACATCATCCCGTAAATCAGAATAGCAAAAGAGGCCACCTATTACACTATACGACTGTCTCTTGGTATTGTATGTGTAATAGGTGGCCTCTTTTGCTATTCTGATTTACTTCACTCTAATTTCTTTTTCTTTTATGAGTTTTTCAGTTATTGAAATAGATATCAAAGAGATGAGAATGCAGGAATGTCTATAATGCAAGTCATAGCAGCAATATTGAAAACCAAACTTGAATATATATTCTTTAATCTAAAACAGTATTACTGAAATACACTAACAGCAATTTAAAACAATGATTTATCAATTTCATAGCAACAACCCAGTGTTTTATGCATACCAAAATACTGCTCCAGTCTTGATATCATGCACAAATTACATTAACAGCATGTAACAAACCCTTGTTTACTCTTTCTAGATGGATTCCACCCTGTACAGCACTATCCCAAGCAAAGATGGCTACCTTCAGATGATTACAGACTGGTACGGCCCTCTTGCTGTGAGTTTCAGATGTGCACAGCACTCACGTAGCTCATGTAGCATATTCTAGATGACTTCAAATGTGTATGTTCTTGTTCTATGTGTTTCTAAGCAAGTACAGTTACTGCAGATTTCTTCAAATCTTGTACGGCTCGGTCGTGGACACTTTCAGACTTGTATGGCACCCAAAAGTTCTCTCAAACTGATAAATTAGCGTTGCCACTCACCATTCGCTTTGGCAGTGCAGTTATACCCCTATCAAATCCCACGCAGGCCCTAGCAGACTTCGACCTGAGTTAGTAGCTCTATACAATGAGAAAGGTACAGCTACAGCAGTAAAATATGGCCCATAATTCACAAATGGTACAGTCAGAGTAGATATAAATCTCCAAAATGCAGCTTATATTAATGTCTTCAGTTGCAGCCCTGTATATACTTAAGTTGCAGAATATATGTCAATATATGTCTCCAAATGCAGCTTATGTCTGTCTCCAGCGATAGCAAACATATGTCCAAAGCTCCTCCTAAACTCCCCACAAAACAATCGAAGTTCTTTACCAGCAAATAAACCCTCGGCGAATGATTTAATACTTGGTTACTGCACTTGCCGAATCCCCTGACTGTGTCTCCCAATAGCGAAGAGATTGTTATTTGCAAGGGATTTCGTCCTCACAAATCCTTGAAGAAAACTCTCCTATATTTCATTAATTTTTTATTTCATCCATCATGCTTGAAAGAGAGATCTTCAATCTCTTTTATATCACTCTAATAAGAGCTCGTTCACTCACCTTGCCAATGTGGGATAAACAAAATCACTTTTTGCCTTTTCCTATTTTTTGGAATTTTGCATTTTCCCTTTATTTTCTCGTGATTGTTTTTCCCCTATTTTATTGCAATTGCTTTTTTTTAATATCATCCATGTCATTTAAAATAATTTCCCTTCAACATAAGTCCCCAAACATTTTGTCTCCAATATATTATTAAATAAAGGGACTTAAAATATTTCCCACTTAACTATAGACCAACATTAACAAAGTTAAATATTTATATTTATAAACATACTTATTGATGCATAATAAATCATATCAATGATATTATAATTCTTTTGTTGATGTTAAGCATTTACCATCAATATGTCATCATTACTCAAGGTCCTGGCCATGCCCAAATGACTTACTATAAATAGTAAGTATGCCCAAAATTGCTTCTAAACACCTCAGAATGATCTGTGACTGAAATTGCTTAGGCCAAATGGCTTCAAAGCCCCTTAAATGTCCTGATTAACCTATGGGACCATGCAGAAATAGGCTAACGACAACATCATACTATAAGTTCTAGAAAGGGGACATTATAATCTGGCCTTCCCAAAATTGCTTGTCCTCAAGCAATTCCAGTGCAGCCCCAAGATCACTATGCTGAACCAAACTGAATCACATCGTATTTATTAATTACTGCTGCTTTGTAGTACAACTCAACCAACACATTGTTATTTTTTTGTGTGTATGTTTGAGTGTATGAATTATTGGGTGTCAAGAGAGGAAGATTTAATCTTCCTTTATACCTATCGGTGGTGCCCCTTCACCAAGGCTCACCACTCTTCAAGTTGGCCCCATTAATTATATTATCAATATAATCATATTATCAATATAATTATATTATCACAACCTTTATGTCATCTATGTCGGCCTGAAGGAATCCGACCATAGCTACAATTAACATTAACACTCCCTCTTAACTAGGGAGGAATCCTTCTCGATATCTGAGTTATGTAGTGATATCCACCATGGCTACTCCCAGAGGGTGGGTCCATCATGGCTACTCCCATGAGTGGAAATGCAAATGAACACAAGTGCTCATCACGAAATTTCTCAACGTGATGTCACCATCTCATCATGACGTTCACCATGGCTAGTCCCAGAGGGTGAATAAACACAAGTGCTAAGTCATGGAGTCTCTCACATGAAATCCACCATGGAGTCTCTCACATGACATCCACATGGCTACTCCCAAAGGGTGGATAAACACAAGTGCTAAGTCATGGAGTCCCTCACATGACATCCAACATGGCTACTCCCAGAGGGTGGATTCACCATGGCTACTCCTAGAGGGTGGAACAAGGGCTTTCACCTCAAACTTCTCTTTCACAGAGAATAATGCATTAACAAGGGCTTGCACCTCAAACTTCTCTCTCACATAGAAGAATGCATTAACAAGGGCCTGCACCTCAAACTTCTTGCTCATAGAGAAGAATGCATTAACAAGGGCTTGCACTTCAAACTTCTTTCTCACAGAGAAGAATGCATTATAGTACATCTCTAGAAATCACTAATGCTGAGACTCTCTCTTAGCAAGGGCTCCATTCTCCACGATTCCAAGCTTGTCTCGCAATATGCACAACTTTTACTCTGGCAAGGGGGCTTGGTGTGAATATCGGCCATTTGATCATCAGTGCTAATGTACCTCAACTGAATAGCATTCCTTTGCATCATATCTCTAATATAGTGATATTTGATCTACACATGCTTTGTGTAGTCATGAAACACAAGGTTGGAGTCTGCATCACTCTTGGTGAATCCCAAGCTCACCAAATATCCATCTATTCAAGAATATCCCGACCTAGGTGTCAGCATAGAGACCTTCCAGCCTACACACATGGGACTCCATCCCATGAATCATAGTCCTCTGACTACTACAATATCCCAAGGAGGAAATTGATCATCATATCTCACTGATGCAACTTCCATCCCTTAATAGAACTAGAGAAGTCATAGTCCAAATGGAAGTATAGCTGATCACTCAACATGGTCCTTTCCCTTTGAACCAATATGGCCAAGATCCTCAGAAGTCAACTGAAGCAGATCCTCAAGCTGCTCCCTCTGACACGAAAGCATACCCTACTCACATCTTCCCAATCATGGAAGATATCTTGCTCCAAGAATGCAATCAGGTTTGAATTGTTTCCAATGACTCCAATAATGGGTGAATCAACCTGCTTTGCTGCTATTGCTGAGAGTTTAGGACTGTCCTCCTTGACCTTATTCCCGATCACTTTATTTGAATTCATCCTATAGATTCTTTGTAATGTCCCCTTTCCAGAGCGGAATTTGATGATAATAAGAATTGAATATAAGATTAAATAATTAAATAATGAAAAAATAAACATAATTATAATTAAATCATAATAATAAATTATTATATATAATTAATTAAATTATTATAATTTATTATAATAATGGAAGAATATATTATTAATAATATTATTATATATAATATTATTAATAAATAAATATAATAATTATAAAATAAATAAATAATATTATAATTCCCAAATAAATAATAATAGATATAAATTGATAAATAATAATAAAATATCATTATGATTACAATATTACAAATAATAATAAATAAATAATCTATTATCAATATAATAAATTAAAAAATAATCTATTGTTAATATAATAATATATAATATATTATAAAATGATATAATATAAAAAATATAATTAAAATACAAGAAGAAATGATTTATTAATCCAAACAGTAGGACAACCCAGAAAACAGCAATCCTACCTTCAGCATATTGATTAGAATTATAGTCAACAGACGGCGATAAGATATTTAGCTTGTAATAAATAAAATGACAAATCCTGAACAATGATCATGAAGTAAAAACAACGATTAGTAATAATGGACAGATGCGACCTTAGTACGGGAGATAACCGTTGAGAAGGCCATCAAATAATCTGGTTCAGAAAGTGAATTAAATGCAGCGGATGATGTGGTTACTCAATGGGGAAGAGAAGACAAAATCTAGTCACCAACAATATCATTTCAGAATAGCAACTACAAACTTTATCCAATACTGCCCTTGGTTAACAATATCGATCAACACTAATTAGTCACTGAGAACAACAATTAATTAATAAATTCATCCCATATCAATAGGTGAAGTATGGCAGATATCGATGATAAACATTAATCATCAAACACTGGTCAAAGTCTTTACTAATTGGTTGATTACAAAACTAATAGACATTGGTTATGAAGGGGCATGAATTATAGCATTAAAGATAGCGACTAATATCTGTTAAGCCAGTGGTTATCTATTTCATGAAAGGGCGCAATTTACTTGAGAGGGGTATGAGTATGAAAGGATGTGCCACTTAGAAGGCAAACCCTTCACTGTGCCAATTATATAAATGAGTATGTATGCATTCAAAGCAGGGGGGAAAACGAAAGGAATAACAAAACATGAGTTTTTGGACATTCCTTATACAGAAAATAAGTTATCAGCAATCAAGTAGTTACATCAATTGAATTCAGGAAGAGTCTATGTCATATACACCAAGATTTAGATCTGCAAAATTAAGCAAGGGCCTAAAGGGAATATATTGGCTGTAAGTATATAACTACAGATCTGAGATAGAACCTATAAATTTATCAGCATCAGTATCAAGAAGGGTTGGGGTCATTGCTAATTATTTCCCATTCTCATTTCACAAATTACATCATAGTCACTATTTGGAGATATAATTTCAAAGTTTGTAAACTATTATTACAAAGATATTTAAGGCTATTGAATTTATATAGCAATCATCTATCTTCAAATCCAATCATAAGAAAAGAAAAAGGATAGCGACCTACCATAAGGATATGAAAATATATTTAATGTTATAAGAAGATTCTATCCTTGCAAAACCAATACATACAAGACACAATCATAACATTACATAACAAGAAATCATTAGACCCTTCAATTAAAATTCAAAATTCATAAATATAATCGTTAGATTGTGAAGATAGAAGAAATCTTAAAAGATATCTTACAAGGGACATTACATTCTTATTCAAAGTACTGGACTGAGGTCTAGTGCATCATGTTCCAAATTGTGTCTAGAACTGAGCATCCTCTCTCGATTCCTTCTGCAACAACTCTTCAGTTTGGACGAGTAATTCTACCGTAGGATGCATTAGAGCTGAATCTGTTGTAATAGGTCTCCTCATCACATACACATGATTATTTGTTCAATGATCACAACATTGTTCGCAGGACCAGTTTCCTGTACACAAATTTACTTGTCTGATTCCATAGTAACATGAGTGAATGTAATAAACTGTGGATTTATCCCTAGGCTTGGCTACATTAGTGCTTCCTTATATGATAGATAATAAGTACTTTCTTTCTCACAGATTGAGTGCGGTGATTTCTAGGCTATATAGAGTCAACGACAATCAACAACAAATGCCAAAATGTTCACACCTATGTCTTGCTTACTCCTTTAGTGTTGGTGCACGGGACCCCAAAAAGGAAAGTGCCTCCAAGAAGCTTTTGGAAGATCTGATGGACGTCAGGCCGTTGAAAACAATGGATAATCAATCTTCTTAATGTTAACCTTCGTTGATACCTTCCTTTGATATAGAACTATATGTTGACTCTAGAAGTCTTCCAATCACGTATTGGTTTATGTAATGATAAATCACATCCAACTCTTATTGTTTTGAGTAGTTTTATAGGACTCTGCGAGTCTCGAGCCGAGTCAGGGCTCCAAATTTTTTTGGCCTTTGGACTTTGACTCGGTCAATTCCTGCAGAGTCTTGCTAGGACTTGCAAAGTCCATGGACTCTCCTGACTTGGTGAGTCTCGTGGCCAGGACTTTGCCGCGACCAGCTGAGCCATTAAGTAAAAAACAAACATTTTTTAATTGTTTTTAATGATTTTTTTTGGCTTATATGATCATATTGCAATAGCAAGTTCCAAAAATTTGAAATGGTGATTCCCAATAGGCAACCAACATAGAGTAGTAAAAAATGTCTTGCATGTAGCAGGTATAAAACATAACAATTTGTCTATAAAGCAGATTGCAGATAGGATTTCACTAAAATTTTTGCCAAAAAAGCAGTGTCATATCACATACTGTAATCACAAAGTCCTAGAACCAGGTATTAAAAGTTAAAACAACACTATCAAATTTGAAAGCATTGCAACAAATAAAATGCTTTCCTTTTAAAGAATTGGACATCTCCAGTACAATAAAAGAACAGTTTTAAGGTTTGTGAAAGATTGAAAAAAAAATGTCTGTTAAACCAGTCATTGGACAAAGTTAAAAGATGATGACATTTGAGCAATTATATACTTGATATCATTCCAAAAATTCATAATGATCTTTCTGATCTACTAAGGACAAAAAATTTAAGCGAAGCTATTATGAAGTAACTTGTATGGTAGAAGAATATAATATGAAATATGCTGTAAACACTTGATAATAATATGCCACTTCGAGGGAGCAACCTCGTAGTCCACTTCAAGGGAGATACCACCAACAGTCTTCAATGTGAACACAATACTAAACATGTTGATAATAAATAACCTATACCTTCTATATAATATTAGTTGAATTTATTTCCTTCAGAAATCGCATTTATACTTATGTGGTCATTGTAAACTTGTGTATGTGTGCAAAGTAGCTTCTATATATCTCAATTATTGTGTCTTTGATGTTAATTGACTAAATGATGCATGAAAAAAGTTTTAAATCCTTAAAAAACTTTGAATTTCTTGGGTTTTTCAATTTACCGAGCCCAGCCGAGTCTAGACGCCAAGTCCGAAATCAGCTTGCCGAGTCCGAGGCAAGTCGGAGTCTTGTAACTATGGTTTGGAGTATCAAAGCCTGTGCTGACACTTCCTATACTAATGTGGGTCTCCTTAGTAACATCTTTGATAGCTGATACAGATGAAGGCTCAGATGTGATCACGCTATCAGAATATAACTTATGCGAAACTAGATGTCCTCAAACGATCATTACAATGGAACTTTAGTGCCGTAGCAAATGTTTGACTTCCAAATTATTTTCTCTATGATCGCTGTAGCCTGTGCTTGGATATCGATATCTACAATTACTGATCTCTAATTAATTCTTTGCGGGATTAATCTTTGATACTCTTCAAACATCGTTGAAGGAGAATAGTGGTTGATGCTAGGTGCTGATAAGCCACTGGCAATAGATTGAATATGTAATTCTTAATATGGATAGACATTGCTGCTAATCTCAATGAGTATGATTTGCCTCAACCGAATATGAATCATTATAAGATGCAGCCCACAATATAGCCCCCTCTGGTATAGAATAATATTGTGATGGTTCAATAAGGTTCATATGGAACACAAACTTCCCATTTTCGTCGATCTTCTTCAAGAGTACTTATCGATACTCTCTAAATGACGTTTCCTTTGGTTCTGCGATGTATGCCTGGATTCCTATCCACAGATATAAGTTTTCTCCTATATATCCCAAAGCCAAAAGGCTACCATCCAATCTGGATGAATTCCTTTGTGACTATTTGAGTGTGTATATATGCCGCGACATCCACCAAAGACATCTCTATTTATCAACCTGATATGAATCTTTATTTGTTAAGGTTGAGGTTATGTGGATATAAGATGCAACAAAGCAACAAATATATTGATTGATCTCCCGTAATTCCTTCTACCTTGATTCTAATCTTACTAAATCAATGAATTGTTGATGTTAGGCTGTTTGAAAACGACTCTCAGAAAAAAACAGCGAGGACGATCTTCACAATGCCGTCCTGGGCAAGGATGATCTTCCCAGACCAGAATTCACTCTAGAAAAGATGCAAATGAAGCAGTTTTCTTCTATCAGCAAAACCAAATCCTAAGATGCTCACACAATTCAGCGTGATGTGCCAGGGCTAGAGGGAGAAATATCACCATTGACTGACTCCAGGCACAAGGCATAGGCAGAGAATGGAACACTCCATACACGCTCTACAAATGCACTTTCACGCATGGGAAATTCAGCGTGTTTTGCACAAACTTGACTGCTTTAGTAACCGTCGCCATGTTCTGCACCAGGCTTGCAACAAACACTCTGTCGTCTATGGTAGTCTCAAGAATAGGCATAATTCATCCTGCTTTGATACCATGTTATTTGTTTTGTATGTTTTTGATTGTATGTATTATTGGGTGCCAAGAGAGGAAGATTTAATCTTCCTTTATACCTATCGGTGGTGCCCCTTCACCAAGGGTCGCCACTCTTCAAATGGCCCCATTAATTATAATTTTATAATAATTATATTATCAATATAATCATATTATCACTATAATTATATTATCACAACTTTTATGTTATCTATGTTGGCCTGAAGGAATCCAACCATAGCTACAATTAACATTAACACATATATTGTATATTGCTCAGTATTATAGATTGCTGTTCTCTTAAGAATTAATATTTCTTCAAGACTTGCTGTGTTTTCTTTTTATTTCATTGCTGTGCTGTTTGTATTCTTTAATTGAAGCATGATCACAGACTTTGAGGATGACATCACTTTGCATCCTTAAGCGCTGTGTATTTTCTTAATTATTGCTACTTCTTATTTGTTCAACATAGTCACTATTCTCCTTTGGCAGTCAAGTAGGTTGTCAATTTCATGATATTTGTTTGCACAGTCAATTCAATGATATTTGGCCTGTCTGATATCCATTATCGATTCTTTTTGCAAATGCTAATTGGTGCTTTGTATTATTGATCGTTGCTATATTGATAGTAATTAATCTATACTCATTGCATCATCCTCAAGGTCAAAACTCTCACATCATTCTTTCTAATGATCATTATTACCACCATACTGCCCGTTGTCAAATAAAGTGTAAACGCTGCTAATCAATGTCTTTGACTTTGATCTTTTCTGTTGACTTCATTAGTGATGCATAATTTGCAAGTTATTTTCTTACTTTATATAATAATGATAATCTCTATTTCTGTCTCTACTTCGAGACATACAGTGGCTGAAAGAATAAGTTTCAATCTTTAATTAAAACTTATTAGTCTTATATTAACTCTTGTTGCCTTGAGGTTCTGAGTACTATTAATTCATTTATTTCCTCCATTCATAAACATAATATTAAATCATTAAATTCTTGGTCAATTGAATTTCTCTTTCCTTAGACGATAGCTGGCTTGGAATAAGTTGTTAGTTATGCTCCCATTGTTAACCGAGAGGGGTTATTTTATGCTTCGATTTAGTTGCCTGGTTTTTGGCAGGGACATGACATAATCATAGACATGATAATAACTTATAAGTATGTTGTTAGAGAGTCAGATACTAGGAAAAGAAATGCTGCATCATGCATAGTACCTGGGTACATTGAGCAAAAGCTTAGACATTGGACTTATCCAATACATATTTGAAAATCTGTTCCTCATCATAAGATACTGGACCCAGTTGCCTCCGACAATTGGACACTAATTTTCGAAACATCTTGCTCCTCATCAATCTATGATAATACTTCATCAATTTAGTTATGCGCTTACCAACACTTTCAAGTAATATGATAAGTAGATTCCTTTTTCTAACCTTAATTTAACTTCTGATGTAGATACATGTCTTTATTTTTTTGAAATATCATGCCCTAGTATTTATATCACTGACTTAACTTGGTAAGTGGTCACTGAAGTGTGAAAGTTCTTGTACTTCAGCAAAAGAAATCCCTTCTCCAGAGTTTTGATTTTGTAATCTGTGATCCAAGTGGATACTTTAACCTCGCGTTTCGGATAACCAAGAGCGGACTAGTTGAGGTAATTTACTCTTTTTTAGTTTTCTTTATTTGAAACTCTTTTGCTATCATTATGTTTTATATTTCTCCTCACTTTTGGTTAAGGTTTTCACTTCATGCATAAATTGACAATCTAATTTTATTATGTATTTTAGCTCAGGGACGAGGCAGCACGGACATTAACATACATGAATACATGTAAGGACAGAGGGTTTGAAGAGGTGTTTATGACAAAAATAGACTTTGCTGCAAAGTTTGATTACTATGCCAGGTATTCAAACAATGATGTAAAGTAGTATTTTTGGCTGCATTGCCATGCTGTAAGGCACATTGAAGAGTATGGAAATGCCCATATTTATTTCCCATTTTATGTTACTATTTAGTATTTAATGCAGTAACTAAATATACTTTATTGGTTTATATAAAATTTGTTCCAAATCTGTTAGCACAGTTTTTGTAAACATAAAATTTCCACATATTTAGTACATTTAAACTCTGGCTTATCATTAGATGTAGCCACAAGGTATCAGATCCATGGTAAAACATGTATTGGGGTGGTGCTATATGTTATCTAAACCTAGATGGAAGATTATCCACTCTTTTTTGGTCTCACGAGGAGCCGATTTCCCTTGCCATTACTTTATATCAGTTACTGGTTCGAATCCGGATGCGGATTTGGGTATGAGAACCCGGTATGTGGATATGTGAATTTTTTTTTGGGGGTTTTGGGTATATATATATATATCTACAAAAAAATTAAAGGAATATACAGAATTAAATCATTTGATAGTCATATTATGATACTTAATCATTGATCAATGCCAAATGCCAAAGATAAATATTAAATGCCAATTGATAGTTCACAAATATAGAAATAAGCCATATCATATATGTCTATGTTCATGATTCCAATGAAAATCAGAAAATCTTTATAATGACAAAATGTAGTTCATGAATCATCAATCATCAAAAGGATCATCAAAAAAATCAGCATCATCTTCAGCTGCTCCAAGATCAAGATCATTTGAACCTAAAGTGGCTCCACTTGCAGTAGATGCACTATGTGTAGGGATGTTATCATCGTCATCATAAGCTGTACCGAGTCTAGTAAGATCCTCAATGGTTGCATCCAAGTTGGCACATTCAGGGGCTACATCCCAAAGCTTCACTGCCCCATCCTTGTAGTGTTCCTCCTTATGTGACATTAGATGTAAGTTGAAATGAATATAAACCCAGTCTTCACTTTTTTTTGAACCCAACCGGTTATGTTTGACTGAGTGGATAAAGGAGTATGTACTCCAATTCCGTTCAGCAGCAAAAGAACTTGCAACCTGAGTAGTTTTCACAAAAACAATAATAAAAATGCAAAGTAAATTAAAGAATGTTGAGTATTAAATTATAGAATACAAGTGGTAAAAAAAACAAAAAAACTTGTGAGAGGATCTTGATTGCAAGAGGTTGGAGGTGCCCAAATTTTTAACCATGGATGTATCACCATGTGACAGCTTCCATGGGTATTGGTCATTAATATTTGTTGAAGTATGACTTCTTGCTGAGGCAAACAAGCCAAATTCTTGTCTAACTTCTTCCTCTACCTCTTCATCTTCTAAGAGTCTACTAAATGTCCGTGTGTACCCATTAGCAACTTCCTCATCTCTATATGGTGCTAATCTCCCTAGCATAGAAAGTACTTTCTTGCTATAGTACCTTAAAGATAGGGCATATGCAAGGAGGTGCAATGGGGTGGTCATCTTTTCCCAACGATAATGAATGATTGATTGCACCTTATTGCTTAAGTTTTCACATTCTATGGGGTCATTCTCATGTTTTTGTATTGCCAATTTTACTTTCTTTACCATTGTGTCCATGCCATCATAAACATCCCCCAAACAAGGTGCATTTGTATCAGCAAATCGGAGCATAGTCATGATAGGCTCGGTGAATTCCAATACAAATTCCACACAAGCCCACCAACTGTTATCCAAGACCAATGACTTGACCTTTTGGGCCCTCTTTGAATGTGAAGCCTTCCATACACTCCATTGGTTGCAAATAACCATTTGACACAATGCCTCTCGCACCTTGAGAAGTCGTCTCATAACAATAGTATGAGATGCAAATCGGGTCTCAGCAACCTAAGTTAATAACAATATGTAAATAACACATTAAAAAAAAATATTAAACAAATTTATATACAAATTGATAAATGAACATGACATAAAAGTTATTAAAATTAAATAAACAAATTAAATTTAGTATTTACCTTCAACAACTCCAATCTCAAGAAAGATCTGAATATTGATTGTGACATTTGGTGGTTTGTCACAAACATTTGGATCTCCTTGCCCTCTTCGTATAGTTGTTTCATCCAAACTATTTGAGTGCCAACTTGTTGCATCACCAAGTTGAGGGAGTCTATGATGCATGGTGTCCAAAAAATGTGCTCATATCGCCCCACAGCCAAAACACCTGCACCCCTACAATTTTTTGTATTGTTCGTGATTACCTGGACCACATTCTCACTACCCACCATCTCTTTGGACTCAATGAGAATTCTAGAAACGAATTGTGCATCTTTCACTTCCCCTTGACAACCATCCACCCTCAAAAAATTGCCCCTTTGGGGGACATTGCAATAACATTAACCAATGGACGGTTTCTGGCATCTTTCCAACTGTCAGAAATAATAGAAACCCCTGATTCAATCCAAGAATTTCTAATTGGTTGAAGGGAGCTCTCTAGAACATTTCTCTCTTTTCATAACAAGGTGGTACGCACCTTTTCAAACCCAGGGTTTGTGAAACCAGCTGGTGCACTATTGATTGCCGATTCCATTTCTTACCAATATGGTGATCTCACCAAGTTGAAAGGAAGACCATTGACATAGAGGCAACGCACAATTTTTTGTTTAGCAATTTCTCTTGTCTCCATTTTCAATGCCTTGTCCAATGGACCTCTTTTGTAGGTGGTAATTTGTACTTCATCTTCATCGTCCACTTCCAGTATAGGCAAGAATGGATGTTTGGACGCTGCAACTGAATTAGTGGGCAAATGAATTTTTTTTTCTAGCTCCACTAGTATAAGAAGTTTGTTTTGATCTTAGAACCAATCTGTTAGTTTCTTCTTGTTCTTTTACAAATTTTGCTATTTGTGCAAGATACAACACCTTATCTAGGCCTAGACACATTCCCACCCGTTTACCAATAGGGCCCATAAAGTGAAGTTTCACTCAAGAATATGAGCTATTTTTTGGTTTAGAATCACAATAATTGCACTCCAAATATATGCCCCACCTCCTAGAACTTGTGAAATTCTTGTAGTATGTCTCCATAAATGAGATGCTATATCAATTTTGAATTTATCAGTTTCTTCCCCACCCACTGAACTTTCACTACCGACCATTCTTGCAATCTGATTTCTTGCTATTATAAGAAATTAAATAAATTAAAATTAGAAGGAAAAAAATACAAGCATACAAGTGCAAAAAAAGATACAAAAACATTAGAACAAAGAGCTAAACTTGTTTCATTATTTCTTTAAAAAAAACAGAAAAAAACTCTAAAAATTTTATCGCAAACTTGAAAAAATTCATCAAAATCTAAAAACAATTCATTAAAAGACTCAAGAATAGGGTCAAATGCTTACCTTAGACGCTTAGATCTCTATTGTGGAAGCTATCTGGCACCCCACGAAAGATCCTCTTTGAAAATAATTACCTGCTCTTCGAAATGCCAAAAATGGAGACCAAATGAGAAAAGAGCAAAATAGCAAACAAAATGATATGTTTTAACAATGAATGGCCTCATGTAGGGCCGTTTTAGGGTTTTGTGGAAAAAATTATAATAAAAAACTCTTATTTAACAAATGCTTTAAGTGAAAATTTTAACTTTTTAAAGTTCTTTAATAAAAAAACTGAGCACTGGGCGCTCGGGTGCGCTTGGATGGCCACAGGGAGCACAATTTCCCCGTGGGTGTGCTGTGATGTGCATCACAGCACACCCACAGGGAAAAATTGTGCTCCCTGTGGGTATCTGAGCGCACCCTGCACCAGGATCTGGACCATAACCCACCCGAATCTGGATGCAGGGCCAGGGTGAATGCACCCGGTAACTTAGCTTTATATGTCTGTAATTCTTTACAATTTTTTTTTCAAGAATTCTTTACCTTTTCTTGCTCATATTTCTCTAGTTTAGACAAGAAAGGATTTAGTATTGTTTAATAGATGCAATTGTAGAAGTTTTAAGAATGAATTGTTTTTTGTACTTGCAGTAGCATAACAACACCCATAATCTCAGGACTGTCCTGTGGTCTTCTAATCCAATTTTGCTATATTAAAAAATTAAAAACTATGCTTGAAGATGGAAGATTATCCACTCTTTTTTGGTCTTATGAGGAGCCGATCTCCATTGCCATTACTTTATATGTCTGCAATTCTTTACAAATAATTTTTTGCAAAAATTCTTTAACATTTCTTGCTCATATATCTCTAGTTTAGACAAGATAAGATTTGGTATTGTTTAATAGATGCAATTGTACTTTCTGTACTTGCACTAGCATAACAACACCCATAATCTCAGGACTGTCCTGTGGTCTTCTAATTCAATTTTGCTGTATCAAAAAGTTAAAACATATGCTTGATGATTATCACCATTGTCAAGTTCAAGTTTATAGTTTTGCTTCATTGTTTGGCTAACAGATAGAAATGTTTTCTCTAATTTCTTAATTTTTTCTATTCTTGTTTGTATTGTTACCAAACATTGTCTTGCTTGCACAATTAGTTTTTTGAAGATCTTGAGCTTTAACCTTGAACACTTAAATGAATCTTTCTTAAAGGTCATGTGAATGGTACAACCTAATTCAATTTATTTACTTCTTTCCTCTTCATGCTGGCATTCTTGAAGTGGCAATGTCTTTCATTGTGTTCATGCCTTTTGGTATAGAAGCATTGGATAAAATTTCCTTTGTCTCAACATCTGCCTCTTATATTAAGGAATCATCTTCTTGCTCTTGTGTAGTGATGTTTCCCCATTCTGCTAAGTGCTGAATTGTTTCTTTGCTCATTATTAGAATGCTCAATATTCCTGTCACCCTTCTTGCCTTTTAGCTTGGTAGAAAAGCATCCTTCAAGTTTTAACTTGAAATCTAATTTTCTCTAACAATTTGTAGATGACGACTTTGTTCATCAATTTATGGTAGAGATACCTTTTGACATTTCTTTTGGCCACCGTTTCAAGCATCTTGATTGCACTTCCCAAAATATTTTCAATTACTGTTCACTCTAATCTTTTCATAGTGCTTGGTCCCTCCCATGAGTCATTGCATCTTTGAAGAAAATTAACCACAGTAAAATAAAGATTTGTAAAATAAATAGCTATAGATATTAAAAAGCTTAACCATATTAATTAGCTGATAGGATATATTTTGTAGCAGCTTCCAGCAGGAGAAATGTCTCCTACTGGGAAACTGGAACATATTACTGGAAAATAGGTTTCAGCTACTGGTAAACAGTTTTCAGTAATAGCTTTTTTCAGTCATTGACATCTCTTGGAATGATCTGGATTCTGTACCATGTATCTACCACTTAAAACCAAATCTTATCCTATCTCTGATTAAAATCAAATCATATCATATCTCTATCAAATCAGACTGTGCTCAAATTCTACAAATAAGATTGTATCCATGTGTAGAAATTTCATACATTTGATGATAGCTCTGCACCTTACACTTGTTGACAGGACAGGTGGTGTGACCACTCTCAAACCACTTTGCAACAGCAGATCTCTTGTATGTAATCCTTGTCTCCAGATTGACAGGACACTCTGTGAAGGTCTTGTTGAGTGGGCAGAATTAAAGAGGTACTGACTGCAACAGAGGCATAGAGGAATCTGTAGAAACAATTCCGAATGTTACCACTCCAAGGATCCATTTTTCTGCACTGATACTATGCTGGAAGATGAACACATTGTGGTTGCATTATTGGAAAAAACTAACAGAGAGTTTTCAAACATGGAGACAAACAAAAAAATACCCAGTTTCAGAAGTTCCTTTACATTTCTTTTTCTCTTTCGGATGTTATAAATAACTCTCAACAGTTGATAACTTGGCAATACCTATGTGAACAATTATATGTATGCACTGACAACTCCTGGAGCTTAGACAGCTAAGCAGGTGCAGGCCATTCTGCAAATCAAAATGAATGTTCAGAATTATTTCTTTTAAAATGAGTCAGAACACTCAAAATATTTCATCTATAGATGTTCCCAAAGGAAAAATAGATACCTATGGTAAACACTACTTAAAGACTATTAGAAATCACACAATTGTTACTATAAATTGATATATACAATAGAGACAAAAGGCTCTATTTATAACAAATTACAAGAGGATGTTTTTAAATGGAACACTCAATAACTGAATGCAGAAAATGATACCTCCCAAACCAACTAAGATGACCATTATAGAAACATTACAATATTTTAATACCCTCCCTCAATGGTCATTGTTCTAACTACCCTACATAAGACATAATCTGCAAATCTTTTGGTCATGAATGTATAGAAGGCTGCCCCTTTCTCTTCAGAATTGCTCTGCGATATAAGTCTACTGTTGAGACCCTCTCTAATTCTGCAGAACTTCTGGATAAGACCAAGATAACTACAATCCATCCAACCTGATGTTGGGAAACAAAACTGGCACTCCTTGTAGACAAAGACATTGAGTTCAGCTTGTCAAACTTAAACCATGATTTTGAGTAAAAATTGCCAAACCCTTCACCACATCAGGAAAACTTACACATGAACACCGCTAGGTGTGACCCAAAACGACTACAAGAAACCACAATTTTTTTGAAACAAATCGACAAACCCTTCAATGATTCTTTGTAGAAAAAATAAAAAAACCTTGAGACCAGCAACACTAGTCATAATTTTTTGGAAAAACATCAGAAAACCTAGACACAATTTTTGAGGAGAAAATAAAAAAGACCTAGATAAGCTGTTTAGGAAAAAATTATAAAATTGAGTAATAATTCTTTAAGGAAAAAATTATAAAACTGAACAATAATTTTTAGGAGAAAATTATAAAACGGAACAATATTTCTTTAGGAAAAAATTATAAAACCGAACAATAATATTTTAGGAAAAAATTATAAAACCGAACAATATTTTTTCTGGGAATAAATTATAAAACCGAACAATATATATTTTGTGGAAAAAATTATAAAACTCAAGAACAATTTTTTTGTGGAAAAAACATATAAAACCCATGAAAAAACATCACATTTTAATTGGAAAAATGGGCAAAAAACAGATTTCGTGGCACAAGCAAGAGAAAAATATGCCTCCACAGAATCCGGAAAGAAGGCCGTGACAGAGGAACAAACACGGATGGAGAAGATTTTGCATGGATCAACAACGACCTCAAAAACAGACTGCTGTCGCGAGCTAAAAATGACTGCATGATATTCCTCAAACATTGCGATTTCAAAAACCCTTCAAAAACGACGCTCAACACAAAAAACCCAGAATATGAAGGCTGTATAAAACGAAACTTGAGATAAATTGCGAGTTGTAGAGAACAGATGGGTTGTGAAATACCATGAGCTGTCGCTGGAAAAAGAAAACGAAGAAATGAAGATGCTAAAAACCCTATCGTGAGCTTTAACACCAATGATTGTGCAGGCTTCATAGTTTGGACCAACAAAAATAAACTTTCGTAGTGCCCAAATCCTGAAAAATCCTCACGGGCTTCCTCTGTGTCCAACATGAAACATGGCACATCAATAGGAGGAAAAGATCAGATGCATAGTCGCAGGTCGAGCTGGGAAAAATGCGACATTGAAAATTGGATGTTGCAGAAAAAAATGTGGGCGCAGAGAAACCCTCACAAAATACCTCAATTCTGCAAATGCGAAAATGCACCACAAAAAATGATGCCCAAAAACCTTCAAAAATTGCAGATGTTTTTTTATGAAATAATGATTAAAAAATTTCTGGGAAAAAAATTCCAAGTAAGAGGCTAGAATTTTTTTATAAAAAATTTGCCAAACTTTATAAAACCCCATCGATCCGCTCTATTACCATGTTATTATAAGTTGATATTTACAATATAGATGAAAGGCTCTATTTATAACAGATTACAAGAGGATGTTTCTAAACGAAACACTTGATAAGAAAATGCAGATAAAGAAACTTCCTCAACCAACTAAGATGACCATTATAGAAACATTATATTATTTTATTAATAATGACTGTACCAAGAACAAGAGTAAAGCATGAACTAATTAATAGTTACTGTATGGAGTCATCAGTACCAAATTATGGCTGAGGATTGTTCTCCTCTGAAAACTCCAAATATTATTTTTCTTTTCAGTTCAAAAAATCTACAATACTTTTTTGGTTGTTTGTCTCATGCTACTAAAATGGGTAATGCTCAGAAATCTCCGATTAATCAAAAATCAGGAAGGATATTCCCCTTGAGATCAGTTCAGTTGTCACTAGTTCCATGGTGTGGTAAAAACTTAAAAAGCACAAAGTGGAGCTTAAGGCACGGGAAAGGGAATTTTCTTCTTCTTTGCTATACTCTCTTTGACTAGAAAGAAAATGTAGTTCTGCTAAGGCTGATTTTTCAACTGTCATCATGGTTATTAACTTTGCTGCTTTACCTGATTTGCATTGGATGGATCTACTAGTTTCTATGGTGTATGGTCTTCCATGAGAGTATTTTATGATGTAGACAATACCATTATTCTTTGGGTTGCATTGTCCCAAAACTAATTTTTAGTTTCAGATACATTATCAAAAAGAAATAAATGTTTACTTGTGGAAATCTCAAATGATAAATCACTTCTTTGAGACTCTTGCTTCCCATTCTATTCCCTGCCATTTCTTGTTTGTTATCCGTTTACCACCAAAAGTTATGCCACCTGTCTGCTACGGTACAAACTATCATTTGTGTTACATGGTATAACATGACTTAGAACAATTGTGAGAGGTCTCTAGATGCACGTCTAAGCTATATCACTCTTATACTCCCATTGTTTGCAATAAAAGGAAAACTTTGTTTAACTTTAAATGGATGTTGGATACCGAAAAGATTAGTAAATCTTTAAATTCTCTTCAATTTTATGGACAGATAAATAGATGTATAAAAACTATAGGTTGATAAGGCTACATGGGCAAATCTTATCTCGGTAATTTTTGAAATGGTGAGGAAGTGCCTCATTCATTTCAATTCATATTCTTTAGTGAAGCTCATATTTTTAACTTTTGATTAGAGGCCTGCAAAATTTTCTGTTTAGACTTTTATTTTGTTGCAAACCCTATATGATTGCTATTTCTGGTCAGTACCATAGTGTACTAGATATAGGCTTGTACCCATCAAACACAAGCATCTTTTTTACCCTCAATAAAAAGAAAGAAACAAATTATACCGATGTTGATGAATGACCAAGAGTAGGTCAATAGGAGTTGAGATTACATCGGTATATGATAAAAAGTTCTAGGAAGAAAAATTCCTAGAGAGGCTCAAGAAGGGGAAGGAACAAAAAAAATGTACAATACAGCCATGGACCACTTCCACATGTTGTTGATGAATTGATACAAATAGCCAAGTAGGCAAATAAGATGCCAAAAGAGCATAAGATACGGAGCATTGGAGAGATAGGAGACAAGTCTCATTGAACATATTGGTTGATGAATTGATACAAATAGCCAAGTAGGAAAATAAGATGCCAAAAGAGCATAAGATACGGAGCATTGGAGAGATAGGAGACAACTCTCATTGAACATATTTGTCCCAATCGAGGAGAGATCACTGTGGAAGCACCAATGCAAGATCTGATACTACTTTTTAGGGAGTGTCTAAGGCCAGATGGCTGACCTAGGGGATTGTAATAGGAATCAAGGCACTCCCTCTAGAAATACACTCAACGATCCAAGAACGATTTTACTCTTGTTGTAATGAAGAAGCTGTAATATGTGTTTGTGGGGGAATGTGCTGGGGCATTTGAGAAGAAAGTGATAAGTTGTGAGAAATGCTGTCTCATAGGTCTATTTGTGTCTATTACAATGTCTCTTCTTATATATGCTGTTTGAGAGATGTATGCAACTAGATGTCTAGATGCTACCTGTAAATGTATAATTTTGTTGAGAAAATTGCTTCTCTCAACTTCATTTTTGTTTCTCCTGTTGTAGGAATTTAGCAGATAATATTTTGATGGATGGTATTTTTATTACAGAATCAACCCAGTGGACAATGAGCATAGGAAGTTATCTAATTTTTGTTTGGACAAGGAAAACTGGAGAGCATATGAGAAAGAAGTGGAGTCAGTACTCTGTAAGGGCTTGGGTGAAAGGGCACGCCTTATTCGAGTTATTCCTAGAAGTGTACCTGCAAAGTGGAAGATAGACGAAGTATGTAAAACCTACTGTTCATCACCACAAAAAGTTCTTTCACTGTACTACCTCCTTTATGTTACTTTTCTAGTTATCCTTTATTTCTTCTTTACACGGACAAGCATTCAATTGGTAGGAACTGGATTGAAACTTTCATCTCATCTGTTTGGAATCATTCTTTTCTCAATATGCAGGGTCATGCATGCTTAGGGAAGATTCCACTTCTTGTTGGCATTTTGGTAAGCAATTTCGAGAAAGCTTTTCGAATGGCTGATGTTGGTCCAAGTGCAGACAACAAAGAAGAGGTATGTAGCTCTTTAAGGGTCATTACTTTTTCCTTGTACAATATTGTCATTGTTTAAATGAACCAGGCTGTCTTTATAATGTTTGGGGACAGTCTGTCAAGTTTAGGAACTTCTGGGGAGACAAAGCCCAACTACGCCGATTTAAGGATGGGACAATTGCAGAAACTGCAGGTACTTTCTTATTTCACAGTATTATGCATATAATGTGTGTGTATACATTACCTTTTTCTAAACTTTAAGGTATTAAAATTGGAACTTGTTTTTTGTGGACAGTATGGGAGTGTGAACAGTGGGAAAAACATCTTATAATAAAGAAGATAATAGAGCATATTTTTTGTCGCCATTTATCTTTGTCCTTCAGCGATTTTTGTATTGTTACCGACCAGTTGGATTTTTCATTAATGCAGGGAGGTAAAGGTAAGCTCTTCTATATTATTTTGCCATTCTTTTACACAGCATTCCAATTTCTTTTCTCTGGTAAAGAAGATGTGATTGAAACTTCAAGGGAAATCGTTCTCACCTATAGCTGGAGAGCTTGCTTTATATACAATATAGTTGGCAGACCATATTATGTCTAGAGTAATATATTCAGAAATTTTGGGGATTGTGCAAAAGCCTAGTTGCTAGGTTTCCTTGCCTTTGTGGGTGGACCATCTCTCAGTTGTAACATCTATGTATGTTTTAAAAAGGACAGTAGAACAGTATTTATGGAATATGTTTGTAAGATATCTGTCATCACATTTTACCTGCCTAGAAAAAATAGGCGTACTTACTAAAAGTAGTCTATCTATATTGTTATTCTTGAATCAATTGATAGTAAAGCTCTTCATGATGATATATTTGTCTTAAAAATTAAACTGCAGATCAAATTGCTAGCACATCAATCTTGCTGGATGCCTTCGATGTTCTATCGAAGCGGTTGCGGACTTTGGAGGGATTACCATTGAATATCTCTAGTGTTCAACCATTGGATTCAGGTTTGCCATAAGTTCTTAAAGATATTCTGTTTTTTGTGATTTTCTTTAGGAAAATGGATCATTTTAAAGCTTGTCTAGTCATTAATTATCTAGGTTCACTAAAACAAATAAATATAAGCTTGGCTCTTCTCTGCCTTTTATGCTAGCAATTCAATTGTTATTTTGTTATTTATATTGTATGGCTGGTCCTGTCTATGCATGTTTACTGTTGTTTGTAAGAGGATGTGGAAAGACTTGATCAGTATTGAATGAACTTGTACTCAATGTTAGCTTATTTTTTAGAAGGGCGAATTAGTATTTGTAAAGTTTTTGCACTTATGCAATTATTGTTTTTCCCATTTCTGATATCTGTGGTCATGATAGGGGGTGGGGAAAGATGATTCAAAGTAGTATTGAAGAACTGTAATGATTAGTCAATGATGTTATTACAACAAGGCATTGGATATTTTTAGTTTATCCTCTTATGAAAACATGGGGAAACTATGATTTTACAGTACCATGTTCCCCTCACACTCGGACTTTTTCCCTTTGCAATGAAAGTTTCATTTTTTCTCCCTTATGATAGTAACCTAAGCCTGGTGTAATTCTTTGAAAGTAACAAACTTAAAATGTCCTGAGTAACCTTACATGTTCTAACCAAGTGTTAATATGTTTTGACACCTCAGCATTCAGGCAGACATCTGTATTTCCTGCTATGCCTCATCCTCTTGCCAATGAAAAAGTACAAAAAGAATGGTCCCAGAAATTGATTTCAACCTGTATTCAACCTTTGGAGGTCATGATTCAAGTAAGATTCAGTTATTCACAACTGGAACAAGTTTGATTATTTGAGATTACTGCAGCAATTTGCAATTTTTATACTATGTTCCAGCATTTTCGGTTCAGAGTATTTTCATACTTTTTAATTTTATGTAGTTCTTGGTATGATGCATGATAAATTTTAGTTCGAAGGTTCTGGGAAGTGGCCAATTGGTGATTTAGCAATTGAGAAGACCAAGTCTGCTTTCTGCTTGAAAATTGCTGAAAGGTAGGTTAAGGTTGTATATGTTAGTTGCAATGTCAATCATATTAATATTTAATTGAGAAAACCAAGTCTTCATTTTTCTTGAAAATTGCTGAAAGGTAGGTCAAGCTTGTATATGTCAGTTGCGAATGTTCAACTACATTAAAATGATAGATACCATCTCTGACCTGTTGTCTAGGTGATTGATGGACTCTGATTATGTTTGAGATCCTACAAAAGTTTGATACTAATGGAAGAAATGCTGTTAATTGCTTTTTAATTTTATTCAGCAAGTTTTAATGTTGTTACATTCAAGTTGCATTGTTTGTTTTGCTTAATATATTTGGTTATTGGTTTCCAGTATGCAGAAGCAATGGGGTGCATTCACTGTTGCTTCTGAGGATTCTGTAGATTTGCTGATGGCTGGGTTCGCCTTTCGCCTGAGAATTTTATATGAAAAAGATAAAAGTTTATTAAAGAAACAAGGTATTTCCTTACTTATGGCTATTGTTTGTTTCTTAACTTGGTTTTTAGCATAATCATACACAAGTTGTCTGTTTCTTAACTTGGTTTCTAACATAATCATACACAACTTGTCTCAGCACCCTAAACTTTTCTTATGTCTAATATCAACAATTCCTGTATATTCTCATGATTTTCAACTGATGTGTGCTTAGGTATCTTTGGTATAACCCTGGCTGGAAATCCACCACGGAGCAATTCAGTCCCTCTCGAAACGGATTTTCTGCTCCGTAGTCAACACGCAAGCATGCTAAATGGTTTGCAGGGACTACATCCAACATATGGGCCAACTGTTCGGTGATTCTGTCATGCTATCTTTCTTTTATATGGATTTTAATAAATAAATATTTGTATGGTTTGAAATGTTTTTTATCTGTATCACTAGATTCATTTTTGTCTCACTACTTTGCAGGCTTGCAAAAAGATGGATTTGTTCACACCTGTTTTCAGGATTTTTGGGAGAGGAGGCAGTGGAGCTATTAGTTGCTTATATATTTGTGAGACCTTTCCCTTTCAATGCTCCTTGCTCTCGAATGACAGGATTTTTAAGGTGATTATATCAGCAAAAGATCATCTCATGAATTGGATTCATATCTTAATCTTGGTTAAATAGATTTCTGATTTCATATTTTGATTGCCAATTTCAATGACACAATTGAAATGCCTCTATTTGTGGTTTTGATATAAAGGAAAAAATCTATATAGCTAGACCTGTATATATATAGGCTAAAAATCTTACAATCGAATTTGCTGTTTTTAGGTATCTACCTAATCTTTTCTGCTATTCTAGTTTTTTGTTACGCTTTTAATTATTTCTGTGTCTGTTAACAGCTTTTATGGCAGTCCATCTGCTTCTAATTCATCAATGTCTACCCTTGACTGTTTCAGCTCTTTAATTAAATTTTTATTTATTTCTATCTGCCCAGTTGCATTTAGATATGCTCTAT
The DNA here is from genome assembly GCA_027943335.1 of Chamaecyparis obtusa. Taxonomy (NCBI): domain Eukaryota; kingdom Viridiplantae; phylum Streptophyta; class Pinopsida; order Cupressales; family Cupressaceae; genus Chamaecyparis; species Chamaecyparis obtusa. Next base: position 995,553 of record BSBK01003189.1, read on the forward strand.
AAATAACTATGGTTATAGTGCAACTGCAAACACTACATGCTCTCATCAGCAATTGTGTATTTATATCAGCTTGTCGCACAATGGAGTTTTAGATAAAATATTAACTGTGCATTTATATTTTTATTGCATCTTTTTTTGACAATGCCTGATAGGTTGGTTCTGGTATGGCTACTGGAACTTGGTATTACGGTATGGCAATTTTAATGATACTCATAATTACCAATAAAAAGAATATTCAAATACCCGATATTTTAATATTTAATATTTAAATTTTATATAAATATATTATATATTATTTAATACTACATTAATGATAATTAATAACAATTGAAATCATTTATTAATTTATTTATAGATTATAATACAAATATAATATATTTTATATTAAATATAATTATGATATTCTGTTTTATTAGTAATATAAAATATTTAATATGATATGATATTTAACATTTATATAAATATAGTCTATAATATATTATATCTGTCTATAATATATTAAGATAAATGTTATATAATATTTAATATGACACTAATATATTTTAATGTTTACGATATCATTCAATCCACTTCAAAAAATCTGTCTACCCGGCCAAGAATTCTTCACCCATAACTAAACTTGCTCGACAGGTGGTAGGTCAGGGTCTGCTTGTGCTGTTGGATTAGGTGATGGGGAGGAAAGAGATGTATCCATGCTTTTTTTGCCTCCCTGCCCTCTATGCTCTAAAGACTAATAAGCTCACCTTACAGAGATTTTATGCCGCACTTAAGATAACCCTTGTTTTTATTACATTCAAATTTTGTATTTTATGTTGCAGATACCGGACCCCTCATTCGATATTTGGAGCTGGACCTTGGGTGAACCCAAGGCCCTACTGAATCCAAACTTGAATCAGAACCATTTTTGTACGTGGGCCTAAATGGGTGAACTTGGTAGTATAGCTGATAAGTTGAAATATATATTCTGCTGTATCTGATTGTCTCTTCTATAATATTTCTCTGCTGGATGATCGACACCTCTTGAAGTTGATTTCTTTATGTATTTATACCTTTCCTGTTGGGTTGGGAGAGACTTGTCCCTTCGCGTGGCATCTCTTCCTTCTTTTAATCACACCTCTTCTTCTTTAGAAAACCCACTGTTTTCTTAATGGAGTTGACTCAGCAATATCTGGTAATAATATAAACCTTTTTCTTAAAGCTGCGATAGTCTATTAATTAAATCACTGCTCTTACTTATTGCTTTAAATAGTAATAATTAATAAAATATATCAAGTAGTATATTAAATATGTAAACAGCATATGTGTTGATATTAGATATTAATCAATTGATTATATATTACTTTAATTAGTAATAATCAATAAAATATATCAAGTAGTATATTAAATATGTAAACAGCATATGTGTTGATATTAGATATTGATCAATTGATTTGGTAAGTAAAGAAAATAATAGATATTAATCGATTGATCATATAATAGATGTTAATCAATTGATTTGATAGATATATTAAATATGTGAAGTCTAAATATGAAAATGAGATTAATTCCTAGCCTTTATGAGGCGGATATGACATTCTGCCAGGAAAATGGTCACGTTGATATGCAATGTTTGGGAAGCATGTTAGCCGCCAAGTTGTGTCACCGTCGGATGTTAGCCGCCGACGGAGGTAAAGTTGGGTTACCGTTGGATGTCAGCCGCCGACGGAGGTTAGTTAGTTGCAATGGTTGAGAAGGGTGACGACGTTTGGTTGCACCGCTTCGGATGTTATATGTATATTGTACTTGCTTTTTGGAAAGGGCACTGTCATGGTATGACTCTAAATGATTAACAAAAGCTATTGTGTTCTCTTATATATATATATTATCTCTGTTGCATATCTTATTGATGGTTGTGCGTGTGCATCTGCAACAGAGATAATATATATATATAAGAGAACACAATAGCTTTTATTAATCATTCAGAGTCATACCATGACAGTGCCCTTTCCAAAAAGCAAGTACAATATACATATAACATCCGAAGCGGTGCAACCAAACGTCGTCACCCTTCTCAACCGTTGCAACTAACTAACCTCCGTCGGCGGCTGACATCCGACGGTAACCCAACTTTACCTCCGTCGGCGGCTAACATCCGACGGTGACACAACTTGGCGGCTAACAAAGCACACCCTCGTGAAATCCATGGTTTGAGAAATCACAATGAGGTTGTGTTAGAGGAAAAATTCCAAAAAGATGAATGTAAGGTCTTTAGCCTTAATATCTTGTGAATTGAATTAATTACTCATTTAACACCATCATCAAATTAATAATTCGAGCAATAACTCCATAAATTAATAAATAACATAATATAATGTAGAGTCTTAGTGCTTAATCTAGGCAAAAGCACATGTACATATATATATATATATATATATATGTTTTGATTACATGATTACAATGAATGTCCTCATGCCATGAGAATATCAATATTTATAAACAACTAAAATTTACAAATAATACAAGTTTAAACAATCGTCCTTGCTCACCATCAACCACACTATCATCTGCAGGCCGAGGACGGGAACATGGCCCAGGTGCTTTTCTGCCCAACCATGAAGCAATTATGCTTCCCCGGAGTTCTTCATGACATGAAGAATCACTGACCCTGCACGGAGAGCCTAGCTACCTGAAAACAATGGCATGATGCAAACCTTGGTGCAACCTGATACATCTACATGCACATCTAATATAATTATATATGATAATGCAATGTCTTATTATCAGGATATGACATAGGAATATATTAAGAAGTTTGCTAGGCATTTCATCTATTTCAATGAACAAGGCTTTTGCCAAAGCACTTTAAAATAACAGATTTTCCTGAAAAGAGGATCATCCTCTGTTTACCCATATTTCACACCCCTTCTTGGAAACATAGCTTAAACATACAATATAATGCAGACATTCACACATATTCCCATGAGTATATTTTTTATCCATTTTTTCCTCATGCTGATGTATCATATCCTATGATGAGATCATGTTATGAATTTGCAAGATAATGATACATTTCACTACATGGCTGTATATGAATATGCAAGATAATGATACATTTCACTAGATGACTGTTTATATTCCACAACATGGCTGCTTATCAATATGCAAGATAATGATATAATGCAGATTTTGTTTCAAAAAGAATGATAATGCATTTAAGAAGGTATGACACATGCATGTATATATAATATACATATATCATTCTATACATATTGATATATCATTATATACATATACATGTGTCTACATTTGTAAATAAAACAAGTGATTTCAGTCATAATATCAGTCACAGAAACAAATCAGATTTAATTGCAGTAAAAAATACACGGTATGAAGTTGTCTATTTTTAATATGTTTAATCTCTCTAGTAATCTGTCTGTATTTAGCTGTGAATATGGTTTCCTATTCCCTTTCATGTTACAGTGAAGATGAAAACAAAACTTCAATTTATCGTTACTAACATTCACAGTTTCAGATTTACAAGAAAATAAAAAGGTGTTTTGGTATTGCATTATCAAATATTGCATTTTCAAATGCAAGTTCTACATGATCTACATGGTGTGTGCAATAGGTATTTGTCTCATTATTTACTGAATGGTTAGACTCCTCTCCTCAACCACGTTCCTTCCTTCGACTCATACCTGCACTCAATCACCACTCATTCGCATGTCAATAGATTAGCTCTCAAAAGCATTGCTGAAGCATGTACAACATAGTAATATCATAATTTGACCATCATCTTTTCATTTGCATTTTAAATACAACATCATTTCTAACATATTTAACCATTTTAAATTAATCAAAGATAACTAATTAGTATCAGAGTCAAGTTTATTTCATTAATTTAATCAAGCCAAAAAAATGAGACATGACAATGAAGCAAAAGTCCTTCAAGAGGCTAGATATTCTTTGGAAAGAGAAAGAATGGTTTGTTCATCAAGAGCAGGAAGGAGCTGACCTTCCTTCATAGGTGCATGATTTTACCTTTGTTTGTGATTTTATTAATACAGAAGCATGTTGCTCTCTATTGGGAACATGATTCTATTGGGTTTTAGTGGATGCATGACTAAACAACGATGCAACATTTGAGTTTGAAAATGTTGTTTATCTCCCTTGTTGGATAATTTTGTTTGTGAACTTCAATTTTAAATTGTCTGCCTTCTTTCTCTAGGTGTGTAAGATCCCCTGCTAGTTGAGCTAATATCCCTCACTGATATTTAATTCCAATTCTCATCAGAATTTCAAAGGTTCACAAAAAGGCATTTGGACAAACAGTTGTCTGAAGTAACATTCAGTAATTAACTCTAAATTCCTCTGAGCAATTTTTCAAATACTTGTCATGAAAGTGTTATGGTGGTTTCGGATTGCAAAATCTTCATGAAGGATTCAGAAATGACAGTATCCCTCCAGTTGATAAACAATATCTAACATTCCTATCAGCAGTATTGCAGCTATATATAGAGTTCAGAAGTTCAGTTTGAAATGGAACAGTTTACTTGCTCATATGAGACATAAAGTGTGTCTTCAAACTGAATGATTCTGACCTTTTTTCACTGTCGATGATGATCAAACATCTCCCAAAATGGCACCCAATAGTCATTTGCAGTGCGCTAACACCACTGGTCAATATAGCTGCCCAGTTGTGAAGGAAATGATCCTCAGCGGGTTTCCAAAGTCACTTCAAAACGTGCCTATAACAGCCAGTGAGTCGTCTATGCTAATGATGCTTAATTTGGTGCTTTGATGTCTGTTCCTTGAACTGTGAATAGGGATTAAAACACCTCCAGATTTAACAACACAGCCAGCAATGGAGGAAATATATTTGCAATATCAAAATATGTATAACTATACACTGAGTACAGACGTTCACCCCGCAAGAGATACATGGCATTCCCAACCGTTCCAAAGCAATACGAAAGCCCGTCCTGGATTTACCTGCTGCCGCAGAACTTAGAAATATACGAATGTAACACCGGCAAATGTTTGAATGATATATGTATATATATATATATGGATGCCGTTAAACTTTAGAATAGACGGCTTCATTGGTCATTCGAGCCAATACTTTATTACTTCATTTGGCACACACAACACATATTAATATATTGTAAAGTTTCAGCCAAATATTATCGCCGTTACAAATGATCTCTGGCCAAATATTCAATGCTTCAACCTTTAAATGCCGATTCTTAAATATGAAGTATCCTCAGGTCAATATTTACAGCGATTAAATGTTCAGAATAAAATAACCTTTCAAATGCATACGGGCCCCACAATTCACTTTTCCTCATTGCTCAGAATTAAATATTCAGAATATATAATCTCCAAAATAGTTCATACCAAGATAGATGAGAATTCAGAAAAATCAAAAAACCATTTACCATTAACATTCAGAAATGCATAGAGAGCATCCAAAATAATAAATAGTATTGATAACATTCAATGATTTTTATTAAGGTAAATACATGTTTTGAATGGACCTCGAAACCATTTACAAAAGATTACATAAGATTTTCAATAAAGTTAATACAACCATAGAACGCCTACTAAAAGACAAAAAGCAGGACTAGACCCTAAAAAAATCACTAAAGCAAACTAAAACATAAAACCAAAAAGACAGTTGACAACAGATCTACCATCAACCTTCCAGCAAAAAGCTTGCACAAAATACATCTTAGCTTCAATGGCCTTTTCAGCCTCTTTCTGCATTTCCTCCATCTTCTGGATGGAATCTTTGAGGTTTATAAGTTCCTTAGGGATATCAGGAACTTTCCTCTTGAGGTTGCTTTTGGTTCTTGTACGAGGCCCTGTAGACTGATCTTTTCCCCCAGCATCATCAACCATCATTATGGTTGTTTTCTCCAGCAGACTGCTCTCCAGATAGGTGTACAACGATTTTAGGTTCATAACAGAGACCTTGAGGCCTTCGTTGCCATGCTTCAAAATTTCTCTAATGCAGTAGCCATTATAATTGATTTTTTCATTAATCTCCTTGAGCTTTTCATCCACAATAGCAGAGATAGTAGCATTCAGGTTTTCATCAGAGTTGTTTGTATTTACCTTGTGCAAGACATCTTCATTACAATTTTCCAGCTTTCCTTTGAGAGACACCATTTCATCTTCCAAGGCCTTGAGGTTGCGACCCATTTCCTTTAGATCCTATTTCAGCCATTTTATCACATTTATGTCGTGGCCTGCAAAGTTCCTAACCTCCTGAAGAATATTTTCATCAACATCAAATCCAGCGGGAACCTCTTTCTCCTTCCCATCTCTTAGCCTTTTCTCCTCTTTTCCCAACCCTTGTCATAGGCTTCCTGTGTGGAGTCCCTTTCTCAATTTTCCTTTTTTTCTCTTTCTTAATTTTCTCAACGCTCTCTTCCTTCTCCGAACCCTCCTCTTCCATCCCCTCTTGTCATTTTCTGCTTCCTCCTCGTTTACCTCTTCCTTCTCACCCAAATCTTCATCAATCTGATTCTTCTTCTCCCTCTTGTTCCTATCCTTTGAAGAAGAGCCCTTCACAAAGGTCTTTGGTTCCAAATCCTCTTCCTCAGCCACATCGTCCCTGTTCTCCTCAGTCTTCGTCCCTTCCTCATTTTCCTGGTTAGAGGAGTTATGATCTTCTATGACCTCTCTTAAATCTCCCTTTCCCTTCCTATCCTTATTGTCCTTAGAACCAAAACCAGAAATTTCCTTATTAGTTTTATTCTTCTTTCCTTTAACTATTTTAGGGATAGCATTAGGGATATTATCCCTAGAATGGTCTGCAATAAGCAGAATTAATCCTTCATGCACCATCGGATAACCAGGATTTTTTCTATTTTCCAAAATACTGTTCAAAGAACTTAACAGGTAGAAAGGGAAATAAACTTTCTTCTGATACCTGAAGTGGTTGACCAACACAAAGTGAAAGCTGTAGACCTTCGAGAAACGCCCGTCAAGAGTGAAATATTCCATCATAACTTTTATCACTTTAGCCCAAATCTCCTTAATCCTATTCATTTCAACATAATCTCCTGAGCATTTGACCAGCATTGCTTCTTCTTCTTCATTTTTTGGGAAAAGCTTTATATCTTGAGTTCCCATGCGCTTGTTGTTCTTGTAAAACTTCATGCCATCCAAAGGCATTCCCGTTATCTCAGAAACAAGATTCAACGAGAGAGGGAAGGACTTACCCATCAGGTTAACTATACCATTTGCCCACCCAACAACAAATTTCTCTGTAATCTTCTTGTCATAGCCATGAAGTCTTTCTAGGTAAGGAGAAACCCCTCCCTCCTGGAGCTTTCTCCAAACAATCTTCTCCTTTTTCCATTTCTCACAATCCTCAGGCTCTTCCCTTCTCAAACCACCTCCCATATCTTCGGCCAACTTTTGATCTCTCTTGTTAGCTTCTTTCCCTGCTTCTACTACACTAGATGTCTCTACGTGGCAAACTCATGAACACAGAGAACCATCATCGAATAGGGAAAACATGCAGTCAATGGTCCATACACAGTCAACATTAATAATCTAGTCAACAATATTCATGTGCAATCATCAATTAGAGAACTTGCACAAATTAATAATCCAATACGTTATATATTTGGGGGAGCAAGAATAGGAGTTATTGATAAATTGGAAATCCATTCCGTTATAGTCGAGTACATTTCAAACTTAATAGATAAATGTTAAATGGTATTGCTCACTAATACCCTGGGTTGCCATATACATAATAATGAGATTCTCGAATACGCAACATACATTGAGAAACACAGAAATATTAATATCAAAACATATTGATGGGATCACCAACCAACTATTTAATAAGAAGTTCTATCAAAACATAATCAAAATTAATTAGTCAAACGACAAGTTACTGAAGGGTCGCATCCTCTTGAAGAGATCTACTTCTTCAATCCCAAAAAACATACCCGTTGTGTGTGATATAAGAAATAGTTCTTGATCAAGGTGAATAGCATTGAAGAGGAATTATTATTTATACAAGGTATTCAAAAAGAATACACATCAATTGTGCTTATAAAAAGAGAATTGATATTATATTATTTGGCTGGCAAGTATCATAGGTCAACATATTGATATAACTTATCTATGAATCAATGTTGAATTGCAGAATATTATATTTGCAGTCTTTTAGGATCAGAGATCCTTATTAAATCTAATATATTTGAGTGAATATATGTTATACATATATTTTTGTAATACCCAAATTATATATAAGTTACATTTTATATATGTATGACTATATATATATATAGTAAGATCATAAATGAGTAAACATCTATATTAATAGTATATATATTAATTAATAATAATAAAAAAATAAGAATAGATATATAGAACCTATTACTATTTGGCTAAGAAGGGAAGACTAAAGTGTTACCAAGGAGGGGCTTGTATAAATCCAAACAATGGATCTTTGTCCAAAGATAGGGTAGGGATCAGCGACCCCGAGCGCCTTGCAAGCAAAGTTCCAAGAAAGGCTTAAGGGCTTGGATGTGTAAACTTTGAGCGAATCCATTGCAAGTTGGTATCTAGGCAACTTGGATAACACCAACTCCTTCCGTCATTGAGCTGGAATAGTAATAAGGTAAGCATGAATGATAATAATTTGAACAGATAACTTAAATCTAATAGAATGAATGACTTCCTATCAAGGGACATTACAAACCAAACCCTAATTGGGAAATTTAGGATAAATTAAGTAATGTCCCACCAGGGGACATTACAATTTGAGATCCACATACATTACTATTAAATTCCAAACTTCTGCAAATAAGGACAATAGTGAACTTTGAGTGAATCCGCTTCCCAAGAAGATTGGGTTTCTGTCCAACCTTCGATCAACTCCTGAAGGTTTTCAACTCCAGAAATTCAACTAATGCAAATGCATCAGACAATTTCAATCAAATTCTATAAACTTGAACATGTCCAAATGCAATGCAAACCCTTCTTTATAACAATTGGGAGAAGCTTCTAGATTTCCTTTATGAAGTCGCTTCTCGGACAAGCTGGAGAAATAAGTGACTTTATAATATAACTTTATTTACAAGGTGCACCGATTGTAAAGTCTTAGCATTTGTACTTTTCCAAACTAGTTTCTTCTTCTAATCGAGACACAGTTACACTCAAAGATTGGAGACTTCAACTTCAAAAATGTTTTTATCTCCACATTATGAACTTTTTGTATAGACCTGTGATTACTCAGTGAGTTTATTGCAAAAAAATGTTGAACATTTGCAAAAAATTGCACCAGAGACGCTTGGTGATTGAATGGGGAGTGGATTTGTCTTGCAAGATCATGTGAACTGGTGAGTTTTTAAGCAAATCTTCAAGCTATTATTACCTATATACATTTTAAAGCTTTTAGTGCTGTACATCTCTCAAAGATTAAATATAAGTTTATAGATTACTGGGGTGGTTTGTTGATGCCTCTTCATTTTGTTCCTTTGGTTGCTACGTGATGCTTGTGCTTTCAAATGTGCCATAGAGCTTAAGATAGCTCACCAAGTGCACAACTGCCAAATTCTTGGGTTCCAGGTTATGAACGTTAACAAATTTAGAATAATTTGGAAGTCTATGTTAGCCGGAAAGACTACTTTATGTTATGTCATGTATTAATTATGTGGTCCCGACAGGAATTAGTTATTACCGAAGGGCAGTTGGGTTGGGCGGTGATGTTTGGTCACACCCCTTTGGGTAGATAAATATGTACCACCTATGGGTGAAGGAGGGATTATGATGTGAATGTACTCATACGTTGGAATGATTAATGAAAACATCTATTATTCTCTGATATATTCTGTGTTTATTACATTTCCTGTACTATGTCTATGCAATATTAAGTTTACCCCAACGGGCAAACATTTGGCGTCGTTGCCAAACAAATCTGGCAAGTGACGGAATGAGTGACTAGAATTGATGCCCAATCTTTTAAATAAGGATAGGAATAAAAAGGAACAACCGAATGTCTTGGAGGCTATGCATCAAGCCCTAATCTTTGCCCAACAAGTCGAATGCTGACGACGGTTCAGACATCTCGCCGAGGGACAACCAGCCGACGAGTTAACCGAAGGATACCATGGAGATGGTACCGACGGTAACTATGGGGGTGTCACGGGAGGTGTAACAACTGAAGGAGACAATTACCGTACAAGAGAACAATGACGGGTAAGAAGTAGTGAAGAATTGTTGGAGGAAACATGACAAAGGCTGAATCTGATTGAGGGAACACGAGAACAATTCCGAAACTTGTCCATCTCACCACAGGTAGAGGGAGCAGGAAGTGGGAGTGACAAAGGATCCAACGCAGCTAGAGGTGCCGAAGGGGCACAAGTGCTGGATAGCCAAGACACACTGTTTGATCCTCGTAGCCTAACGTAGGAAGACAATCTAGTAGTCGGAACGTGGTACCCACTGTATTGCAGTTTAACCCGGGTGGGTAGACACAAACCCCACCTCTCCAACCCCAAGGGGCACAACCGGTACAACAACCATTAGCCATGGCCTCGAATAAGTAGAAACTATCCAAGTTCATGGGCCAGGCAAAGGAGGATCCTATTCGCCATTGCCGAACGTGTGAAACCATATGGACCGCGAACGAAGTCACAGACTAGGACGAGTGGGTTAGACAATTCCCTGCCACATTGAGGGAAGGGGCCATCGACTGGTACTCCGATGTTGATAAAATTGGTTTGACAACATGGGCCATAGTGAAGAAGGCTTTCCAGACAGAATTTCAGTTGCTAAGAGATGACAATGAGATCCTTGCCGAAACTTACAATACAAAACAAACGAAGAACGAGTCGGTTCGGGCCTATGGGTGGCAACTAAAGGAACTCGTTGGAAAAATAGAATTTGCCCCGGCCGACGAACTCAAGAAACAATGGTTCGTTGAAGGACTAAAAACTTCTCTCCGCAAGAAGATGAAAATCGTACCCCCGACATTGTACAATAATGCATATAACCATGCGATGGATCTGGAGAGTGAATGCAAGACCTCCAAGAAAACTAAATTCTCCGATGATGAATCTGAGGCGGAAAGTAGCAAGGGAGAATCAAGTAAGAAAGTGCATGCTTTACAGAAAGACCTTGAGATGATGATGAAAGAATTTAAGACATCCAAGGGAGGCTCAAGCAAAACCAAGGAAGATACTGTGTGGTGTACGGATTGCAAAGAAGTGGGACACACCAAAGGTTCTTGTCCGAAGAAATCCTTTTGCGACATCTGCCAGATTGTGGGACATTCCACCAAAGGATGTCCTTACAATCTGAGGGCCAGGAATCAACAAGTGTTGTTTACGCAAGAGCAACCCTCTACATCTGGAACCGATTGCCAACAAAATACTGCATCATCCGGCGGCTACATAAATAACCGACGGGGAGGCAGAGGGAATGATGATAACAATAATAACCGCCCTCGGATCTAGTATGATGCGAAGGGGAGACCAATGGTACAATGTAGAAATTGCAACCAATGGGGACACCTTACCTAGGATTGCCAGAAGGAGGCTCTCACTCCACAAAAATTGTGTCGGTGTTGCGGACCGGGGGACCACGAAGAAGCCAACTGCCCGAAGCCCGACTGCAACCTCCTTGACGTGGAGAGAGGGGGAGAAAAGGAGATCTTGGCAATTACATGCGCACAAACGAAGAAGGCCACAGAGAAACAAAGAGTACTCGAGGCGAAGGCCGAGATTGAGAGGGAAATGCAGGACCAAGGGACTCCACAGATACCTCCGGCACTTCTACTCGAGCGATGGCGGAACAAAACATCTTGAGGCAGATGATGCAATTGGAGATACCGATAAAGGTCAAGGACCTGCTCAAAATGATGCCGCATCTAAAAACAGCCTTGTTTTTAGGACAAAACTTCCCAACAAGTGCATTTGAATGAACGGAGGTTCCTAGCAGCTCCACAGCGGACCCCATGACGTTGGCTATAAACAGTGGGCAAAATCCTATAGTAATAGAGATGGGTATCTTGGGTACCATTCTCACTAACACAATTGTCGATGGTGGATCAGGGGTGAATGTTCTACCTGAAGAAACTTGGAAGAGTCTAGGGAAACCGACACTGTGGCCGCCGACCTTCAATTTACTGGGGCTGACCAACATGGCATCAAACCCCTCGAAACCATGATGGCACAACAAGTAACCATCGGGACACAACCGTTCATCTTGGACTTCGTAGTAATTCTGCTGAAGCAGAAAGGGTACGACGCCATCCTAGGGAGAGGGTGGCTAGTGACTGCCAAAGCAAATCACAACTGGAAAAGAAATATTTTATCATTCGAGAAAGGAGGCAAAAAGTTTGTCGTCGACCTCACCACGCAGATGGTAGGGGAGGAAATGGCATCCTCCTCAGACTCGGAATCGGACAATAGAGGAGACGAAGGGAAAGAGAGCATGGAACCCAATGAGGAAGGGGTACTAAAATTGGAGGATGATACAAACTCTGTGAATGGTCTCTTCCACTGGCAAATGAAGGACTACGAACTCTTCCGACCAGCATGCAATGTACTAAGTATTGAGGAAGAGCCGAAAACATTTCCCCCGGAGTACGGTGAATACAAGGAAGGGGATGCAAAAGTAAGCGAAGTCTTGATGCATAAATTTGATGAGCAAAACCCCATGCAGTATAAGGAGCCATTTGTCAAACCAATGAATCTGGGCAAGGAAGATGAACCTAAGATCATTCTTGTCGGCGACGATTGGAATCCTAAGTGGAAGACTGCAGCCTTCAAAATCTTTATTCTCCTTATGTACGGGTAAGAGATCGTGGTCCTTGTAGAATTTATGGTTCCAAGCCTTTGGATCGCCATTGAAAACATACTCGACGACAGGGAAAGCTTGAGGGAGCCACTGTACACTCTCAATAAATTCGATGAAAAAAGAATGATAGCACAATGGGCAACGAAGGTCGCACAACAACAGAGAAAATGTTGGCACGATAAGCACCTACGAAAGATGCGTTCCTCCTCTGGCCAGCTGGTGCTGAAGTACAATGGAAAGAATGAGATTAAGCCAGGAAAATTTCGGGAAGTCGGCTACGACGAGGCTGTCAAGTTGTGGACTCTCGACAGATTGGAGATACATGAGGCCATAGTTCAAAATATCATTATCGACAACTTATCGCGGAGGGCAAAAAAAATATATCAGGAGATATCAGAGATAAGTCGGGAACTTATCGGCGAACTTCTCGGGAACTTAAAAAATGGCTTAAATTTAATTCGAAATGCATTTTTTTTGCAAAATTCAATAAGGAGATTCATCTAATGAGTTAGTAAATGAGTAAACAAACCAAACAAGCTGATCTAGATATATATAAATGCAAATATGTATCAAAATTGCATCCTCATGTGGAATGCTGATGGCTGGTAGCCATAGTTTGAACTCGAAAGAAAACTAAAAACAACAAATTGTCTTTGTAAAACTATAAGCAAATACATATGCCAAGTACAATATCAAACTAGTCTACATCTTCCCCTTCCCCTTCCCAGTAGCTCTAGTAAAAACTATGGGAGTGGGAGGGGGTCTAGCCCTAGTAGTCTGCTGTGGCTGTGCCACCTCCTTGAGCTCCCTTTGCACAATTGGCTGTGACTGGACCTCCACCCTAGATGTAGATGGTGCTGACACTGACAATGACTCCTCATCATCTGTACAAATTGTCTTTGTAAAACTATAAGCAAATACATATGCCAAGTACAATATCAAACTAGTCTACATCTTCCCCTTCCCCTTCCCAGTAGCTCTAGTAAAAACTATGGGAGTGGGAGGGGGTCTAGCCCTAGTAGTTTGCTGTGGCTGTGCCACCTCCCTGAGCTCCCTTTGCACAATTGGCTGTGACTGGACCTCCACCCTAGATGTAGATGGTGCTGACACTGACAATGACTCCTCATCATCTGTAGCCTCCTCACTCTCACTGCTCTCATGATCATCCTCCTGAATGTCATCCAATCCTGTTGTGAATCCATCCTCCTCCATAGCCTGCCTCTCCAAATCATTGATGTCATCGTCTATGAACAATGGAGGCTGCTCCTATGATGTCCAATCACTGTACGGATCTATGTCATCCAAATCAAGTGGCCCTGCTGGTGGTAACTCTACCTTTCTTATGCGCAACTTAAGGTTATATTGCACATAACCAAGGTCATTGAGGCGTTTCTGTGCTAACTTGTTCCTCTTCTTCGTGTGAATGGCCTCAAATAAGCTCCAACTACGCTCACAACTAGATGAGCTACATGGTTGAGATAAGATGCGCAAGGCAAGTTTTTGCAGATTTGGGACATTCCCACCCCAATTTCGCCACCAAGTATCTGCAAGATAAATATTAAAGAGTTAGAAAGCAAGGTGAAAACATATTTTAGTAACTTAGTTTTTAACTACTTATCATGCATGTGAAAGACACCAAAAATCCAAATATTGTAGCTGGGGTTTGAGTCTTTCTTCCTCTTCTTGCCAAGTTTGAGGAGAATAGCTTTCCCGTTGCATTCTGATACACTTCCATCTCGGCCACAATGAGGTCTCTCACCTCAACCTCAGGTACCATCCTCTGCATGCATTTAGTGAAGCCCTCCATGACCTCTCCATTGGGATCCCCGTAGGATGGAGAGAAGCGAAAAGAAGGGTTGAAGAAGTACCCCGTTGCATGAATGGGTCGGTGGAGCTGATTGCTCCACCTCTTATCAATAATTTCCCATATGGGGTCAAATTTTAGGCTGTTCCCCTTGTAGTGAGTTTTAATAGCCTCTTTGGCCCTATCCATGGCCTCATAAAGATACCCCATTGGGGTTTGATCCCCATCTACCAAGCGGAGAACTCTAACCAAGGGCTTTGTCACCTACAATTGAAAAGTAGAAAAATATTATCATTAATTATAGACTAGAGTTCCAAATTAATAATGAAAGACTTGATTCTTGAATACAAAAAAATAAATATTCAACTTTTGAAGTTTCAAAGATACCTTCACAATTTCTGTAGCATCATCAAAAAAGTGGTTGTCAAAGACAATGTATGCAACATTTTGACCATTAGCTTTCTTTGAATAACTTGAGTCTAACCATGGTTGACTCACAAACATTTGCTTCAAAGGATTCAAAGAACTAAGAACACTTTGCAACGTTAAGAAAATCGTTGCAAACCTTGTAGCTACAGGTCTAACCAACTCCTTCCCATGGGTGAATTTTCTCATCAAGTGGAGAACCCAAGGGTGATTGTAGATATATTTTGTTATCTTTTTTGCATCCTCTATAATCGATTTCACCCAATCCAATTTTCCTATGTCCTCCAAAAGAAGGTCAAGGATGTGCGCTGCACAAGGAGACCAAAAAAGTGTACTATATTTATCTTCGAGGATCCTGCCTGCTGCCACATATGCCACTGCATTGTCGGTTATTATTTGCACCACATTAGCAACCCCCACCTCCATCACAACTTGCTCTAACATTAGAGCCAAAGTTTCAGCTGTCTTTATCTTGTCTGAGGCATCCAAGGATTTCAGAAAGACCACTTGATCCTTGCAAGAAACTAAAAAATTGATGATGGTACGGTTTCTTTCATCTGTCCATCCATTTGAAAGTATGGAGCAGCCAAATTGTTTCCATTGCAATTTTTGGTCTTCTACCACATCATTGGCCCTAGTAACAACATCTTTGATCAATCTACAAGAACAAAATAAAAATAACATTAAGTACACAACTTTGTTTAAAAAAATTACATTCAACGAAAATAAGTAAATTGTAAAACCGTAAAAGTGAACTAACCTCCCACTCAAGTCTGCAGGAGTAGGTGCCTTGTAGCCCTTTCCCGCTCTAGTGATTCCTGTCACAAAATTCAGCCAATAGGGGACTTGCTGCAACATTGAAAGGGATATTGTTAAAATACCAAAAATCAGCACATTGAATGTCAACTTGCCGATGCACATCGCTGTTCCACCCACTACCCTCTAGTGATGGTTGTGCTCCAGGTGGGTTTTTGGGCACAAAAAAATTATCTATAGAAGATGCACGTGGTGCTGGTCTACTAGAACCAGCGGAAGTGGAAGGCGAGGAGAAGGTAGATTTGCAGATCCGTGGGCCACGATGAGAGCCCACTATGCCCTCAAGTGCTGCTTCATCTTCTTCAAGGGTGGATGGGATACCTGGTCACAAATCACAACCCACATTATTTCATTATGATCATTGTTATAATTTATAAACTTATAGGCTTTAGCAAAATCTAAATTGTTGAGGTGATTATAAAATAATAAATGATTCTTAAAATGAGACAATGTGAGATACCTTGCGAATCAGAAATGGCTGCCCTCATGGCCAATTTTGCCCTTTCCCTTTGCAACTTTTTCTCTTCTCCAACAGCGAGCAAGGCATTCATCTCTCATTATTTCTGGGGTGGTGGCGTCACAAACCCTTGTGTCACGCTTTGTGATCCCTACAAGGTGGTATTTCAAACGAGATATGCCTCCACTAACTAGTTTTTCACATTTTATGCATATCACAGTATTATATTCGGGTCCTTCAAAAGCATATGCCCATGCCTTGTCTCTAGCCTCTTTAGGGCGCGTTCCTACATATCCCGATGGACATGCGTCCACTGGGGCACTGGCAGACTCTGCAGCTGACCTAGTTGTAGAGGAATCCCTATTTGCCATTTTGATGAAGAATCAAACTGCATGTCACATACAAAATGAGGGCACAAATTTAGAAATTTAACAAAGAAATTTGTAAACAAACTAAGTTAGTTTAAAACTTTAAATAAGTTTAAACATAGCTGAAACTTGAAGGAAAAAACCAAAAAACTTGTAAGGTTATGAAATTTTTGAGAAAATATGAAGTTTTTGAGAAAACTATGAAAAATTTGCAAAAATTGCTAAAAAATAGTGTTAGATCTTATTCATTACGTTCTAAAACAAGTTAGAGTAGATTGGAAATGATATTATATAGTTTGTATAAACTTGAATGCATTTAATACAAGACAAAATGATTTTAAAACAAAAGGGAAATTTTTTTGAAAACTTACTTGTGAATTTGAATTTTCTTGAAAAATCCCTTCGAATCCGCTTCAAATCCACTTTGAATCGATCTAAAATACCTCAAATGTCGATCTTTCTCCTCCAAAACCCTTCTTAACTTCTATCCTCTCCCAAAAAATGACTGTCATTAAAAAAAAACCAAACTGGCACTTTATTTGGCCGTCTGCGTTTTAACCGGGCGTGGGCGCGATAAACCGCGATAAGTAATCAACTTATCAGCGATAAGTTCAACTTATCGGTGATAAGTTGAACCGGCGATAACTATACAAGTTTTATCGTCGTGCAGAACTTATCACGATAAGTTCACTTATCGCCAATAAGTGTGCGATAATTTGATCTATGCATGAGGCCATCAATGGGTCCAAATTGAAACCTTACCTGGAGAGGATAGAGCCGAGAATAGGGACAGAGCACCTGAGGTTAGGCAGGTGACTCGAGAGCCATCCATACGGGTGACCGGAGAAGCATCCGAAAGGAATTTAGATTAAGAATTTATGTGAAAAAAAAAGAAAAAAAAAAAGAGGAACCTGCGGAAGTCACCGGACGATGGCATGACCACCGAACGGTGGAATGTTCACCGAACGGTGGCATGACCACCGAATGGTGGCATGCCCAAACATGCATTTTCTTGCAGTAGCAGAGAAGACACGACACAGATTTTTGCATGCAACCAGAACTTGAAAGCAACTGTATGGCTCAGTACGAAGGTGAGGAAGGCTAATTAGGGAGACGTTCCATACAGACGACAAGGAGTGGTAGCAACGAGGGTGGTTTTCAATCGCATGATCTGGTACATGGCACTAGTTCTAAAAAAAAAACGAAGACAAATAAAAACAGTTCACAGTGAATAACGTATGGCATCGAGGGGAAGGACATAGGTAGGTAGTGAAGAAAACATAGTTATTGGCTATTTGCTTAGACACTGAAAGCGGTTGGCAGAAAGAGTATGACATTGGAAGAAAATCACGAAAATGGTGCGCCCCAAGACCCCGCGGGGGTGCTGCCCCTCGACCACGCTGGGGGCATTGCCCCCAGACCCCAATTTTATTTTGGAGGTAAACTACAATTGTGCGTCGGGGCATCAGAGCAGTCAACGTAAGCAGTGGGTTTGTTTCTTACGATGAGAGAGAAGCTTGAAGCCAAGCATTGGAAGGAAAGTCCTAAGCCGTAGAGGGAGATGGATTTGGAGGTTGTGAACCAACAGAGTTGAGGGAAGGCATTGCAAGAACAAGAAGTCGTACAACACGAGGAAATTATTCAGTTTAGTTATTAGCCTTTGGGGAGTGTGACCAGTTCATGAGACCTGGAGCTGCTGCAGACATGGAGTTTCTACATGCCAGAGGTAGAGCGAGCACCCGAGCAAGCCTTTCGAGAAAGGTACTATGCTTTGAGGCGCTCAGAGTAGGTTTTGGTTGGACATGAGGCTATCTTGGTGGATGCACAGAGAACTCAGGAGGAGCTGACCACCCGGTTGGAGGCAATTGAGCGACACTTGGCTCAGCGTACCCAGGAGTTGGAAGTGGAGAAGGCGGCACGGGTGGCTATTGTGGTCAGATTGGTTAGGGAGACAGTATCGTTTGAACAAGAGTTAGTAGAGGCTATAGTTGAAAAGTGTGTTTTGGAGACAAGTTTGGTGCAGGCACGGGAGGAATGTGATGTGATGGAAAAAGAACTATTCGAAGCAGCATTGATGGTGAAGGCGGCACTTTAGTTTCTTCAGGGACGCCCCTTCGCCCCTTCTAAGTGATTTTCTTATTCTATGTAGTGTATTTCATCTCCCTTTTGTTGTGAGTCGCCAGAGATGACTTTCTTTTTTTGGGGGGATGATGTTAGCCGGAAAGACTACTTTATGTTATGTCATGTATTAGTTATGTGGTCCCGACGGGAATTAGTTATTATCGAAGGGCAGTTGGGTTGGGTGGTGACATTTGGTCACACCCCTTCAGGTAGATAAATATGTACCACCTATGGGTGAAGGAGGGATTATGATGTGAATGTACTCATATGTTGGAATGATTAATGAAAACATCTATTGTTCTTTGATATATTCTGTGTTTATTACATTTCCTGTACTATGTCTATGCAATATTAAGTTTACCCCAGCGGGCAAGCAGTCTATTCCGCCGGCACTCTGATAATTCCATGCTTAGATGCTATTTTTTAATTCCAGAAAATGCCTGACGCTTCTGCCATGCTGTCTTTTATCCTAGATGGTACATTGGAGCATTGCTTTTCATTTCGAATTAGCTTTGTCCTAAGTCGATCACTTAAGATTCGGTTTCGCACATTGACTGTAAAGGTAATTGGCCATTTATCTGAGATATGGAATGAAAGATTTTGAAACTAATATATGAAGAACTCTGATATCCATTTATCTTTTTATGAGACATCTGTGGTGCTATAGGGCGCCTTGTGTGGATAGTTACTCCCCAAATACTGATTCAATTACACAATGTATGTTAAGTGTATGTACTAGGAGTTGTCCTGCTATACCACTATTTGTTTATGCATACAGGAAAGCCTAAGTTATAGCTTCCCAATTTTTGTTAAGGCTCTTCAAGAATTGCTCTAGTGATTGGCCAGAGGATTTTTGCTTGTAGTATAACTTTTTATATTGCATTTGTTTTTTTGTATAAGAAATGTTCCTATTTGGTTCCAACTAATATATGTTATTGGGTTGCATTGCATTTGTTGGGCCTAAAGCCCCCTTATATTCCAGTATAAGATATTCATTATTTTTTTTCTGAAACTATTGTCTCTGTCCCGAGTTTCTTTTCTCACAGTAGTTATATTGTCTTCTTTCCTTTTGCTATTGACAAGTCTGTTTCTATTAGAATAAGCTCCTTTAAGAAATTGCCATTTGCAAGGGTTTACAGAATGATGACTTGAGTTGAAGGTCAACTGTATTCCTTTAAGTGTCTCACATTTTTTTTTGCTTGGATTGCCTGATTTTTCATGTAGTAGGGATCTGTGAATGCTCGATAATATCTAGTAGTTTAATTTCTGTCTTGTTGTGTCCAGCTTTCCTTGAGTGTTTGTTTTCACATTTTTGTTCGAACAACATGCATGTTTCCAATTTCACATATTCATAAATATTTACATATTAGTACCATAAATCTCCATTTAATCTTTTGCTTCTCACATTCGGGCAGTGCAAGATGTTTTTATCTTCAGGGATGTTCTGAAATAATCTTGGCTTACCTTCACTAACATTTCCAGGTTTTTGCGCCTCATTGCTTACTTTGATTGGGCCATGACACCTTTAATTGTTGATGTAAATGGGGAGTTAACCATGAAGGACCGTGGTCAAATTATGGTACGCCTTTCTTGTAACATATTGATGTTAATTTTCAGTTGATTATTGAGGATACCTTTAACATATGCTTATTTATGTCCTCTGTTTAACATCATAATGAGAGCATTTGCAGTACCAGTTTGCTGCTAAACGCAAAGAGTTTAAACGAGAAGTTGTTGCAAATAAGGGAGGGACAGCCATGTACATTGCAACACCATATGATCTAGAATCTGAAAGCTGGACCTCATTACTCCCAGACAATCAGGTATCTTTTGAATGCATTTTTCTACATCATGAAATTGAATATGTTATTGAGTTGCCTTTTGAACACTACAAAAGGAATGTTGGAACATATTAACGATTTCTCAATATATTGACTAATATCAAAGGAAATTAATTTCTTTTGTGGAAATAGCAACACATTGTATATCTATATTTCATTTTTATTACGATAATAGATAGTTTCTAATTTTATCTCTCTTTCGTCTATTTGTAATGGTCACTCTTTTTGTAATGTTTCCATAAACTTATGTTCGTTATGAAAACTTTCTCTTTCACTCTACAAGAATGTTTCTATTTCCTCTCTCCTGTTCATTATAGAAACATTCTCTTGTATCTTGTATATATAGATCATTCATGATCATTGTTTAATAACACATTCATTATTTTACCACAATAATTTTCTGTTCTTACATTTTATTTAAGCAAAATAGTTAACCAATTGCTATCCCATCTTAGTTTTGTGGCTTTGGATTCCTTCCTTCAACAACTAAATGAACATTGAACATTATCATATATTTTTCCTAAAACCTCAGTCAAATCAATTAATGATATCAGATTTCCACAATCCATAGAGTTGTAAGTTGCTGTTTGTGGATTTGATTGCATGTGAGTTTTTTTTATCAATGTTTCAGATCATTCTCCATTTCTCTTTTCAAGGAGTAATCTATGAACAGGTTGATGGTGTAGCTATGCGCTCCCCCCTTTTGCCCGTCATAGCTAATCTTTACATGGAACATTTTGAAGAAAGTGCACTTCACTCCTTCCCGCTTAAACCAAGGTGGTGGAAATGCTATGTGGATGATACCAATATTTGTTTACATGTTCTTGACAAGTTAGGAGAATTTCATTTGCACGTCAAGAGCATAGCTCATTGAATATCCTTCACCAAGGAGCTTGAGGGGGACAACCAACTTCCTTTCCTTGACATTCTTCTCCTCAAAAAATCTGATGGTTCCCTTGGTTGTTGTGTGTTTCTTAAGCTACCCACACCGATCTCTACCTACTCTCCTCCTCTCATCACCATGCTAGCCAAAAAAATGGTATCCTCAAAAACCTGGCCTTGGGAGCATTTTATGTTTGTGATGATGATCACCTCAACCGAGAGCTTACTCATCTCCGTAAAGTCTTCACATTGCAAGGATACTCTAACAAGTAAATCTCAAGAGCCTTCAACCAAGCCAAGTTGAGGTTCCTTTCCAACACAACACCCACCCAGCCCTCTGTTAATGTTTTCAGATTATCACAAGGAATATGCAATCTATAGAAGTCTTTCAAACACTAAGCACAGGATATAAATGAATAAACACAAAGAAGGATAGATAATACCTAGAAATCAGACTAAGGTAATGTCTTCGAGCTTCATAATGTGTCTTCTTTCAATGTTGATATAGCCCACCTAGGGCTTATCCAATTCTGATGCAATATTGTAAACAACTAGCGCTCAGATCTGAATATAATCAATGCTTAGA
The DNA here is from genome assembly GCA_027943335.1 of Chamaecyparis obtusa. Lineage (NCBI taxonomy): Eukaryota > Viridiplantae > Streptophyta > Pinopsida > Cupressales > Cupressaceae > Chamaecyparis > Chamaecyparis obtusa. The sequence continues at coordinate 1,017,661 of BSBK01003189.1, forward strand.
TTGATTCCGATCTGCATATATGCTGTCAAGGTTTGCTCACAATATGTCGCCAATCTGCCCTGATTTGGCCTTCTACTAAATCTGCCCTTGTAGCTTTGATATGTATAGTATTGATGCCTGTTATGTACCTGCTGATCAACTTTGCTAAGTCTAGCTGATCACAAATTGGTCTGATCTTGATGCCTGAAGTTCGCTGTTGCAAGCATGATGTTGCTCATCCGAATGCTTGATCGAACCCTTGAATTCGCTCACAATATTTGCTTATGCAAGGTGCGAATTACCCTAAATATAATTCGCTGATCTGCAATTCGCTCCTTTAATGAATTGGCTGAGGCTTCCAATGTTGGTCTAATTCCATAATGCAAAACCACAAATTCGCTGCTAGTTGCTTGACCAAATCGCTCATCCATCCAAGGTCAAATTCGCTGCCTCAAGAATCAATGCCAAGTAGAAAGCAATGTTTGAATATGCTCCGTAAATTTGCTCATCCAAAGATCTTGCTGAAGGAAGAAGGCAATTGCAGACTTGAGATCCTTGAGGGAGAATCACATGTTATGTTTTTGATGCCTTTCTCCTCAAGGATCGAATCATTATATATATGAGATTTTGGAGATAAACTCCACCACCTCAAGGTGGCTGACTTGGGCCCTCCAAAGTACATATTAAATATAAACTTATTTATGCAAATCGATCAAACAATAAATAATAAATATTACTTATATTTATTATTATTATTTATATCGTTTTACAATAGTAAATATATATATCCTATGTATATTTATTATTATTATTATTGCCTTTAATTAGTTCAAGATGGTTGATCTATTGCCCTAAAGGCCATAATATCAACACCCTCAATCATCCCAATTGCCACCCTTTTCTACACCGAAGGCATCTTTCAAAAATCTTCAAAAACCTTCTCAAATTTGATGTTCCTTCAAACCTTTTTCTATCTTGAAAAATGAAATCCCTTCCCTTAAAGATTCTGGGGACATTTTTTTAGATTCAAGAGTGTACAAGGTTGTCTACACTTGTGGTGCTCCTTACAAAGGCAAAATTGGCCGATCTTTCTACACTAGAATGAATGAGCATAGCACTGACATTAACCACGAGCATATTTTTAAATTGGCCCTTGCTAACCTCTCCTCATCCACCAAGCACCATATTTGTTTGGAAAACACACAAATTTTGCTCAAGGAAGACAATTTCTTCAAGAGAAAACTGAAAGAAGCCATTGAAAAACAAGCACCCCTCCAACCTTGACCGAGATGAAGGTTGGAATCTCAGTCTTTCTCTCGTCTTAGTTGGCCTTCTCCCCTCCCCCTTCTCTCCTTTGTGGGCTTCGTGTCTTGACCTTTGTTTCTTTCCTTGGGTCGGTTTTTACATTTATATGCATATATTCTTATTATCTAATATACTTATCTCTTGATTATGCATATGTATACACATGCATATGTTTTTGTTTATATATGTGTGGAGTTGTATGTGTTTATATATATGTATGGATATATTGCGTACATGTTTGTGCATTGTATGTGTGTGTACATGTTCTGTTATAGTTTTTACGTTTAAACTTTCTAGCTACTATGTTTATATATATGTTTGTGTTGGTGTATATATATGTTTTGAGGCGTGTATGTGTTTGTATATATGTTTGTGCTGGTATATGTGCGAGGGCATGTTCTATTAATACTATTGAATATATTTTGTGTATTTGTTTTTAAACTTTTAAACATCTAATAAATATATATATGTATATGTGCATGATTATATATTTACATGTGTGTGTAGTTGTATTTTTAAATGTGTATAGTGTTTTGGTACATATTGTTTACACAATTTTTCTTTACTTGTTATCATTTTTGCATTTTTTTGGTGGTTTTTGTTCGTATTCTTCAATTACTTAGACACACACGCACACAAGCACGTGCACTAGAATAATGCCCTTCCATTCAAAGGAACTAAGAGTACAAAAGAATACTATAAGGCTAAGAATGAGGTTCTTGTTATTAGTGATTCGACATATTAAGAATGGAGATGAAATGCTCCATTTAAAGGAATTACAAAGATGATGCTTCTAAATGAAGCAGTCATAAACTAAAACTAGAAATTGAAACTAACTAAAGTACATTAAGTGACAATTAAATAAGAAATATAACAATATTACTCTAATACCCTCCCTTAATGGTCATTCTATTACCAACACCAAGTTGTCCTCTAAATTTTACAAGCTCGTCTGGGCTTAAAGACTTGGGGAGGATATTTGCAGTTTGGTCCTCAGTTGGAACATATTGCAATGTCATAGTTCCCTCTTCAACAATCTTTCTGATGAAATGACAATTGAGCTCCTACATGTTTGGTTTTCTTGTGGAAGATTGGGTTCTTGGCAAGTTTTTGCTCGCCTTGATTATCACAAAACAAGGGTGAATGTTGTGCTTGAGACATTTGCATGTCAGAAAGAATCCTTCGTAGCCATACCACCTCACATGCTGCTTTAACAATTTCTTGATATTCTACTTCTGTTGAGGAAAGAGCTACCGCTTGCTACTTCTTACTGGCCCATGTGACTGCACCTGTACCAAGGCTGGAGACATACCCAGAAGTAGACTTCCTGTCATCGACATGATCTGCCAAATCTGAGTCTGTAAAACGAATAAGTTGAGGATCTTTGCTTTTGCTGTACAAAATGCCAAAGTTTGGTGTCCCTTTCACATATCTCAATACACACATCGCCGCAACCCAATGTTCTGCCTTAGGGGCTATCATGAAACAAGATATGTAGCTCACAACATAACTTAGATCTGGTCTAGTGTCTATAAGATAGATTAGGCTGCCCACTAGTTGCCTGAAAGCTGACTCATCACCACAGGTGAATTTGATTTGGCTGATAGTTTCAACCCTTTCTCCATAGGTGTAGATGAAGGCTTGCAATTGGCCATTTTGAATTTATCTAGCAAACTCCTAGCATAATTCAACTGAGAAATGAAAATGCCGCCATCTCTTCGCTAACCTCTACACCAAGACAATAACGCAAAAGTCCCAAATCAGTCATATCAAATGCTTGACACAAATTCAATTTGATTTGCTCAAGCAATTATGCTTCATTACTAGTAATGATAATATTATCAACATAGATGACAAGAAAAATGATTTCATTAACAGTGCTTTTGACATACAAGTTTGGATTGGAAGGACTTCTGTGAGAATCCTGTGCAATCAAATAGGTATCAATTTTGATGTGCCAAGCTATGGGGGCCTACTTTAGGTCATAAAGACCTTTGACCAGTCTGCATACTTGGTTCTCTTTGCCTGTGACTTCGAAACCTAGAGGTTGTGACATATAGACTTCTTCCTCTAAATCACCACTGAGGAAGGCACCCTTCACGTCCATTTGATGGACTTTCCAACCACACTATTAAAGTATGATTAGATTGCAAGTAGATAGAGAATAGATTTAATTTTAATTTTATTCTTCCTTGGTTTATATACTCTCTAACTAATTTATCTTTTACAGGTTTCTGTAATAAGAGAAGATAGTATTTTCACAATATATATGTTCAAATGTTAAGTATGATGATGCCTCTATTTCTGAATAGTACTCGAAGTATATTGCAGAATATTACTTTTGCAGATCGAACTCTAATAGATTTGTATTGCTGATGTATATACTTTATAAATGTTTATACAACTCCAAGACTTGCACTTGTTATTTCTGTACTTGTCTTCATCGATCACAATCAGCAACTTTATATATGAGAGAAATGGTGTATGTTTGTGGAGAGACATGCCTCTTCACAAGCATATACCATCGCACCTCTTCATCATAATTAGGTAATCAATATTCTTATGCACCGATTCATATATGATAGCACATATTAGTTAATACAAAACCGATTTAACATAATCGGTATTGTTAATAATGAGATCGTAGAAAGCAAGTTATAATTGATATATGATTATTGTATAAACGATATGTATATCATTTCTCATAAACGATGAAGATCAGAATATAATTGTTACTCAACACAATGATATCAAGCATGATTAATTTTGATAGTATTATCGATCATTCATAGACCGATTAATATGGAGCTAATGGAATTTTGTTTTGATCAATTTGATGAAATGTTTATTATATCAGCAAATTGATTAGAAATTCTATATTCACAAATGTATGTATAGATATTTAATATATTTATTAATAAAATCAATTATTATTATATACATTTGATATGTGTACATACATATAATAAATTACTATTCATAATGTTGGTATAATCAACATTCCATTTATCTGACCGAAGCTACCATCATTAACAGTTTGGTTATGGCTATAATTATTTATATTTCCAAGTAAGGGAGCTGTTATAGAAGTTCTCTATAATATAGGATATGCAAATCCTATAAATATGTAATATCTTTTTGAATGAGAGTTAAGGAGAATAGAAGCAAAGTATTATTGTGTGAAAATTTTTACATGCTTCTACAACTTTTCTCTCCAAGTTTCTATCAGTTGTACTTGTTACAATACCCTCAGATATGTGGAGATTTTATTTCCTACTACCTTGTGGTGTCACTTTGACTTCAATAACATGCTATTTTCTTAATATAAAAAATTGATAGATAGAAGCTTCTATTTGAATCCTCATAATTAGGCATACTTGATTTTTCCAATTTTTATTGTTGTCCTGATAATAAGAATATCTTTCCCTTAAATTATACCTGCCATATTGCTGCTCTCAAGATGGGAAAACTATTCCTTCCTGTCCGTAGCATGCTTTACAGAACTAGAATCTAGTGACCAGTCTCCTTTAATGCTTTTTTGATATATCTACTCAGTGATGTTCTCCCCGCTTCACTTCGTTGTTTCAAATCTGTGAACATATGGTTTTTGTATGGCCTATTGCCTAAATCTCTTTGGGCAATGGTGGAATGAAGGCTGTAAAAAGTGAGGGCTACAAAATGTTTTTACCTTCATTCATAATCCTGAAATGTAATTGGTAACACAAGTTTTGGAATAAAATTATGTTTTAGATTGTTTTTCATCAGAAGATAGATTCAGAAGCATCTCCTTATGGTAGATTCAACTATTCATGTTTCCAGAAATGCTTGATGTCAGAGCTCAAGAGAAGAGCCTAGAGAACCAATTGCCAGATCTTTTTCTTCAAGTGGTGGATGACACAATAGTTTTCCTTGTCTTTAACTTCATTGATGCATGACCACAGGATATATTCAGAAATCATCAAATAAATGAACAATATCTCATGAAGCTTTCAAATTTTGAAGTAGTTTATTGGATAGATTGATGACTAACATAGAGGAAATTTTTCTCATTATGCAAATTTTATTCTTTTCCTTTTTACTCCCTCACTTGACATTTTGCCTCTTACTGTTTGCTATAGATAGTCTCATTGCTATTGCAAAAGAATGTGTGTTATACTACTTGAAGTCTGCAGGAACATACTTGTTGATCAGGCAAAATGTCTTTGTGCAACTGATTCTTATTTTTGTGATGTCAGTGATTTTCCTGTCAAAAATTGCTGCTCCCATGACACCTGTCATTACTATATTCATTCTGAGTTTGAAGCATTTTGTTTGTCTTATCGTTTCTTCAACTATGCCTAACTACAGCAAATGTCTAAGGCTTCTGAAATATCATGGCTATTGAACATATTGTGGATTAATTTTCAGGCTCTTAAAAGGTTAATTTCATATGCTAGAAGCAGTTCTGAACTCCTTACAAACCTCATTAATGGGAAAATACATGATAGGTGGGAGGTAATGTATAATTTTTTGACCATGTGATGCCCTGGTTGGTTTAATGTCATTACCATATCAAAATTATGAATCTCAATATAGTTATTTTTGAAAAGAAAATTTGTGATGAAAAAGTCACTATATCTATGTTTTACCTCTTCATTTCTGGCAGTCGCTGTTCCAGACACCTCTGCAGTGCTATGATGCCTTGATTCAACTTCATATGGATAAACTGGCCTATCCACATCAAGTATTGTTCAAGGCTGGGCTTAATCAAGGTTAGTCAAATGTCTTAACAAAAAATCTTTTACATTTGTTTGGAATATTTTATTCCTTCTGAATGTTAACAGAATTTCTTATTGAACATGCCAATGAGAGTGCCTTGCAGGATCAACAACAGTTGCCAGTTGGAGTGCAAGCAAGGATTTCTGTCCATATTTGTCTTCAGTGGTCTTAAAGAAAGGGTTTGCTGAAGCTAGGAACCATTTTTTAGTTGGCTTTGATCCAGTGAAATATTTTCTTCACGACCTGAAGGTTTTGTATTTTACAGCATAGATAATTTATAGCTTGGGCATTTGTTAATCAATGCTACTTTTTTGTACCCTCAAGGTTTAAAATCTCTTAGTAATTTTATGCGCATACTTTGCAGACTTATATACCAAAAGATTTAAATGTGTGGTATGATGCTTTTGGAAGTGAAATTATGGGCTTAACATGGAGCGAGGAAGCTTCTTTCTTGAAGGTATGTTAGAGGTTTCTTTACATCTTTTAGGGGACAATTTCTCTAGGATAATTTATATCCGAAAATCCTTTTGAGCATGGAGTCTTAGATAAGTAACCATGTTTTGGATGTGATAAATTTGTCATATATGAATGGTACCAATTATAGAATTTGTCAAATGATGTTTGTTGGTACCATTATTGGTGGATCTCTCTCTAAATCTTCTTGTATATATGGTACAAATGTTTTTGTTTGCACAACACTTGGAGGATGTGTCCTAATTATAGAGAGCTCAACAAGTATACCATAAAAATAGGTTTTCTGTTCCAATAATTCATGATTTGTTAAATAAGCTTAATGGTGTTGTTTATTTTATGAAACCTCATCTTCATTCTTGTTATCATCAAATCAAAATTAGAAATGAGGATGTATGCAAGACAACTTTTCAAACCCACGAGGGCTAGTATGATATTTTGGTAATGCCTTTTGGTCTCATAAATGTACCATTCACATTTCAAATTTTGATAAGTTCTATTTGTAGACCATTTCTTTGAAGATTTGTTTTGGTATTTGGAATGTTCCCAACTTGGGATCCACCTGATTGCTCTTTCTTACTCCATGAATTCCTTGGTTGATCGATCCCAACAATATAATCTTCTTTGACAAGACACGATATGTTTCCAGCTAGCTCCCGATTACCAAACTATATCTATCCATACCTAATTACTCTCAGTTGAGTAATTCATCATGATGGGGTCATCGATGAATTGCCTATGACATTCATGGGCACTGGATATGAGTTTGAAGCCCAAACATGAATTTGAAGAGCTTGACCTTCTGATAAGAGTCATCAAGACTTCATTGGATCAACTTAACACATCTCATATTCTCCCTATTAATATTACCAAATATAACCGCAAATTGCGGGTTGTCTCTTGAAGACTAATATCTCTATATTCTGTCGTCTTGATTTGGGGGTCGCATATGATAATCAGCTTCGATATCTGTATGTTTCTTTCACCACTGATTCCAATCTGAACTAAGAAAAATGCTGTATAATCTTGGTTCACTGTAGATGCAACTTTGTTTTGTAATTCCTGGTTGTAGATGTAATTTCCTTCTTTTCTTTCCTCTGTATTCAGTATTCCACTAAGTAAGGACCGAATGTTGTGTGTCCTTGGTAGTTATTTAAATCAAATTGTATGAATCACCATCAGACCGTATTTTGGGACTGAATAATCAAATGTATAAATGAATGGACACGGTGGGATCCCTATGTCCTTTTCAGACTAAAGTTACTGCAGACCCGAATGTCTTTTTATTATTTTTATCATCGACTTGTAATGATTGTTCATTATCGTGCCAAATAGGGTGTCGATTAGTATTTGTTAAATAACAGTGTCAATTACACTTGTTTGGTTATCCATATCCTACTTTACCAATCTCAACTAATCCTTGACTTTGATTGACATCCCTCCTGTTTCATCGATATTGATTATTATAATTGTTATTTTTATATCAACTGTTGCCTTCACCCGTATTCATATATCTTCCTTGTCTAAGGTATAGTAGCGGTTGTCTTAAGAGTGGTTGGTTGTATGTTGTCACAGTCCTAACACTTCACAATAATTTGCATTTGCAGAGAAACTACGATGCTAAGCCTCTTGTTGTATTATACAGATCTGTACTATATCCCCCCCTCGCTGACTAGTGTTTATAACCGAAAAGATGAAGGAATCACATCTCTTTGTTAGCGATGAGACACGCTCCGTTATGCTAATGATTATTTATGTTTTCTTAAATATGTAAGCTTAATGTTGTTGACATGTTAGAGTTCATATATTAGCAATATAGACTAGTTGTTTGTTTCTTTCTTTAAGCAATACCTTCGAATCTACATATGTGACTATTAGTTAATCTCTAACGTATGATTAGTTCGTCTCCACACTGTTGCAGTACATCACCATGAATCATTGATGATAGGACCCTTGTAACCAAGGAACAGTTACCATACTAATAGCTTTGTGCCAAGGGAGATATACGGCTCATGTCTCAGGGAAGCTTCACGTCGATTGGGAGAAATCGAGCCAAAGTGTAACAAGGAGGTTTTGTAGGTCTCGTTAGATGCTCCGCTCATGGCCATATGTTATTTATGGTGATCTGAGCACTTGTGCCGATAATGATAGTTTAGACCATTATTTCTTTTTATCGCAATTGTTATATTGTCAGACTCAGAGTGTTAGCCATTTCTTGGTAAAATATTATTTGTTATTTATTGATGTCTTTAATGTCTTCTTTGTTTAGGATATTATTTTATTGTATTATATTATATTAATTATATTTTATATTATTTAATTATTTATTATTAGTAATATATTATGTTTAACAATAGACTAATTTATGTTATAATATTATTATATCTGCAATACTATATCTATATAATATTCCTTCATATAGTTATTCTAATAATAAATTATATTATAATTTATTATTTGTTCAATAATTTATTTTTATTATTTATTATTAAATTCAATTTTAGAAAAGGGACATCACAGTATTTTTTTATGACATCTTAATATATACCAAAAAAAGCTTGGGAGAAATGCTCATACTATGTAAGTCAGGTCTTTCACATTCTTGAGCAGCATCAACTTTATGATAAGCCACCCAAGTGTGGGTTTGGAGTCCAGAAATGTAGTACCTTGGTCATATTGTGCCACAAGTGAGTCAAGATGGTTTCTTGCAAGATCAAGGTCATTATAGAATGGAAAATGCCTAGGACGCTCAAGAACTTACAAGGTTTCTTAGGGCTTGTAGGTTATTATTGTTGATTTGTAAAGAATAATATGGTATCATAGGATCACCTCTTACAACTTTGTTGAAGAAGGAATCCTTCCAATGGAATGAGGCAACTATAAGAGTATTTGAGCATTTAAAAGAAGCCACATGCCCAACTCTAGTCCTAGCTACCCAATTGTTTTTATAACACAATCTATGCTCCACGGAGTTTTCGGGATGGGGACATTTTAGGGGATGGGGATGTGTTTCTAGTATAGGTACGGTTCAGAGCCAATTTTTAGGGGACGGTAGGGACGATTATTAAAAAAATAGGGGAATCTTTATATCTAGAGGGAGAATGTAAATATGCATATCATAACATTGATAAACCATTCACCATAGACATTTTAGAAGTCCAATACATAGCAATTTAGAAAATTAAGAAAATTCAAATGCTTTCATTGCAAAAATATGGCGTACATATAGAAAAAATGCCCAAAGGCTCCAAGTTTTATGCATGAAATGACATAAGAGAAGTCCAGCTAAAATACTAAACAGTTAACAATAACATAGAAGTTCAACTTCATAATCAGATGTCCATAATAATCAAAATCAATAATGTACCTACAAATAATATCTGCCAAATATATGGCTGTCCTCTATGAATATAAATCAAAATCAAAGTCATCCTCTAAGTCACCGGTAGGGGTAGGATGAGGGTCCTCATCTAATGGAACCCCAAGCAATCTTGGAGGTGTGTCATCCTCCTCAACCTACATAGCATCCTTAGGATTAACATCCCAATGTAATGCAGGAGTCTGACGATACTAAACACTCTGATGATCCTGTAGCCGTAATGCATTGTGAACAACCACTAACTTCTCCGATCGTCTAGAGGTAAGGTTGTTCCTCTTGACTGATTGGATGAAACTATATGTGGACCAATTCCTTTTTGCAACAAAGGAACTTGCAACCTATGAAAGAAGATGAATGGCAAGGATTTTCAGCTCAGGTGTATCTCCACCATGTCACGTCCACCATCCAATAGGGTCCCTTTGAGCTAATGCAGCTCTATCTGTCTTCGCCTCTGGTCTACTAAAGGTTGGACCACAAAGATTGGCAAAGTCAAGCCTCTATTCCCGAAGTTTACCAACATCATCTCCATTGTACATTTTTGAAAGGGCCTTGAAGAAGCCCTCCTTCACCTGAGTTGAATAAATAAAAAAACATTTTAAATTAATAAATAACGATTAATGAACATTGAAGATTGAAGAGATAATTATAACTTCACAAGGGATCTACTTTGCAGCTTGCTATTTCACATTTAAATTGAAAACTTGAGATTTTAGATTTGAGACTCACCTCCTCATCCCTAGATGGAGCAACTCTCCTAGGTCTCGGTGCATACCATTTAGGATTGATAGCATAGGCTGCCATATGGAGCGGGGTGTTCATAATGTTCCACCATCATGTCACAATGAGTTTAAGATGTTCCTCATAAAATCCCAAAGTAGGGTCCCTGCTATGAATAACATGCTTGATTTGCCCAAGCATGCTATCAAAGGTCTCATAAATCTCTCCAAGGCTAGGAGAGTCAGTACCAACATATTTAATGACCCACGCAATAGGCTCAATGAAGGAGCAAATGTATCTGCAAATGCAAACAAGTTACAAGTTAGAAACATCTTAAATTCTAAAATTCTTAATTCTTAAATAATAAAATCAGCAAATGCTAAAATCAGAAATAATTTTTCAGCAATAACAATTTTTTACGTTTCTTACCTCATTGTGGACCACCAATTATCATCAAGGATTCTTTGCTTCACACTTCTTCTATCTGGTGTGCTTGATTCATGCCATCTACTCCACTTTGCATTGCCTGCCATGGATTGTAGGGCCTCTTGGACCTCAAACATCCTCTCTAACAAAATGAAGTAGCTAGCATATCTAGTCTCCATGGGCTTGGAGGAATTATTTCTTGGAAAATGTCCTAAATAATGCAAGAGATGTCTGATGATTGCAAATAAACATTTGCACATCTCTAGCCTCAAACGCCATAATCTTTATCCAAGCAATTTTTTCAATGTACTTCAAGGTGTTGTTCAATGCATGTACACAACATGGGGTCCGAAAAATGTGCTTATAAGCACCTTCTACTATCAATCCAGCTAACTTACACCCCTGAGCTGAATCAGTGAGTACTTGCACAACATTTGAAGGTCCAACCTCTTCTATAACATCTTTCAAAATCTGAAATTGGAAGGTTGCATCCTTCCTTTTCCCCGTACAATCTATAGCTTTAAGAAAATAAGAGTCTATTGTGCTAGTGACAACAAGATTGATGAGTGGCCGATGTTTGATATCGGTCCCCGTCCACCCATCCATGATGATGGAGCATCCTTCACTCAACCATGCCTATCTCATATCCTCCATCAAAATGGTCACTTTTGAATAGTCTTTATCAAGAACAGTGGTGCGTAGTTTTGTCTCTCCAAGTGGTACAAATGAGGGACTAGTAGCATAGATGTCTTTGCACATTTGTTTATAATATGAGGAATGTGACACATGGAATGGTATAACATGAGCAAAAAGAAACCTACCAATAGATTCTTCAACCTTCTCTTTTGCCTGCAAATTAAATAAATTAGTAACATTAGTTTCTCTTTTACTCTTCTTCTTCTCTATTAGAAGGTTCTTTCCCTTTCTAGTAGAAGTGGAAGTAGGTGTGGCACTTTCTTCCCTATTAGAAGGTTGGCTCAAAGCTTGCATACTAGTTTGCACATTCTCTATTGAAGTCCCTAATTTTAATGCCTCCCTTGTTACAACTAGCGGTTGCCAATGCACCAAAAGATCGACCTGTTAATACCTGATACAACCACTAGACTTATAGAAGACACATGAGGTGGTTAAGCCATGTCATGAACCACTGCTGCACTGGCAATGCCAAGGAGACCAAGGGTGCAATCAATCTTGCTCACCATTGTAACAATCCCCCCCAGCACAAGCGTGGGGTTCGAACCTTTGACCAAGCTCTGATGCGGTTGCCGTTGCACCCAAACATTGACCTGTTAATGCCCGATACAACCACTATACTTATAGAAGACACAAGAGATGGTTAAGCCATGCCACAAACCACTATTGCATTGGCAATGCCAAGGAGACCAAGGGCACAATCAGTCTTGCTCACCATTGTAACATCCCCCTCTATGTGCAATCTAGTTGCCTCAAGTTTTTCTACTTGTGTTATAGCTTTGCAATCTTTGACCCCTTGACCACCTATCCAAAAAAGATGGCAATAAACTCTACTATGGTTGCCATAATAATGTTTTTTTCAAAAATGGTTCTCCCATTCCCTACTACCCTTGAAATTCTTTTTCTTATTTTTGTCTTCTCTTGTGGCGAATTGAAGGAGATGTTTCTTGGGATTGAATGGGCCTTTTGCATGCTTTTTGAGGGCTTCGGAAGGGCAGTCAAATGGGTTAGAGGATGCTGGCCCTGTTACATTCACACTAGTTGAAGTTGAAGATCCCCCTATGGCTGCCCTAGTACTACGTTTTTTCTTTGAGTTTGAGTTTCTTGAATTTCCACATCAATGCTATCACTACTTCCACTTCCCTCACTCTAACTGCTGCTGCTCATCATTATGAAATATAGAACACTGCTGCAAATTGAAAAGAAAAAACAATTTCAGTCATAATGCCCTCTCTATATGTTGCACAATGCAAAACAAATGTGAAATGAAAACAAATGGCCATAAGCAAATGGAAGATGAAACATATACTTGGAATGAAGGTTTTTTATGCCAAACTTTCTTGCTGCTGCTCTTTGGTTTTTTCTTGCCAAGAATGGTTGAAATGAAGACTTTACCTTTTTAGCCTCCAAATATGGTTTCATAATTTTAAATTCCCTTTCTACCCACGTGGGGTTCGCCCAACAATTAGAAAATAAAAAAGTCACTTTTTGAAAAATGGCCAATGTTTTTTTTGGCAGAGAATTAGGGGACGATGTTTTGTCTCGGGGATGGCCGGGGGACGGCTAGGCCGTTCTTGGGACAGAATTCCGTCCCCGAGTCCCCTATCCCGAACCAAAAAGCATTTTTGGGACGCTTCCTTTTTTTTGCATTTTTGGAACAGCATTAGGGACGGGAAATTCACATTCCCGCGTACTGGTACCGTCCTCGAGATGGGAGTGGGTGAAATTGGGCAGGGGACGCGTCCCCATGGAGCATAGCATTAAATATGATGCTTCATGATGCGGCATAGTATTAGCAATTATGCAAGAAGGAATACACAGCATTTGAAAGTGACTAAAAGGCAGTAATTTCTTGAAGCCAATTTATTAGAAGGAAATGCTGACTATCTTGAATGTAGTCAAGCAATGGAAACCTTATCTAATGAGAAGACACATTTAGGTAATGATAGATCATGATAGTCTTAAATATTTGTTGGAACATAGCTTGTTATTTGAAGAACAAAAAATTGAGTGACAAAGATGTTGGGATATGGATTTGATATCATATATAAGAAACGAAAGGAGAATGTTGTGGTTGATGCCCTATTGAGGAGGGATGAACCTAGAAAATCATCATTGTATGCCATTTCCATATTAGAAGCAAATTGGGCAAATAAGGCAAGAGAAGAGTGAACAAGGACTAGGATGCACAAACTCTCATTGAAAAACACATTGGGATTCAAGTGTCTTAGACAAATTTGCATGGAAATGAAATGCTTTGTTATACAGAGATAGGTTGTATCTACATTGAATTAAATCCTTAAGTTTAAGGTGTTGGCAGAACTTACATGCTTCTCCAATAGATGGGCATTTTGGACTCTTGAAAACTAATAATAGAATCAAGCAATATTTTATTTGGGAGGAGCTAAAAGGGGATGTTCAGAAATTTGTAGCAGAAGGCATGGTATGTTAGCAAAATAAAGGGGAACTTAAGACTTAAGGTCTTTTGCAGCCCTTATCCATTCTAAGTTAATGGTGGGAGAAGGCTCTTATGGATTTAATCACCTAGATTTGAAAGATAAAATGTCATCATGGTTGTTGTGAATCATTTCACCAAATATCATTAGCAAGAAAAGTTGATTGTTATAAGCATTTGGATATAAAGAAGGAAACAATTATTTGCTATAAGTGATATGCTAAGTAAAACATAGCAAAGTCACTGATTCCTCTTTAGGAGAAGCTGGTAAAGCAGTTTAAAAATGTATTAATATGATCACAGAACACTGAAAATTAGAAGATGCTCACTTTCTACTCTAAATTTGTTTTCCTCTTAATGATGGTGCTTAGCAATATTGTTTGTTACCACAATATGGAAAACCATTTGAGATTCAACCTTATTTTCTGTCTTTGTTATGCTTCATGGGGACGAGTTGCTACGATTTGGTTCCCCATTCTTGTGGTCTTGCTTGTGTCCTCATGCTATTTTATTTTGCAAATATTGTTGCTTGATTGGGTGTACTTCTACACATCCTCTCTTTGAGTTCTAGCCTAAGTCACAACATTTGTCGAATTTCGGCCACAATGTTTGAAATTTGGCAGACTTCAAAGAATCGTTGAAAATTCAATGAATTCGGCTCATATTTGTACGGATAAAAACTGTAGTCTTTTTAATAAAATATATTTCAGAAAAACCATTAGCTAAAGGTATTTTCTGCCCTTTTTACTGCACGAAAGGGTTTCTGCCATTTTTATGGTACACAAGTGTTTTTTTTTTCCCCTTTTCTAGGGTTTAAGACGCATTCGACACATTCAAACCATAATATTATAATACACTCGATTGCATTTAGCCATTCGCTCGACCTTTTCTATGATCTATCTACATCGCTCAGATAGCACACAACTTGCTTGATTGGGTTATTCCCTCTGCTGATTTAATCATTTGGTTTATTCTAGCTGATAATTAAAAACCTCTAGCTTTGGCCTACCTATTTATCTGATACGATCGATATACCATGTCCGGTGGCCTATATAAGAATATATCTATTTGGAAGTGGCAACAAATAAAATACGAGTTCCTGTTGGAGCCCCAAAGCAAGAGGAACTACTCCGCTATATAGTTGTAGTTCTTGTTAGAGTTTAATGCATTTATACCAGTGTAACACCGGTACTTGGGTACGTCGGGACGAGTTTCCGGGACGGGGGACAAAGGGCCTCAATTTTGGGACGGCGGGGGAATGGTGGGGGGACGGCGGCGGGGGGGCGAGGGGGCAGGGGGTGTTGTATACTATACATATATAGAACTTGAAATGCTAGTTATGAAATGAAGTTTCAGTATAACATATTAAATTGAAATACTTGAGCATAACAAAATTGCAACATGAACTAGAACCATTCAACATTCAACATAGTAACATAGTACATACCCAATAGTAACATTCAAAAATAAAAATTCAAATAGAAATTCAAGTACCCACCCCGCTGCCGGCGTGGTTGTGGAATGGAGGTAGGGGTACTTGGGTACTCCAAGAACCCGGTGCAGGGACGTCTCAGGGACGGGTACTTCGAGGTTTTTGGGGGGGTGCGAGTCCCCGGGTTTCACTGATTTATACTTAAAGTCAAATATTTTTATTTTATTAGTATTATATTATATTTGTCTAAAATATTAAATTGAAAGTTTACTATTTTTTAAATATAATAATTAATATTATATAGTTTAAAATTTAATATCATTTAATTTAAAAATTATGATTCCAATTTTTATATCCATTTTGATTTTGTTTATAATTCACATAATATATGATATGTGATATTCTAAATTATTTTAATCATTTTGTAAATATATTATTTATATATACATTTTTTTAATCAAATTCATATAAGGCGAATTTAATCTCAAATTTTTCCTTCTTTTCGAACTTCATCCGAATTTGATTGCCGCCGAATTCAAACTCGAACTTGAACCTTGTGACTTAGGTTCTAGCATTTTCCTCCCCCCCCAAAAGGGATTCTATGAAATATAGGTCTAGTATGCATTGTCATATCTGTTATTAATGTATGTATTCATTTTATCAAATAGAGTGGTAAACATTTGACACTGTTGCCTTAAAAGAAATTCCGTGAAATTTGAGCAATTCATGCTCGCAGATCCCAATAAAGGCACAAAGAGGCCACAAGATGGACAAGACCATGCGATACAACTAGCTTTTCCCTTAGTATGCATCGTACTACAAGAAAATAACTCATTCACAAGGCAAGAAAATAGCTATGTCATATGACTAGCTTTTCTGTCAGTATGCATTGTATGGCTGCTAGTCTACATTGTACAACAATATATGAGGCCATTCACATATTATGGTTCCATCAGAAACTAAAGATTACATGACCCCATTTGCTTATTAAGATTATATTTGAAGCCAGAGAGCATGCTCTTGCCTTCAACCTCAAAACACAAAAGCAGAACAGAGACTCTGTTCTCAGATTAAATTTTTTATTGCAACAAATAAATATTATTTTATTCCATCAAATCTGTAAATGCCTTACTACAATTACAGCCTCTCAGTGGTCTCACTCAAATCACTACCATCTACTTGAAGCACTGCCTAAAAGTCTTCCAAAATTTATTTTAGCAGCACTCATAACTCCTCCTCATACTGTGCTTACACTGTTCCTTATTGCGGTTCAAATGAGATTCCCTTTCTAACACAATCATGTTCTGGCTTTCAAGACATTATGTTTCTTGTCTTCAACAGCCCTTCCAAAAACTCTCTCACACTGCTATTCCCTCCGCTTTGTGTGCAGCTGCTCTATAATTGCTGCCTTGTGTAGCAGCCCCCCTCCTTGTCTCTTTCTGATGGGCTTCTCTTCTCTCTTTGCGCTGCTTCCTTTCTTGTCATTTTATGTCCCTCTGTTTAAATTGGTTACCCCCCAAAAAGTCCTTTATGCCCACACTTATTTATTTTTAAGTGCTTATTTGTTACTCGTGTTTTGTATTGCATGCCCTTTCACCTTCTACATTTTCTTGGCTCTCATTTTCCAAGAAACATAATGCCCAAAGAAAACAATGAGACATTTTCTTGTATGTTGGAGGCTGTAAGCTTTTTAGCGTTACACTTGCCAATTGCCTTGCTTGGAAGTTTCTAAAGCCTTGCTCCAAGGCTCACATCTTGGCATATGTTGGAAAGAAGCTAGCAGAGGTTGTAGAATTTAGCTTTGCACCTGCCAATCTGCAGTTTCTTGATCCATTTTGTACACATCTTACAATCCTGGATTTTCATGAGATCACATTTTGTTGAGGTTATGCTTCCATCTTCGTGGACAATTTTAACTAGAACATTGGACAAAATTCTATACCCTTTTATGCTCTCACAGATGTTCTTACTCTATTCCAAAGCTTCCATTCTTGTACATGGTGGGTGGATGTTGAAAAAGGTTGTGAAGTCTGATTTTACACCTGGGAATTGCATTTCCAAGGCAGTTAATGTAGAAACCATGTTTACATTATATCAAACATTCCTTGTTATGCTTCTATGTTTGGCACTCCATTGCTCTATATTTGTTTCTATTGTTGTCTTGGTCAAATCATGGAGATAGCGAAGACTGAAGGAGAGATGCCAATGTCAAACTAAAATTGAAACAAACCAAATAAATTAAATTTTTTTTAGTTGATGCCAATTGCCTGTTCACCCAGGATGCTCCTGCATCAAACACGCCGAATAGGAAAATTGACAAAATGGAGTTAGGTAGTTGTGTTGAAATATAGCCTTCGTGGTATTCAACTAATGACAGTTCGGTTACTATATATATATATATATATATAAATCGATGCCATGATATCGGAAACAGGCAAGGTATGTGCACAGACCCGTAGTGCAAAGTATTATCTACTGTGCGATGCCTATAGTGCAACTGTGATGTTATCACAGTCAGCACGATGCCTATCGTGTGACTGTGATTACATCACAGTAGCACAATAGCATTGTGCGCACTGTTATGTGTAAGACATAAAGCACGATAAAACATGATCTGTATAATGCGAACAAGTTCTAACGATGGGCTGTGTTAACCATAACTAATCGCAACCCTTGGAACAATCACCTCACGTAGAGACATGTCCCTACGTGGCAACTGCCACGTATGGACATGTCCCTACGTGGGCAATCTTCTTGATATATATAGACCATTCGATTGTATTTGTAGAACAATCAATCACAGCGGCATAGTTCTCCATATACATCGAAGATAGTAATATTGTGTTCATCTCTAATCGATCAAATTTCACAACATGGTATCAGAGCCAGCATATTAGAGATAAAATAAAAAGAAATAAATTACTACATTATTTAACAGCATCTTGAGAGAAAGATAAGTGAGCAGTTCATACCATCACGAGTACATATGAAATAAATAATGTAAGCAGGATGTTAACTCTAAAGCAACAACTTATGAGCATAAAAATGAATAAGCGAGAATCTGTCGCATCTTACTTATTAAGAATTTCAGAATTAAGAGATTAACTTTTCACAATAGGAAACACTATAGAAGATGTTGAACTTCCTCTAATTGCCTTGAGGGGATTACCCATCTCTTGGGAATCATTCATTCATTGCATCAGTGGGCGACCTCCACTACCAAATTTTGAGCAACTAAGAAATGATTGTACACAAGAAGAGTCACACCTAATTTCAAGGGGAATAGGACCAAAAAAAGGAGAAATTCAGGCACTTCACACAAATACCTACAACAAAAAGAAAAAGTTTTTCAAACGAAAGAGAGGAAATAAAAACTTCCAAAAAAAGGATCTATCCAAAATTCAGTGTTACAAATGTGATAAGTATGGGCACACTCACAGAAACTGTCCGGAAAGGAAGAAAACACATGCTACCCTAGCCGAAGTCAAAGAAGAAAACTCACTCTTCTTCCTAGCATTATCAAGTGAAATAAATACAAACAAGAACACTTGGATAATTGACAGTGGAGCATCAAGACATATAACAGGATTCAGAAATCAGTTTGAAACTTTTGAGGGACAATCAAATGAAGAAGTCACTATTGGAGATAACTCCACGTATCTTGTGAAAGAAATTGGGACCTATTCCATCAAACTAAGAAGTGGAGAATCTCTACAACTGAAAGACGTATTGTTTGTACCTGGAATCAAAATAAATCTAATTTCAATAACTGGTTTAGCTGGTCAAGGATATTGGGTTACTTTCAATGAAGACAAAGTCCTTCTCTGGCGGAAAAACACAAATATAAAAAACGCAATAACACTAGGTTCAAGAGATGGTAGTCTGTTTAAACTGTGTAGTGATCAAAAGTTAGCACTAAATCATGAAGTTTCAAACAATAATGAATTATGGCACAAAAGGTTAGGACACCTAAGATATAGTGCTCTACCCATCACAAAGAAGATCACTTCAGGACTACCCCAACTAAAATCTGAACATACTAGCATTTGCAAAGGTTGTGCCTTAGGAAAGAATGTGAAAGGTTTTTTTCCTCCAAGTGAACACAAATCAAAAGTTATCTTAGAGCTGGTTCACACCGACCTTTGCGGCCCCATGAAAACACCATCCCTAACTAGATCCTTATACTACATAATCCTTGTTGATGACTATTCTCGGAAAACATGGATAAACTTTCTAAAGTTCAAAGAATCAAATGAAGTACTATCAAAGTTCAGAGAATTCAAGGCATTAGTAGAAAACCAGTCAGGGAAGAGAATTAAAGTGTTAAGATCTGACAATGGGGGATAATATATATCTGACAACTTCAAAGACTTTTGTAATTCTGTTGGGATTAAGAGGGAGTATACTGTACCATATAATCCACAACAAAATGGAGTGGCAGAAAGAAAGAACATAACCATAATTGAGGCAGCAAAAGCTATGATGCATGACCAAAACTTACATACTTCATTTTGGGCAGAAGCTTCGAATACAACAATCTACATTCAAAATAGATGTCCACACTCAGTTCTAGAAAACTTAACTCCAGTTTAAAGATTTACAGGGAACAAACCAGACCTAAGTCATCTAAGAATATTTGGGTGTCCTGTATTCATACATGTTCCTAAGGAAAAGAGGACGAAACTAGAACCATCCGGGAAAAGAGGTTTATTCATTGGCTATAGTGAAAATACTAAAGGATATCGAGTTTACATTCCAGGGCAAAAATCTGTTGAGATAAGTAGAGATGTCAAGTTTGAAGAAAACACTACACTCAAAGAACCTGAGGATGATAACATCACTGAAGTAGAAGATGGTATAACTGAGATCGAGAGGGAGAATACCTTAGAAGATTCTAAACCTTCAGACACTAAGAGGGAGAGTATCATAGAAGCTCCTGAACCTCCAGTCACTAATGACGAAAATATTGAAATACCAAATAACAAGAGAAGGCCTCTATGAGAAAGAAAAATGATTGAAGAGAATAATATGGAACCAAATGAAATTTCTAAAGAAAATAAAAGAACAAGAACTCTAAAGTGTTATGCTGCACTTCTAACCGAGCTTACAAATTTCGAACCAACAAGTGTTAAAGAAGCTTTATCAGATCAAGCCTGGAAGGATGCTATGGTTGAAGAATATCAGTCTATACTAAAGAATGATGTTTGGGACATAGTGCCTAGACCAAAAGACAAATCAGTTGTCTCCTCCAAGTGGTTATTCAAAATCAAATATGCACCTGATGGCAGCATTGAAAAACATAAAGCTCGCTTTGTGACCAGGGGATTCTCTCAGAAAGCCGCAATAGATTACGAAGAGACATTTGCTCCAGTTGCCTGGTATACATCAGTAAGAACAATTATTGCAATTGTAGCATCTAAAGGATGGAAAATTCACTAGATGGATGTAAAGACGACCTTCCTGAATGGTTCAATTGAGGAGGAGGTATACATAGAACAACCAGAAGGATTCACCATACGTGGTAAGGTTCACTATGTTTGTAAACTAAAGAAAGCTCTCTATCGTCTAAAATAAGCACCGAGAGCCTAGTATGAGAGGATAGATAACTATCTCTCTAAACTAGGGTACTCCAAGAACCTAGCAGATCCTAACGTTTACTTCAAAATTTCAAATGGAAATATGATAATATTGGTCCTCTATGTGGATGATCTTTTGATAATAGGAGAAGATAATCTCATTACAAAATGTAAACAAGATCTGGCAGCAGAATTTGATATGAAGGACCTAGGACTTCTACACTACTTTTTGGGATTGGCAGTATGGCAAAAGAAAAACTATATCTTCCTAAATCAAGAAAAGTACACCAAAGATATTTTGACTAAATTTGGAATGATGGAGTGTAAACCATTAGCTAGACCAATGGAAACAAATTTGCACAAACTAAAAATTTGAGGCAGAAGATTCAAAACCCACAGATCCCACTTTCTATAGGGAGATTGTCGGTTCCCTCATGTATCAGATAAATACTGGTCCTGACATATGCTATGCTACAAATGTATTAAGTCACTTCATGTTTGAACCTAAGAAGATACATCAAATGGCTGCTAAGCACATATTAAGATATTTACGAGGCACAATCGGGCTTGGCTTAAAGTATGAGAATGTTGAGATTCAACTTCAAGGATATTCTGATTTTGATTCGGCCGGAAGTACCACTGACTATAAAAGTACTACAGGGTTTTGATTCAGTCTCGGTTCTGCAATGATATCATGGTTCAGCAAGAAACAGTCAGCAGTTGCCCAGAGTTCTACCGAAGTAGAGTACATGGCAGCCTCCATGGGAGCTCGTGAGGTAGTATGGCTAAGGAAGCTACTATTTGGATTGTTTGGAAAGTCTCTAAATCCTACCATAATTCATTGTGATAATCAAAGCTGCATCAAGCTCTCAGTGAATCCAGTCTTCCACAATCGATCCAAACATATTGAAATTCCATATCACTATATAAGAGACATGGTAAACCAAAACATCATAAAACTAGTGTACATCAGCACTGAGGAACAAAATGCAGACATCTTTACCAAGCCATTTGCAAGATTGAAGATAGAGTACTTCCGAAGCAAACTTGGTATGACTAGATTGTAATTGAGATTATTAGGATTAAATTCCTACTATTTGTAATTTGTTCATGAATAAATAATTAAAATGTATATTGCAATATTCTAATTGTGTTGAAAGAAGATGACGATCTTCAAATCAGGGTCACTATTTCAAGGTGACGATCTTGACAATAGTTAACTGAGTGTCAAGATTGACTTCATTAAGTTGTTGTCCCGGACTGTGCCGGATATCTTGACTCTAAAATATGATGTTATCACTGGATGTGTGATAGCAAAAGTACATCAGGATTGACTCCTTAAGTGTTGTCCTAGACTGAGCCGGATATCATGATGTTGGAATTCCTATTGTCATGACTAGACTACATAAATTGTTGTCCCGAACTGTGTCGGAGGTCATGACTGAATGGGTTAAATGAATCCACTCTTGCTAAGAGGGAGTGGTGAGAAATATAGCCTTCGTGGTATTCAACTAATGCAGTTCGGTTACTCTATATATATATATATATATATAAAAATTGATGTCATGATATCAGAAACATGCAAGGTATGTGTACAGACCCGTAGTGCAAAGTATTATCTACTGTACGATGCCTATAGTATGACTGTAATGTTATCACAGTCAGCACGATGCCTATCGTGTGACTGTGATTACATCACAGTAGCACAATAGCATTGTGCGCACTGTTATGTGTAAGACATAAAGCACGATAAAACATGATCTGTATAATGCGAACAAGTTCTAACGATGGGCTGTGTTAACCATAACTAATCGCAACCCTTGGAACAATCACCTCACGTAGAGACATGTCCCTACGTGGCAACTGCCACGTATGGACATGTCCCTACGTGGGCAATCTTCTTGATATATATAGACCATTCGATTGTATTTGTAGAACAATCAATCACAGCGGCATAGTTCTCCATATACATCGAAGATAGTAATATTGTGTTCATCTCTAATGAATCAAATTTCACAAGTTGAACTACCCTTCAAGTTGTAAACAACTTGCAGTGAACTCCATCTCTGATGTAGACAGAGATAGCTTCTTCCTCCGCCTCTTCCAGCACTTTGCTGGGATACTTGCTGTCCTCCACCAAGTGTTCACCAATTTCCTCTTCGCCCACGTGGATTCGCTTCCACCATAGACTGTCCTCTCCAAAGGCACTCTCCTCTCCTTTCCTCATTCATGGGGTCTTGCCCACCATCAACCAACCATCTCCACCAAATCTCACCTATAGCATCCTCTAATGCTTGCACACACAAACATACAACCCTCTGACACCCATCTGCAATATTCACTTTCACTCTTTCTATAGCTTCTACATACTCATATGCAACATCTGCTTGCATTAACATGTCTCTATTCATCTCTACTTCACTAAACTCAGAAAAATCAACAATTACCTCTGCTGCAACATCCTCTTTATCCTCTACTGTTGCAACATCTCTTTCATAACAACTCATTGCATTTGTACTTTCCTCAGGTTGCTTGGCTACATCTTCACTCGATGCACACAACTCTTTAATCTTCAAAGTTTAATATCATCCTTGTCTATCATCTTCACTTGTCAAACTTCTTCCTCTTCTACTATCTCAACTTGCAAGGTATTTTCTTCTCCATTACATTCTCCACTCTCACTCGCCAATTGACGATCTACCGTAATTGTGTTCTCTCTTTTCTCTTCATTTGTATGGGCTGCTCTTTCTTCTTTCGCCTTCCAACTGCAACTGTCAGTTTTCATTGGGATTCTCCATATCCCATATCTCTCTTCTCAATATTGTTCCAAGAAGGAAATCATCATGGGCCTCCCGCCTCCTCATGACCCATTTCATCTTCCTCTTCTTCAAACTCATCCTCTCCTCATCTGCTGCAATCTTTCACCCGCCTTCACTTTTTTAGTGGTTTCAAGCTCTCAACCGTTCAAGACTCCACACACTTGCACCGATCCTTTTGAACTCTCCACAACCACTTCTCACCTTCATGTGCAATTTGCCTCATGGTCGGCGATCTGTTTACACAACTCCATTCTTTACCCTTGGATCCTGATGTAACTACCTCACGTTTGGCGATCTGTCCACACACTCAAGACAATTGGCTCTAATACCATTTGAAGCAAGAGGGCAAACTTGCCTTCAACCTCAAAACATAAAATCAGAACATAGACTCTCTGTTCTCATATTAATACCTCAAAACATAAAATCAGAACATAGACTCTCTGTTCTCATATTAACATTCTTATTGCAATAAATATATATTATTTTCTTTTATCAAATCTATAAATGCCTTACTACAATTACAACCTCTCAGTGGCCTCACTCAAATCACTGCCATCTACTTGAAGCACTGCCTAAAATTCTTCCAAAATTTATTTTAGCAGTACTCTTAATTCCCCCTCATATTGTGCTTTCATTGTTCCTTATCACTGTTCAAATGAGATTCCCTCTCTAACACAACCATATTCTAGCTTTCAACACATTATGTTTTTTTCTCTTCAATGACCCTTCAAAGAACTCTCTCTCGCTGCTGTTCCCTCCACTTTGTCTGCAGCTGCTTTACAATAGCTCCCTCATGTAGCAGCCCCTGTCCTTGTCTCTTTCTCATGGGACCCTCTTGTCTTCCTGTTGCTTATCATTTTATGTCCCACCGTTTAAACTGTTAACCCCCAAAATGTTCCTTTATGCCCACACACTCTTATTAACATCTTGTCTTTATTCTTAAGTGCTCATTGTTTACTCGTGTTTTGTCTTGCACACCCTTCCACCTTCTACGTTCTCTTGGCTCCCATTTTCTGATAAACATAATGCCCAAAGAAATGTAAGAATCCTTACTAATTCTGCACTGTTTTTCTCAATTTTGGATGTTTGACATTTCCTCAAACACTTGGCATACAACTCACTGTTATCTGATTTTCTGATCACTGTTTATGTTTTGGGGTGTTTGCTCATGGTCAAATCAAGTTGAAAAGCATGGAAAATGATAGACAAGGATGATATTAAACTTTGACAAGTTATTTTCAAAGAAATGATGATTGTACTAGTCATAAATCAGAATTGCATACACTTAATATCTGGTCTGATACAAATGATATCAGACTGTAACATCATATGGAAAATGCATTATATTGACAATACAAAATTTGATTCAATTCTTCACATGCCCAAATGGAACTTGATGTGGAGGGGTAACGGCCTGCAACTTTGCTGATGAAGTCTGAAGCAATTCTGATGCAAATTGTAATGATCCCAAACCGGTCCTCTAGGTTTTGGGGATTGATTTCCTCAATTCAATCGTAAAGACTTCCTTTTTTAATCTTGGACTTACACTTAATTGTTTAGTTTGTCACAAATGAGAGTATAGTATAGTAGTAATCAAGACACAGTGACTTATTTTGATGTTATGTGAGTTTGGTTTCATCAAGAATTCTGATATATTCTTATTAACTACTGCAGGGGCAGAAATTATCTCTAATTAATGATGTCAACCATATAGAACTATATACACATGCCAATATCTTGACAAGGAATGGTTCTAATATGTATGTCTCCAATATTAATGGAAAGGACTAGTGACAATTTCTTAATCCAATGGATATCCAAATAGGTCATGCTTCACACAAAGATTATATTCCGAAATTGGATATATGGCTTAGTTGAATGATGCAGATTTGCATGGGTCCAACTTCTGATCTCTGTTATTTTTGCTAGTTCGCTATGAATATCTTGATTGCTTCTTGACAGTTCGATTTAGTGTGCTGGTCTGATCAAAAATTCCAAATGGCGGGAGAGATGGTATTTCCTCTGTAATCTACTGAAAGAAATCTGATACAACATTTTACACAGCAATAAGTCTGGAAGATATATAGAAGATTCAATATTGGATATGTTAATAAGAAGAAAATGTTTGGTGTTCTTCCTTGCTTGTTTATGGCTACTGCTGGCATGGAATTCAACCACTAAGTGTCTAAGGGAGATGCTGATTGGATTCCCTCCAGTACGTCACTGATTTATTCTTCTCCAATACATATGAGTCCACCTTCTATCTGCGGGTGTGAGTGTGAATGGGCTACGCTAGGAATAAGTTTGTCTACTAATGTGTTGTTTCTTTTGGTTATTTCCTATTCAATGGTGCGACTGCTGATTGTACTACCAATGTTACTGATGGAGGTTCCTGATGTCCCGTTCGAAGCTTTATCCTCCAAGTCGATGAGGTTGTGATGATTCTATTACTGAGTCGATGCTGACTAGCATATCTGCGTTCCTTCCTATGTTGAGTATCTATGTTCGCATACCCTTTTTCTCATATCCCGTTTGAGCCTCCTCTATTATTATCTTTGTTTCTTTTCTTAATTAGGCAAATGGTAGCCAGCTAAAAATCCCCCATTGATGATCTTACATTCCGAATATATATTTCTATTCATTGTGAAGCGTTACATATGTTTGGGCGTGACTTTCTATGGGTAAGTCATGCTTGACTAATTGGTGGTCTTTAAGCCATTTGTCTTAGATTGCCGCTACGTCCAATTATATATTGATAACATTTTATGTGATAGATTATATTATATTATTTATTTATTATTAATAATTATGAATAATATTATTGTTATTAATAATATTTATCAATCATTAGTGAGTATTAATAATATTATTATCCTTGATATTTGTCAATAATTATTAATATTATTATTTATTCATTTCTAATTTATAATTGTTACATTAATAATATATTATATTATATCATTATTTCAAATATATTATATAATTGTATTTATTTACAGTGTTCTTATAATTATATTATAATACTATAATAATTTAGTATATTATTATTTATATATTTAATCATATATTATTATTATATAATTTAGGTTTATATATATTGAATCTATTTATATATTCATTAAACCTATTATTATAATTATTTTATCTATTTATCTTTATTGTCATGATTAGGATTTTAAATAGGAGACATGACACAAATTGGAAGTGATGGCACCCCCCCGTAAACTCTTAGCACCTATGAATTATCTTCTCCACTGTAGCTGCCTAGGGCATAGAGGAAGCAATGAAACCCTTTGCTGTTATCAAGACAATATGATGCCAAATGGGTTTCCAAAACCTTGCCACAGAAATGTGATATAAACTTGGTGAAATCTCATTCCCAAACTGCAATTATTCTTCCTACCCTAGCTGCCCCAACTGAAGGAAATTTCATTTAAAATCACCAATAGCTCCCAAAAGTCTGAAATCACCTGCAAATAAACGATATTTCCAACTCCTCAATGCCAAACACCTGCAATAAACTCAGTGTGAATTCTGGAATGAATCCACCTAATAGGCTGAATGGGTTTTTGTCCTCACAACCGAGAAACTCCAAGGGTTTCCGTCTATAGATTTCCTATAAATGAAAGCCAAAGCTCTCAAGCTTCTTAGAGAGAAATTACACAAAACCAAGTATATCAAATGAATTCCTCAAATCCCCTTTTATAATCCTCTCATTAAGTTTTTGGAAACCCTTTTTTTAAAATTCCCTTTTAACATTCATATTAACTTGTGATTGGGAATAATAATAAAGTGACCACTTATATAATTTTAATTAACTTAAAGTCACTTTATGAATTAATTTTATATTCACCTTATATCTCCCAATATTGGCATCTATCTCCATAAAATTCTTTACTATATCATTTAAAACCTTATAACTCCCTAGGTGCCAAAATAAAGGCACTTTATGAAAATGACTTACATACACCTTAACCCCTTTTATGTCATATCATAAAGTCATTTAATATAATTAATATTATCAAATTTAAACTTGTTTTAACTTTAATAATTTAACTTAAATCATTAAACCCTTGATTATTGCCAATATCAACTCATGGGAATAATCCATCCAGTTTCCAAATATAGATATGATGCCAACTAACCACCTCGATGACTTACTATAAATAGTAAGTATGAGCAAAACATCCAAATGGCTTACTAAAAATAGTAAGTGTGAATCAAAGTGTTCTGAATGATCTCCAAAAGGCTCACCACAAATAAAATAGGACACTGAGTTGAATAATGTTGAAATAAGCACCAAAATTTGGGGACATTATAGAAAACAATGAGGCATTTTCTTGTATGTTGGAGGCTGTAAGCTTTTTGGCATTACACCCGCCAATTGGTTTGCGTTGAAGTTTCTAAGGCCCTGCTCCGGGCTCCTGTCTTGACATACATTGGAAAGAAGTTGGTAGAGGTTGTAGAATTCAGCCTTGCACCTGCCAACCTACAGTTCCCTGATCCATTTTGTACACATCCTACAATCCCAGATTTCCATGAGATCATATTTTGTTGAGGTACCATTTGTAACAACATTGGACGAAATTCTATATCCTTTTACGCTCTCACAAATGTTCAAATTCTATTCCAAAGCTTCCATTCTTGTATAAGGTGGGTGGACGTTGAAAAAGGTTGTGAAGTCCGACTTTACACCTTGGAATTGTATTTCCAAGGCAATTAATGTATAAACCATGCTTACATGATACCAAACATTCCTTGTTATGCTTCTAAGTTTGGCACTCCATTGCTTTATATTTGATTCTATTGTTGTCTTGGTCGATTTATGAAGATAGCAAAGACTAACGGAGAAATGCCAAAGCCAAACCAATATTGAAACAAAACAAAAGCTTGGAGCAAACAAACTGAAGATTTTTTTGGTTGATGCTGATTACCAGTTCACTCGGGATGCTCCTGCATCAATATAGGATTGCAAGATGCATGGTACAATGAGCATTTTTAGTACAACATCAGTTGGTGAAGGGTATAAAGTAAAAACTACATCATATGATAGGGATCCCAACATTCTATAGCTTCAAGTGATGGAGGAAAATTTCATATCATACACCATCTCTCAGATTACACTATACAATCATTTTGCCAACCGGATCACATCATACAATCAAATTGTCAACACATCGTATGGTGAGTATGTTTTTCCTAGTGGACAACATCATTATCACACTATACATCCTTTTAGTAGACGACATCATTCTCTTCATCATACAAAATCAGGGAGCAACTTGTTTTTATTGCATGGCACTAGCATCTTCACCATACATCGTTAGGAATTTTCAATTTTCTTCACTGTATGTTGTCAGTGATCTTGTTTAGACTGTATGGCATCAACAATCCTCTCCAACATGCAACGTTGACTCTCACCATACAACCCATTTGAAGTTTCATATGATGCAATGTAAAAAAGGTACTATTTTACATTGCATGGACCTTTTGGAGTTTTATCGTATGACCAATCAACATTACCCGAAAACTCTGTTAGCATTGTGGTTGGCCTCTTAAAATTTCTTGAAAATGATGTGCGCCTTGAAGATTTGTGTTTTTGAAGGTCTTAATAGGGACCTCATGAGGGAAGTTGCCCCTCGACCCTACTAGGGGAGCTGACCCCAGTCCCCCGCAAGGGACGCTGCCCTTTTACCTCATTGATGGCACTGCCTCCAAATCTCCATTGTACTCATTTGATTTGCCAAGTACACTACAAGTTTGAGTTTGTAAGGTACACTTCCAAGTTCATGTACAAGTCTTCATCTACAATATTGTCATTAGTCTTTCTTAATATTACTTGATGTTTACTTATTGTTTGGAAGAGGACTGTTTCTTTTGGGGTGTGGGGGTTGATATAGTCAATGCATGTCTATTATTATTTTTCAAGAATATGTTTATCCAACTATGTATTAATTGCTTGCATTAAGTGTTTGTCGGCTTTGGGGAGTTGTAAGCGCCAGTTGGTTGACAGTTGTGTTCCTCTTGGTAACTGTTGTGTCCTTTGAATAGATTATGTATTGTCAAGGAAAATAGTATGATCTAGTCAGATTGACTTTGATCCTCGGCTGGCCATCTTTTGTCTTATTGTGTAATAATTCCATGTGCAAATAAAGATATATTTTACTCTCTATCTGGTATGCATTGTCATCTTTATTATTAATTCATGTATTCATTTTATCAAATAGAGCAGAAAACAATTTGGGTCCAGTGGTGGAGAATCAGAGATTGATAAATCTTACACTAGATCCATATTCCATTTCCATGGTTCAAGCACCTTGTAGTGGCTATAAATATGTCTTGATGCGGGGATTTTTAACTCATGGAAGTAAATTGACTTAAGTTCATGCTGCTTCGCCATAGCAGCACCTTGAAACATGGTTAAGAATACTAAGGATTCAAGATTAGCTTACCCCAATATTCTCTATGAGACATAGTTACAAGGCTCAGACTAGGCTCAAACTTGGTAAGCATGACTCGACTCAGGACTCGACAAAGTAAAAACCCAATAAATTTAAAGGATTTTAAGGTTTTGAAACTTGTTTCATGGACACTGAGATTTATAAATATTGTCAAATGTATACAAAACTCATGGAATATGAAATTCATGATGTCAAAAGTTCCAAACAAATTTCAAAACAATAACTAGAAGTCTATAGCTCAGATGAGCTTGCATCCTTCCTACGAAGGTGTCTAAGGCAGGTCCTGGATGTAGCAGCCATAATATTTTTTTGACTATGAATATGCAGAGATTTACAACAAGGGATATGTATCATGTTTATTTTTATGATCATGATTCATCATTGGCCTATTACTTGCTTAGACTTATAGTTTGATGGGGGTTTGTGGGCTACACCAAAATGAGGTTTGTTAAGGAATATTACATCAGAAGATTGAATTATATTACTTTAGAAATGATATGCTGCTGTAGAATGCAATTGCCTTTGTGATTGATTGATTCCACTATACCGATGAGTATATATATTAATATGTAAAGTCATGACCAAACATGGCGGTTGCCATGTAGGGTCATGACCCTACGTTAATATCAGTTACCTTAACAATTAGTCAACCACGATAATGCGCATGATAACCATGTCTAAATAATACAATCTGAGTCATTTATTGAATCACCACAAATGAGGCACGATATCATCGTGCACTGTAATGTTATTACAGTTACACGATGACTGTCATGACTGTAATAACATTACAGTCCACGATGGTATTGTGACTGTTTATATATATACATCGTGGCTGTAATTACAGTCCACAGTGTGCAATTCATGCATTCAATAATAAGTAATGCATTCGATCTGTTTTATAATGTGCCAATAATAGCAATAATATATATATATGTGTGTGTGTGTGTGTGTGCTTATGATTATCAGCATACTTAAACACGAATGCAGCTATATTTCAACACTCCCTCTTAGTAAGAGAGGGTTTAAGATGTATTGTAGAAAGTCATATATGCCATGATTACGGACACAATTCGGGACAACATTATAGAAGTCTTAATCATGATTTATACTCAGACATTTCAATATCATGATATCCAGCACAATCCAGGACAACCCGTTAGGGTGTCGATCATGATATATGAGTTATTACACAATCCAGTAATAACATCCCAACATCAAGATATCCGGCATAGTCCAGGACAACCCGTTAGGGTGTCGATCTGAGATTCAGAGAGAGAATGTTGATAGGACCCTGGTGATTACTAAAATTTGACTTCCTGAAAATCTATAAGATCTTGAAAAACCAATAATTTACATTATAACTCTTAGAGATTTGAAACCCCTCTAAAAAATCTTGCCAGTTTATACATGAAAAATAACTTAGACTTAAATGTTATATTTCATGTATATATTTTGATGAAGAAAATGAGACTGACTTGAAAATAAAGTGGAGTTAAAATGTTATATTTCATGTATATTCTAGGGGCATGTCATAAACCAAAAAACATAAAAAATTTGAGACTTTAAAAAGTATTTTTGAGTTAGGCTGAGTCCATGTGATGGAACACACTAAGACACGGTGAGTCTGGCAAGTCTGCTAGACTCAACCGAGTCCGAGTCTGAGCCCCTAGGACTTGCCAAGGGTGACTTAACTTGGGACTTGCTGAGTCGGGCAAGTCCTATTTACGAGATCAGCCCCAATGTTAAACCTAACATTTTTAAGGCTTGAAGTTAGTGGTGGAGAACAATAAGTGTCATACAGAATCAAATTCCAGTCCCACAGACAGGGCATGGAAATAAGCTCATCTTATAAGTTCAGTCAACCATATCAGGATTTGAGCTCATCCTTCCATCAGCTCTACTCCAATGTTTAACCTGTTGGAGTAAAACTCCATTGTTAGGAACACAACCTGCAATATAACCTTCAAACCCCACCCATGGCTTTTACACCATATTGAAAATTTGGACGAGCTAGGAATTGAATCTCAATTCAAACCCCATCCATGACTCTTACACCATATTGAAATTTTGTATGAGCTAGGGACTGACTCATAATTCAAATTCCATCCATTGCTCTCATATCATATTGAAAATTTAGACAACCTAATGTTTTAGCATACCATCTTTTCCCACATCAGTATGCTCTACTATTCAGATATTGGCGAGTCTCATGATGGGGACTTCCGTCATGGGTTCGGAAGTGAAGGATATCAATTTCAAGTCTGCTGTTATGTGAAAGTATTTGCTGCTGGAAAGCCGGGACTAAGTGTGGATTTCCAGCAATTCATAAATGAATACCTCTACAACCTGTCATATTGCAAGGATGTTACCCTTTACACAAAAATCCTTGACATACCATTATAACAATTCGCGAGCAGGATATGAGGTCTTCACCTTCATTGACTAGCACTGGCATCATTCACTGGCTCTCGATCTGGGTGAGGCTCTCTCTGAATGGCAAAATGGAATTGAAAATAAAACTACTATCCTCATCCTTCTGTCTTGGGGTTCGCCCAACCCAAAGGTTCCTACATCTCAGTTTTTGCGCATCACTCTGGCTGGGCAGTTTTCCCACAGGATTATTCATGTTGCTCTCGAGTACGTTTTCTGGTGAACATTTTCCACCCTTGCTAGGAGCATTGTTCTTCTGTATATACATGTTACCCTTTACACACACATATCCTTGACCTACTGTTATAACAGTCAGTGAGTAACGTATGATGATACATAAAATTTTATTCATGTTGTTCTAAGGATTGGGCATTTTCCACCCTTGCAAGGAGCATTGCTCTCCAGTTTATATATGTTCAAATGTTGGCATCAAATTGACTTATATCTATTAATGTATATTTAGAGCATCCATTTAACATTGCAAAAAGAAAATATGCTTATGGAATTCACCTTTGTGTATTTACTCATCTTTGTACATAAAGGCATATTCAATGTGTACTGATATCAATACAAGAGTGGCAATCTAAGCAACCATTTTTGTTTAATTTTATACCTACATGACGTTTGAATATTTGCTTAACTGATTAACAACTCAACAATAAACTATAAAGAAGTTTGTACATCTCATAGCTGTATGCATCCATGCAATGTGTTTATTAGGTTGGATACAAATGGTATGCTGATGTTAGTGTTAGTAATACTGAAGTTAGATAATCATATTTAGCAGCTATATAGCTGGGTTGATCAAATTTAATGGAAATCAAGGGAAATCAAATTCTACAAGATTTGCTAAGGTTTTAGAGTGTATTTAAGATTCTGATTGGCAGTCTCGAACACCAAAATTTCTTTTCCACTTCTTGGCCCTCATAATATTTTGTAGTTCCATGGAAGAAAAGTACTAGAAATTTGCTTACAAAATCTTTTTTAATTAGTTGATGTCATAAAATCTCCAGTAAAATTTGGTGAAATCATTTTTTTAAGCACAAAATATTCTAGCACATCTAGTGATCTAATTGGTATTCTGGATCAAAAAAATTAGTTTGTCGTACTATTAGCTATTTCGAGAGTTGTTGGATGTCTTTCATGTACATGACATTAGTGATTAGAATTCAATTGTGCAGAACACAGGCCAGAAAAGAAAGCGAGAAGATGCAGATCCAATTGTCCTTGATGTAAGAAATATTTTACAGGAGATTGGTGGTCTCGGTGAGGGACTTGTTAAGAGTGTTCATCTTCTCAAGCTTCCCTAGTATAATTGAAGGGCCAATCTGGTTTGTAGCTTTCTTCAATAGGGCAAACACAGGGTGATCTTTGTGCTTGTCATGTTGCTGTTACAATTTAGACACACATCAGATTCTGCAATGTTTCATCATGATCCATTTGATGCTGTTGAGAACTTACACCATAAGAAGATGAGTTGCAATATCATGTGGATGTATGAGCCCTCTTCGGATTCTAGCTTGATCTACATATAAGAATTTAATTGCATGGAGAGTTATTTTGTTTCTGTAGGCTTCAGTTTTATCTCATTTGCATGATGCAAGAGCCTATGTTCTTTCCTAATTGTATATTATTTATTATTTCATCTGCAAGTTTTTTTTATTGCAGATGCATTTTAAGTGCTTACGGCCTTGTACACTAGTGCTAGTAGTGGGATGTTGTGCACATTCGTGCGTAAAGTCCATACATGGTGAATAAAAGATTTTGACGGAATATTTTGATTATCGTGTGATATGATAGGTTGTCAATACCAGTGTATTCACACTCATAACATTATACTTTTTTGGACTTGACAGGGTGAATTCAAATTAATGAATGCAAATTTCTGAGCATCCAAACTTTTTTGAGATTGGCAGGGTTAATCTTCGGGACAGACAATAACCAAAAATGATACTGGCAATAACTAGTTTAAGTCATAGAAAGCATTTGTGAGACGAGTAAGTATGGTGGATATGTATCTTGTCTGTCAGTTGAGCACGTTCTTTGTCATTTTAAAGACATCAGGAAAGGAAGGTTGAATTTAATGATAATTTTGCCCTGTATTGTACATCACATTTTTAGCCATACATCCCGCATTTATCTATGCCATATTATTTTGATTGCTTCAGTAGCATATTTTAAGCCTTAAACACAATAATGATTTCTGGAGAAGTGTGTTCTATACATAAATGTACGTAGTTGCAGTCATATTTAATTTTTTTGTAAGATGATTTACCCATCTTAAAAATTGATCAAAATCATTTATAAAAAATAATACACAGGAAAATAAAATCTTTTAAACCGATTATATTCTTATACGCTTCTATAATCATGGAATGTTTTGGATTTTTAGATGATCTTTTAATCATAGTTAGAAGAGCTTTACCATTTTTTAAAAAAAGTTTGTGGGCAGTCTTTCACAAAGGCGTCCCTATTAACTGATTTTATGATGTGATTATTGGTCGTAGTCAATTGTCATAATGGTTTTTTTATATATTTTTATAGAATTTTAGTCATTTCTTAATTTTATCCCACCCAACTAATTGTAGGTTGTATGTTGCTTGTAAGATACCTGATGTTACAATTTGTCCACTAGACAATTGTTTTTTGGCAATGTTTGTATAACCTTTTTTAATTTGCTGCCAAAGGTTTTATTAATAGATCCTCTAAGTGTTGTTCTACATATTAAAGAATGCCCACCAAAGGTTTTTTATTAATAGATCCATTAAGTGTTGTTCAACATAGTAGAAAATGTTTTTTTGTCAATATCACCAACATTGAAATAACTAATGGATTCAATTGAATAGGTGCTCAGAAAATTATTGTATTTGTTAAAGTTTTAGGATCATTGCAAATGTAATAGCACTATCTCATTGTATGTGTTTTCCAAATACAACAATCTCTTGCATTTATATTGAGAACGAGCTAAGAAGTGACATGTCAAGACATGTCTATTCATTAATATGTAATTAATATAATGACAATTATAAATATATATATACACACACACACACTAGTATTGACTCATAGTGTTTATTCGACTGAAGCTACAAAACATCAACACTCCCTCTTAGTTAGGGAGGATAAATCAATCCAACGTCAACACTTAAGACACTTGACAACATCTATCATATGATGTAAGCAATAAAGACATCATCCTCAATATGTAGTCAATAGAAACATGGTCTCAAGATGTGGATTGTCTCAATCGATGATTCTATCCACAAGCTCTCGTGTGGATTGCCTTCATCGGCGATTCTATCCACAAACTCTCAGGTGGATTGCCTCCATCAGCGATTCTATCGTCAAGCTCTTGTGTGGATTGCCTCCATCAACAATTCTATCCACAAGTTCTTGTGTGGATTGTCTCCATCGACGATTCTATCCTCAAGCTCTAATGTGGATTGGCTCCATCAGCGATTCTATCCACAAACTCACAAACTTTAGTGTGGACTGCCTCTATCGATGATTCTATCCACAAGTTCTCAAGTGGATTGCCTCAATTGGCGATTCTATCCACAAGCTCTTATGTGGATTGCCTCCTTCGGCGATTCTATCTACAAACTCACGAGCTTTAGTGTGGATTGCCTCTATCGATGATTCTATCCACAAGTTCTCGGGTGGATTGTCTCAATCGACGATTATATCCACAAGCTCTCATGTGGATTGCATCCATCGGCGATTTTATCCACAAACTCACGAGCTTTAGTGTGGATTGCCTCTATCGGCGATTCTATCCACAAGTTCTTGAGTGGATTGCCTCAATCAACAATTCTATCCATAAGCTCTCGTGAGGATTGCCTCCATTGGTGATTCTATCCACAAACTCACGAGCTTTAGTGAGGCTATTGGCGATTCTATCCACAAGTTCTAAGGTGGATTGCCTCAATTGACGATTCTAGCCACAAGCTCTTGTGTGGATTGCCTCCATTAGCGCTTCTATCCACAAACTCACGAGATTTAGTGTGGATTGCCTCTATCAACAATTCTATCCACAAGTTCTCGGGTGGATTGCCTCAATCGACGATTTTATCCACAAGCTCGTGTGGATTGCCTCCATTAGCGATTCTATCCACAAACTGATGAGCTTTAGTGTGGATTGCCTTTATCGGCGATTCTATCCACATGTTCCCGGGTGGATTGCCTCAATCGGTGATTCTATCCACAAGCTCTCGTGTGGATTGCATCCATCAGCGATTCTATCCACAAACTCACGAGCTTTAGTGTGGATTGCCTCTATCAGTGATTCTATTCACAAGTTCTCGGGTGGATTGCCTCAACCGACAATTCTATCCACAAACTCTCGTGTGCATTGCCTCCATCGACGATTCTATCCACAAATTCTATCTTACAAATACAAGTGATAATCATTTGGAAGTCGTCACTTCCTCATGATTTACACAGAGGACAAGGCCATTAAAAACATTCATGATTCATTAGTATAATGGTCAATTATATCAAGTTTACCTCATAAATGCTTCACCTTCAATAGTGAACTCCCTCTCAATCAATATGATCAAGATTGTCACAAGTTGACTGAACCATCTACTCCCTCTGAAGCTCAAGTTTATCAACTTATTGGCCTCTTTTGAAATATTAGACTCCCTTTGCATCTAGTCCCAATCATCAATTTGTTTTCAAGCATCAAGTTCTTTCTCCCTTGAATGCAATTATCTTGTGCTTCTTTCTTGAAGGAATGTTATAGAGATTACAAATAGCTCACTAAACTATCTTGACCGTAAATACCAATGATAGAAGCCTACAAGATTTTACTAACCAATAGTATAGCATGAGTTACAAACTCAAAAATTATGTGCATTAATAAAACATGAAATACTTATCTTTTATAAATTTCAAGTATTTCATTCTATAAGGTGAGCCCGTATGGAAAATATCATGCAAATTCACAGAATGATGTCATCGTTCTCGAACATTATTATAATTATTCACATGACTTGTCTTGAAAATCCAAAGGTTCTATACACTATGAAAACCTTCAATTTGATCGGATCTCCCTTCAAGTTGTTAGGGTTTTAAAGAAGGAACTTTACTCTTTTACAAATTTTTTTTACATAGACCTGTACACAGTCGGTCATAACTTTTGAATCTGACATTTTCTCTCCAATCACTCCAGTGAGATTCTTTTAAATTTGTTTATCACCAATATATCCAAAATTCAACAAA
This sequence comes from Chamaecyparis obtusa, assembly GCA_027943335.1. NCBI lineage: Eukaryota > Viridiplantae > Streptophyta > Pinopsida > Cupressales > Cupressaceae > Chamaecyparis > Chamaecyparis obtusa. The sequence goes on from BSBK01003189.1 coordinate 1,055,788, forward strand.
ATCCAATGGTGCATTTGTGAGATATGGTCCTTGTACTGAGACTGTATTTTTTGTGACAGTCACACACTCACCATCAACAAATTACTCTATTACATTTGCAACTTGGCTATGATACCACGTTAAAGTTTTTTGATCATTGCAAATGTAATAGCACTATCTCATTGTATGTGTTTTCCAAATGCAACAATCTCTTGCATTTATATTGAGAATGAGCCAAGAAGAGACATGTCCCTTCATGAGATATGTCTATTCATTAATATGTAATTAATATAATGACAATTATGATTATATATATATATATATATATATATATATATATATATATTGACTCAATGTTTATTCGACTGAAGCTACAAAACATCAACAATATTGATTCATCTTCTCTATCCAATTTTTTAAATAGATGGATAAACTGAACAATGATTAATAATTAAGATAATGGTTTTTAAAAAAATAAACATAAACCGTAACAGAGTATAAAACCACATAAAATGTTTGTGGAGAATTATTGCTCCATGAAAATCTGGCCATAAAAATTGAACAGAGAGCCAAAGCAAAACTTATATTAAACTTCAAACTCGAATTCAAAAAGACCAAAAAACCACATGGCTAAGGAGAGACTAGCCTCCCCTAAGACGTTTATGTCCTCTTCCATGTCCTCTCTCGCATACCTCTTTGATGTCTACATCAAAATCCATCGTCCCTTGCATATGGGCAGTTGACATATTTCTTCTGGCTTGTATTAGTGCATGCTCTTGAGGAGTTCTCATTGCTACTTGCTCCGCACACCAATCTGGGTTCCATGGTTCAATGGCCTACGAAGGGGGGCCTTGAGCATCAAAGATTGTAAACAGTCTAGCTTCCATGTTTCGTGTCCTCTGAGCTCCTTCATTATCTACTAGTATGTTATGGAATATGAGGAAGTCTCTAACCCAAGTAGGCCCTTCATTACATCGGAGTTTATACAATTTCATTAGAAAATCAATCCCATATCTAATGTCTAGCCTCTGGTATCTAAATATCATCTGATATCTCATTGGAGGGTGACCATTAACCCTTGCAACACCATAGTCTCTGGGTCTCAGTATAGTGAAAGCATGATCTATGTTTTGCAACACTACAGTCAAGTCTACAAGAAAGTCACCAAGAAAGACTTTCCTGCAAATCCTTTCTACCACCCTCTTGCTCATTTCGACATACAACAACATGGCTAGAAACACCACCACTATGTTTGTGTTAACCCTATACTTGTGGTTGGCCCGAATGAAACCATTACCTAAAATACCTAGAACCACCTTGACTACCATTATATGTGGGTCATGTAATATTTCTTGCATTCTTTGGTCTGTGACGACCCCTAAAAAAGCTACCCGTCTCTTTGGAGTCACAACTCTTAAGTAAAATAGGAGAATCCATACTGCCTTCTACCTACTAGTTTTGTTCTTCCCAAAACTGTTTACTTCCATTGCAACTTTTTGCTATTCATTGAAGAATGGAGAAAAGAATGCCTTGATAAAGATAGCCACCTTCAAAATATTAATGTCATTGATAGTCACAAATTGTGATGTCTTTTAAGTAATCTGCAATTATTGCAAAATCTTTAAGCCTAATAGTTCCCCCGTCGTCAACCATCAAATCATATCTATAGTTGCTTTTCTCTAAAATATTAACACCCCAGTGCCTAAATTGGCAGAAAAATATCTACTCCGCTAGCAATGTTGCTTTTCCCAACTAATTTTGGCAACCCACTAATCAATTGAGCATTATCTCGTACTTGCATACTACCTACTTTCTCTATCTCCCGTACTGATTCCACTTTCCAAAATTCTCACAATGGATGATCTTGTCTTACCATAAATATATAACCTTCCCATAATCTTTTTGCTAAAGATTTACTTTTTAAAAAAAATCTCACACATTTCTTAACAATGAAGGCCATGTCCTGCGATAAATGCTCCAACTTTACACCTTCCCCAACTTTTTGTGGCCTTCGCTTATTGATTAACAAGGTTCTCTTAGGTGGGTGCAACATTCATATTTAAACGGCTAAAACATTGAAATTTTAAACATTAATTATCGACCAGTTTGTTGCGTCATCTACTACTGGATCGTTCCCAACATTTGTATTGAAACGGCTAATAGATTGGAAGTTTGATCATTAATTTAAAAACAAATTTATAGCATCTTCTACTAATGAGTATAAGTATTGTTGAGCCGTTTTTCTTTCTTGCCCCTCCCCCCACCCCTCTTTTATTAATTTTTTAAACACAATTTAACTAAACAATCATTTAGCTCCTTTTGATGAATAATCTCAATTCTTGTCACCTACTGTTGATAAAGTAAATTGAATTTCCTAGTTGTATATGAATTCTTTTGATCAACTAACCATCGACCCCAATATAAGATAATCTATCAATTTCCATATTTCCCTCTCTGTAAATGTGATTTAAAGTAGTGTTGCTAAATGATTCTAATATTTCTAGAGCTTGTGAGAGTAGTGATTTGAGTCTCCAATTAATGGACTGTCTTGTTCTAAGAGAATTAATAACGAAAGATGAATCCCTTTCTATCTCCACTTTTATGAATCCTAGTTCCTTGTATAAGATCAATCCCTCTACCAAGGCCTTGAATTTTGCAACATTATTGGTGTCTATTTCCAAAAGCTTGACCAGTTCTGCAACAATTACCCCTCTTTCAGAATGAATGACACATCTAGCACATGAGATACCTGGGTTGCCTCTAGAGGCTCCATCAAAATTGAGCTTGACCTAGTCCCGTCTAGGAAAGTTCCAACAACATTTATCTCTATTTTGTTTGTTAGTCAACAATTTACCAACAAAAGTGGGAATTTTAAATTCAAACTAGCATCTTGTCATCAAGTCATCCCACATTGTGTGTTTCAAATGATTAGTTTTAGCATTTTTAACTTTGGAGTTTACCACTTCTACTATGCTTGCTTTCAATTTGTTGATCCGCTGATTTCTTTTCAGTTGTTTCCCTTGAAAAATTCTATGGCTCATTTCTTTCCATAATTCCCAAATTAATAAAGGTGACACTACCCATAAGCTAGCAAAAATACTATTAGAATTTTTTTTGGCCATCCTTAAATAATGATATTATATCTTTTGGTATGGTTGAATACCATCCTAACCTAGCACAAAGCCAATACCATCCATTCAGTGCAAAAGGGTAATGAATTAGAATATGATTTATTGATTCTTCCTCATTTTCACATAATACACACATTGAAGGACCTTGGAATCCTAATTGTCTAAACCATTTAGCTGTCAAAATCTTACCTTGAAGAGTTGCCCAAACAAAAATTCCTACTTTGGGTAAGCATAACTTGTTCCAACATAAGTGAGTGGGAACTTCAGTTTTCTACAAACCATTTTGCTTGACCAATGAATCATATCCATCCTTAGCATTATAATTGCCTAACTTAGAACCATTCAAAATTACCTCATCATCATCATCTTCATCTTCTTCTTCTTTTTTTCTTTTTCTTTTTTTGAAGCCTAATAATCTATTCTCCATTATCTTTTCAGTTGCTCTATATCCTCATGCGGAAGATGCAATTCTTCCCATGGTCTCCACCACTATCTAGAAGGATTTTCATGGTCTAAAATTACACAATCCTTAATAAATTATCCCCACAAGGCCTCACAGATATCCATAATTCTACTTGTGTCCTTTAAATTTTGAATGGTTGAATAACCTCTCCAAGAGTCCTAAAAAAGAGGCCTACTCTGGTTACCAACAATCCACATTATTTGATCCATGATTACTGATCTACAAGAAAGGATGAAAGTCCAGATCTGAGATTCCCTTGGAAAAGAACTCTATCTAAATATTTCTGAAGAGTCTAGATAAGGAAAGTACTTGCTTTTAATTATTCTTACCCATTTTAGATTTGGTTGCTTAAAGAGCTTCCAAAAAATGTTTTCTTCCAATGCTTTATTTTGCCACAATTGGTTTCTGACCCCCACTCCCCTTGCTTCTACTTGATTGCAAATTTTATTCCAAGCAATCATCATATATTTATTTTTGGTATTAGTCCCTTGAGAAAAGAAAGATCTCAATTTTTTGATCAACTTGCCTTACGCTTTCGCAGATAGAGAAAGACAAGACATTAGGCAAATTGGTATTGTTGATAATGTTGCTTTCAAGATTTTAACTCTTCTTGCCCAAGATAACCATTTTGATTTCCACAAATCCAGTTTCCTATCCATCCTCTCTCCATGCCATCCCAAATTCTAGTATATCTCAAAGATTTGTCTAATAGAATGCACACATAAGAGCCTGGGAATTTCCTTCATGAAAACCCAAAGTTTGTAAGATTTTTCTCCTTGTTTTAGTTTTCATAGAAAAAGAAGAAAACATTTGATTTCTCCTTGTTTATATTATGTCTTGAAGCCCGAGAGTAGGTATTCAAAACATTCTTGATATCCCTTGTTTCCATTGGCCCCTTGACCAAAGAGCATATTATCATCCACAAAATGTTGATGAACAATTGGTGCAACTGAAGTGGTTATTCTGATCCACATTCTTCTATGAGGCTAAAGAAGTCTTCATGTTGCATCCACATATTCTCAGACTTAAAGGGACAAATAGGTGGTCTTATATCATCTAAAATCTCTAATAGCATGGGAAAATGATCTGAACTTGAGATCGGCATTATGGAAGATTTTAGATTGAATGGGAAAAGCACTAGATCACCCTTAAAGAAAAAATTGTCTAACTTTTTTGCTATTTTACTAAAACCTTCCTTTCTATTGTTCCAAGTGAAGATTCCATTATCTGTGACTATTTCTAAGAGATTGGTTTGAGTGACCCAATTTTTAAAATCTACCCGTGTTTGCATCTCTTTTTTAATACCCCTCCTTTTTCAGAAATACATAATTGCATTAAAACCCCCTCCCAAAATGATTGTTTCTTCCTTGTGATTTTGTAAAAGGAGGTTAAATCTTTCCATAATTTTAGTTTTTTCTTTGTCGAAATGGGTCCATAAACATTTACAATTATAAATTTGGTACCATTTTTGTAGCAAGACACCCTACTCCCTTACCAATTCTAACTTCTTGATATTAATTGGACAATAAACCTGCTTGAATTCCAAATTGTTGTCAATCCTCCCGAGTTTCCTTTAGCTTCCACTACTTCCCCCCTTCAAAACAAAAAAAAAACTAATTTTCTTCTTAAATTGAATCCATTGTCTTGATTGAAGTTTTGTTTCTTGTAAAAGAAAAATATCAACTTTAGCAAAGAAAACACTACGTTTGACTATACGATGTTTGTTAGAGGCACTCATGCCCCTAACATTCCACGAATTTAGCTTCATTTGACATTGGGAAGGAACTTTCCCTTCCCTACATGATTGGATTGATTTGAGCTATATATTTTCTTCTCCACCCTTCCTACCATATTTTCTTGTGTTGAAATAAGAACCTCCTCAGATAAATCAAAGCAATTCCTTGTTGTCCTCTCCCTTAGTTGTGTTGAAAGAATCTTTGCAAGAGTGGATTTACAATTTATGATAAGAGGGATCCCTATTAACATCCCTGACAAACTGATCAACCACTGATATGTGCCTAAAAAATTCCAAATAGAGGGGATAATATATCCGTTCTCACTGATGTTTGTCAGAAGACAACTATTCAACTTACTCTTCTCATTAAATCTCCAAAATAGATTCTACAAGAACCATCCAATAAGTGATTTTTTTAGTTCAAAAGTATGTAATAAATTATTTTTCTCAACAACCTCTAATTTGTTTTCATTATCAATCATGAATGGTTTATTTTGCTCATTTATTCCAGGTTCTTTTGTCCCATCGCTCCTTGTGGAAGTTGAATAAGATGACACTTTTCCAATACATCAATCCCGAGTCTCATAGAAAATTATATCTTGTTTTTCCACCTCTTTTGTGGATGTCTCACCAATCCTATTAATAAAGTTATCTTCCCATTGCTCTGAATTTTTTTGTTTCTTCCTTTCCCTAGAACCAACTGCCACATGCAGGATTTGATTTTGAGGCTCTCTGAATCTTGCTTCTCTCTCCCTTAATGCTTCTTCTTCTTCTTCTTCTTTCTCATAATTTTTTTTGAACCCATTCCCTCACATTATAAAGAATTTTAATGGAACATGGTAAAGCTTTGGTAATATCTAAATGAATGCATATTATCATCGGAAGAAAGGAGCTTTCTAAACCAAAAAAGTTGAAACTGAGAGAGATTCCTAACTTATTACTAATAAACTCAAATATGTTTGGTTTTCTATATTCTATGGGGCTTTATCTACTGAAAAAGATTCACATGACAAAGACATGGATAGTCATTTTTGGGTGGATATTCCACTTGAACAAAGTACACTAAATGAGAAGTTGTAAGAATTGGGTATTCCTATGTCATTATTAGATTTTGCATGGATGGAAGGACGTAGGATACACCTCACAAATAACCACAACGAGATGACTTTCCCTATTTTTCTTGGAAAGATGGACTTCTATTTGAAAGGAAAGATGACTATTGAAGAGGTATTAATTCCTATGGAGGATCACTGGGATAGTCAATCAAGGAAGGAAGAAGATGAACATGATGAGGGATATATTACATCATTAATGCAATTTTTTTCTTGTGGTGTACATGTACTTGAGGAGGATGGAGTGTTGTACCATGAGTTGAGACCTCTTGAAGAAGAAATCATGTTGTGTGAGTATAGTCCCATGGTTGGGAACTCACTAAATCAGGTGACACCTTTCCATTATCCCTTACAGTTGGATAATTTCTAATTATATGATGTTAAGGGTGAAAAAAATTATTTTTGGATTAACCATGATCATGGAGAGTTGCCACAATTTATGATTTTGTACCCAAAATTTGAACAAAACTTGTCTAAATTTTTTTTTCTGAGTACAAAGATGAGTTTTCATTCCTTAGAACTGTACAGGGTGTGTTATTGCCACTACATGGAAAGAAAAAACTAATTAATAAACAACTCATATGCTTGTTCTAAGTTTATTCATATAATTTAGCTTTAGTTCTAATTAGGTAGGTGTTTGTTAGTTTCCCTTGTGTTTTAATGGTTAGTTTTGTTTCTTGTTTTTTATTTGTTAGGGTGTTTGTCTCCATTCCTTATTGCTTGAGTGTATTTATTCTTTTTATTTATTGATCTTGGGGTAAGTTCTTTTGTCGGGGATATTATTGGAAAGTGGTCCATCCCATGTGGTCCTCGATAGGAGGAAGAGGTATTTCTTAGTCAAATTTTTTAAAGGAATTTATCTTGAAAGATATTGTATACACGAATTAGGAATGGAGGAATGGTGATAGCTTTCACTGGAAATCAAGCTAATGTTCAAAGGCGACCATCCTCAACACATTAAATACTTTAATCATGATATTGTTATTATTGGTTTCTTGGGTAAGTATCAACTAGAATTGATTGGAGCCTGTTGTTATGGGTGACCTCGGATCTCAGAATCCTTCTTTGTCTACATCCTGACTTGAAGAGAAAGAATGAAAATGAGGAATGTATAAAGAAAAGGTTAACAAAGAAAAAATCCAAATCCAAATTCTTGGGTGGAATAGCCTAATCACTACCCAGATTTTTAAAAAAAATGAAAAAAGAGAAAAGAAGAAAATGAAAAAAAATAGAAATGCAAATACAAAGGTAGCATAGCCTAAGTGTTGCCGTAGTGTACCAAAAGTGTTGAAATGAAAATAATTGAAGTGACATATTTAGAGCACAATGGCTCAAGAAAGTCACCTTCCATGAAAATGATGTTGACTCTAAAAGAGCCCTCCAAATAACAAAACTTCAAATCTCATCATAAGATAGAGGAGGTTGACTCTAGAAACCTCTACTAGGGATATGGATGTATGATTGGTAGTAGAGAAAGGTTAGATTGAGATTTAAAAATCCTTTATTGATAGGCGAAGGTTGGTTCCAATTGACATTTATCCAAGTAATCTTCACCAATGTATCAAAGGAATGAACACACAGAGGCACACACTGGAAGTGATAGCAGAAGACTTTGATTCTGAGAGTTGGTGTGAGATTATATTTAGGAATGACACTTGTGTTTGGTTTATTGCATGATAGAGTTCGGATGGTATTTTATAATAAATAAATGCCTTTGTTATTTCCTCCTTTTGTTGGGGCTATTTTTTGTGGTTCCACAACACATGCACTGTTTTGGCCATTTGGCCTAATGAGGACCCCCTTTTTGGGTCTTTTCTTCTTTTAGGTGGTTTCGAGTCCTTAGGGTAATCTTGGCTAGGTATCTAATAAGTCAAATTGTGGGCCCCAATGGTGCTCCCAATAGTTGGATGCATTTTTTTAGATTTCCCAGTGGGTCTCTCTTCTTTCCAGCTTGTCCTCTTCCTCTAAGGTTTAGTGTTTAGTTTGAGTTTTTTTCAGACTTAGTTGTATTAGCTCTTTTTCAAACATTCAAAGTTTTGGAGGCCCATGGACCTTTGAAACCCTGAAAGGAAAAATGGTCGATCACCTTGCATACAACTAAGGCATTGCTGGTTTTTTTATAGTCCAAAATTTTGTTAGTTTTTTCGCAGTCTAGACTTTTGTTAGTTCTTTTGCAATCTAAACGTATGCTAGTTTTTTAGAGTTTCAGACTCTGAAAGTCCAAAAATTTCCTAGGTCCAAAGGTTTTGAAAATTAAGTTCCAGACTTAGCCATTTTTCAAATTTCAATTTTTCTGAGTTACGGTCGGGTCCATAATTTTTTGTGTCCTCTCACTTTTTCACAAATTTTCATGTAGATTCTATTTTGGGCCAAATTGCATACAATTCTAGGGTCATTTTTTCATGTCTTGGGAATGTCAATCAATTTCATACATGAAGGAGCATTTAAGTGAAGGATTCAAGGTGAAAAATCCAAAGCCAAGTTGAACTAAAGATGAAGAATGATGGAACTGCAACTTATTTTTGTTCATCTTTGGGTTGATTTTTTTCCCTTCTATTTATATAAATGCATGTTGTAAATGGATGTAAATCCATGCATAGTAGTTAGCAACCAGATTAGGAGTAGTTTTGCATAAAGAAACAAGAGTTATAATTTTATTTTTATTTTCATGCATAGTTAAAACCTAGTTATGGGTTTCTTGTTTTTAAGATGAATCACTATATAAACACAATCAATTGCTATATGCAATTGGTTCTTCATTCATGGTGCAATAATTTTTCTATCTATGCAAAATTCATGAATTGGTGCTGCTAATTTATGAATTTTAGAGAGCCAATTGTGCTGATTGTAAATTATATTTATGATCATTTAATTCTGGAGTTTATTATTTCTCTAATTGTCTTTTTGTGACTAATCACTAGCAATATATTCTATTGGCGCATCAAGATAAATTTGTCTCGTGTGTGCATACATCTGCAATAGCTTCACGATTTGATGAATTTTGATACATCATACATCTACATATAATGTTCCTTGGTGATTTCATTTGTAAAGTATAGATTATGAGCTGCTTCTATTTTATGCTTCATGGATTTTTTTCATCTTCCTGGCATTTTAATTCGCAAGATGATATAGTGATAATTTATGTCCTTTAGGTTTCAATTTCAACAATTTTCTTAAATTCTCGTTACCCTACACTTTTGAAATTTTTTGGAAAGATTGGTAAAGATAGGAATTCATCTTAGAAATAGAGTAATTTGCATTGATATAATTGCAATTCATTCAAAAACATAAAAATACAAAAATGTTGTTTTGTTGAAGTTTGCTTTGTAGCCTCTTCAAGAATCGAAACAATAAAGGCCTCCTTGTGAATGATTTCATATTTATCTTCAATTGAGCTATCCACGTGGTTGAGACCTAGCCTAAAGGAACCTTGGGAGTGATTTTCATCATTCTTTCAAGAGAGGAATTTGTATCTTAAATTCCTAACCCTCATCTCATGTAAAAATGACACTCAACACCCCTCTTAAGTGAAGCTTAGGGAGAAGAAGAACCCTCTAAGCATGAAATGAAAGAATGAATGGGTCCCAAAAATAATGTGTGATTAGGTACCCATGTATATGTTACAAGTAGCAGTTGTCGTTGCACCAAAAGATCGACTTGTTAATGCCCGATACAACCACTAGACTTAAAGAAAACACAGGAGGTGGTTAAGCCATGTCACAAATCCTGAGGGAAGCACTGAATATTATGCCAACAATCTCCCCCTCAGCATTACCCGAGGGGATTCAAACCTATGACCAAGCTCTGATACCACTTGTTACAAGTAGCAGTTATCGTTGCACCAAAAGATCGACCTTTAAATGCCCGATACAACCACTAGACTTATAGAAGACACAAGAGGTGGTTATGCCATCTCACAAATCCTGAGGGGAGCACTGACTATTATGCCAACAGTATAATGAAAGCCTCTCATAGTAGAAGAAAGGAGAAAAACAACATGGAAAAAAAACTCGTCTCCAAAAGAAAGATATGCAATTGTATGAAATGAAAAATAACACACTCCAAGATGCCAAAAATGTGTGGACATTTGTTGAATGATAATTGAAATAGCTTTAAATTAAGAACCTCATTTGAAACCAATATGATGATCAAGATCAATGTACATCAGTACCCCAACAACACTACTCGAACAATGAATAGATGGAAAATAATGAGAAAACATATGTTAGTCAAAGATACAAAAGACAACAATCTACATGAGTGCCCCCAAGGATAGTACTTGAATAATGAACAAATGAACAATAAAGGAAAAAAATTATTAGTCAAAGATATATATATGAAACATGAATATGCATGAGTGAATCCAACAACACTACTCACCCATATAGAGAAAACTACTCGTAAAAAATACATGTGCCAATAGTCTTAAGAAATAATCAACCAAGGATATGTCACATTCATAAAACTAGAATGTGAGAGTTTCTATATGGTAAAATCCCCATCTCATGATCAAAATAAAACCACTATATACGACTAATAAATAGGAACAAATGCTAAAAATATAGCTCACTCTAAAATGAAACCAATAAGGCATGAGAATCAATAGTAGGAAACCTCCATAATGGTGACAAGAGAGAGCCATGACAATTCCATTAAAATTGTGTGTCATCAAGTAGTGCATATAGGACAATTTGAATGTGCACAAGAAAGTACCTACGACTAAAAAACATTTATGCAACCAACGTACACATGCATTGGACAAGAATCTCTAAGAATCAATGTCATCATGGAGGGACACTCACCAAACAAGGTGTGATGGAAAAAAAATGTACTAAATAAATCCCCATGGAAATTTATTATACAATGCATGTACAAAAATAAGGCACTATAGAATGTGCAAGATCCCCAAATATGATACACAAGGTGACATATTATCTCAAAGCATCTACAAACAAATAAGTGCATGTAAAAGATGTTTGGATTTCTCATGAAGGGTAAAGTGTTAGAAATACATGTAGAAAATCAAGATTTAAGTCATCCAAAAGAAACAAAAAGTATCCACTAGCCAAAACAACAAGGTTATCATCCATGATGTGAAAATACAAAAAAACTAAATAAAATATTCTTGGGGAAAAATATGGAAATGTGCATGGATAGATGTGAAGAGCTCAAAGATTCATTTACAATGATGCAAGAATAAAAAAAAGTGGAGGAAATGGAAAATAGGTACCAATTTGAGAGTAAAAATACCACATCTGACTTCTATAGGCTATAAAATTTACCATCAACAAAATCTCAAAAAAATACCATCATTGTTGGACAACCCTGTGAATCATCTTATTTGTGCAATTTTGAGGTCATATGCTCAAGTTATCACCAAAAAAACAAATATATGTCAATTAGGGCTTGGAAGGCTTTAAGGGTTTCCAAAAATGGAAAATTTCCAACAATAGAAAGTTTATGAAACTAGAACTTTTTTGAAAATAGTAAGTTTTCAAATATAGAAACTCTCCAAGATAATTATTTTTTGAAATGGAAACTTTTCAAAAATGTAAACTTTATGAAAATGGAGACTTTTCAAAATTGATTTTTTTTTAAAAATAGGAAGTTTCAAAAAACTATTTTTGTTTTTAATTTTAAAAATTGACATATATTTTGTTACAAAAGCCAATAAAAAATTGTCCAAATCTAAATCCACACAAGAAAGAAAATTTAGAGACAATGCAATGCCCTTGAGAAAATAAACTCTCAAAATTTGAGAAGGGGTTTTTTGAGTCCATGCTCTGATACCATGTTGGAGTTATGGAGCTCTATTACCATGTTGAAGTTATTGAGCTCTAATACCATGTTGAAATTTGAAACACAAGCACCTCTAGGATAAGATAGAAAAAAATGAACACCTTCCACAGAGAGAGTAGAAAGAAAATAATTTCTACGTTTCTCAAGAAGAAATGATTACAATATTAGTTTGTAGGATGGATTGCAATGAATACAATGTGATTCTTTTATTTAAAATTATGTCTCTTAAAATAGAGAAAAAAAGCTAAATGCTAAGATATGCAAACTAGAGCTAAAAAACAAACTTGAGCCCAAATAGACTAAACAAAACTAAATTAGGCTCAACTAAGAGAACTTAAGCTAGGCACACATGTGCAAACATGTTCTCAATTATGCATGAGAATATTCTTGAGCATGTGTACAATTAATTAATGTTACAATACAAAATATGCCCAAGGCAATAAACTATGTATGTGCAACATAAATGCATGCTCTAACATATGAAAATGAGGTTGTAATATAATGAAGCGACACAAATAACATTACTGAATGTGCCATCATCAACCTATATAGATTATCTTATAGCAACACTCATATAAGTATTATTACTTATCAAAATGTGTCAAAATTATGATGCTCAAAATAAGAGAACATTCTCATGGATGATGTCATATGATGAGAGGCTCCTAAATCAAGAAGTTACCTAATAAATTGAAGTTTTATAGATGCGAAGAGAACATGACATTTCATCTTATCTTTTCCACATTCCATATAAGTTGACCCATAATGTGCAGTTCCTAAAGTGGTAGAAGAGGATGTAGTAGATGAAGGATATGATTCATTTGGAGATATTTAGCTCATTTATCTTCTTTTCATAACAACGATTCTCATCATGTCTTTTCTTGGTATAATATGCACACTCTGGCTTATTTTTCTTATATGACTATCTCCTTGAAGAGGAAGAATAATATAAATCCTATTCATGGGACTCTATAGTTGGATAATTAGATTGTGAACCTTTGTGCTTATTCTTTTCTTCTATTTTCATGTAGATGGTTGACCAACATATGCTTATGATTTGGAACTAAAAAGTGAATCAAGCAATGCCAAGATGGCCTATTTATATATTAGGCATTCACAAAGCACCTCAAAATAAGGCACAATGGCACCTAAAAATAAGGAATAGTGAATGTGGTACCCAAAGCATCCGTAGTGGAATAAAATGTGGAAGAAAAGACCTAAAATGGGCCTTAAAGCTTCAACTAAATTAGAAAGATGCACTCTTTTTCACTCTTCTCCTTGCTACAACCTTATAAAAGTGACATGATGGATTTGATTCTCTCCAGTTGGTCCTCAATGATGGAGAGAGAATTGGGCACCAAATATGTCAAATATAACTCAAGATGAAGTGCACTAAACTTATTAATACACCCAAAAATATCTTTAAATTTGAGCCACATAGCTTGAGGAGTATCACTAGAATCAAGATGAAACATGCGATAATCTGAAACATGCATGCCAAACAAACACATAGTTTTATCCATTTGATCCTTATGTTAAAGGATACAAAAATAATGAGTCAAGTTTGATTGGTTCTCATCTAAATAGGATCATAAAACTTTTAATCGAAGCAATTTGGGTCATCTTGCACTTTCAATTATGATAGTTGTGGGGCATAAAGTTTTCTATAGAGTATTCTAGCATTAGAATTGGTTTTTAGATTATGAAATGGAGAGGGTTTTATGTGGATATATAAGATGGTGATTGTAGCCCCCACAACAATAAAAACCAACCCTTTTCAACTTTTGAAGCTGAGAATATGAAAAAATAAAAAAAAATGATTGAAATTGAGATCTACGAGTAATCGATATAAAATCTAGAAAAAGTAGACGATAGATTTGGGTAGAGAAAAAAACCAACTTTCCAATGCCTACTTGTTTTTAAAAAAATGGAGTCTAGATGTACAAGATATTTCAGAGAAGCCCAAAATAGAAATTATAATTTTGAAGTATTATAGTAAAAAAGGTTAAAGCGCAATCTTTAAAAAATAATAGCACCACTAGATTTGGCTTTAAATTGTCTTTCCAATGACATCTCATTTGCACAATTTTGACACGGTATGCTAAAGTTATGATAAAAAGAAAAATAGGCTAAATTTAGCCGCCCGATAACCAAGAAACATGAGTTTTCTCATCCAATTTCTATGAAATTTGTTCATTCCATACAAAATATGATAGATACCAAAATGATTTCTTGGGAGTGTGAACAAAACCTAGAAATAAGTTTTCTCAAAAACTTGCAAAGAAAAAGTGGTGGCCAAATTTTGTTTTCTATTTTTTCTATTTTCTTTTTATTTTTAATTTTCTCACAAAATATTTTTAACCTTGGAAAAGTGAGTATGATTGAGATGGTTTTTGTGGCTATGGAAAAAAATTGAAAATCACTTTCTCCAATATGAGCCAATCTTTATCCTCAAGGTTGGACCTCTCATCATTTTTATAAGATCTTAGTAGATTTGAAGCTCTTACAACATGTTGGAGTTATTTGTTCAACCCTACAACCCCATGAATCACATGTAAGAAGAACATCTGTCTTAAATGGAGATCAAGAAATAATAGTTTTCTCAACAACTTGAGAATTTATTAATACACAAAACCTTGAATTATTATAAGGAATGAAATGAATGGTTATAAAAGAATAAAGAGAAACCCTAGATATAAAACCTAGAGAAAGACTAAATTAGTGAATTCCAAGTGTGACAATGATATTGAATAAGGCAATTGAAGCTATTATTTGCCTAAAATAATAAAAGATAAAAAAAACTCAAGTTTCTAGGTTGAAGTGAATAAAGTAAGAAATGACCTAATTATATGATCAATTAGATAATGTCTTAATTAATCCAACAGATCATACTTGACACAATGTAGCAATTTGAGGTGTTAGTACAAGAAAATAGTATTGTTAACATGCTTTATCTCTTCATTCTATGATGTATTCTTAGAGGTTCATGCTCATATGATTTAGGAGTATTGTGTTGACATGTTAGAGAGTATACAAATATTTTTGTTTCATGTGAGGATCATTCTTATTTTTCTTGGTACTATATGGTTTTAATAATTTTCCACACCTTGATATGAGTGTTGATTGGTAGACTTGATATGCCTTGTTATATTTCTGGTACATATATTCTTCATTGATAGGTTTGACACGGTGAAATTGTAATTGGAGTTTATGGTTGGACATTTTTTTATACAAAATTTTTATTAATGTTGTTAATTTATAAGAGGTGTGGATGATTTGATGTAAGAGCATGTGTTGTGGGTATTATTTTCAATCATAAGAGTTTTTGCCTATGACAACAATTTGACACCTTTGTAATCACTTGGATTTGATACTTGTGGTTTTTGGATTGGTGCATCTTGACTTGGCCTATTCATTTTATTCAATAGATGACCTTTGGATGATGAGAGGGGTTCTTTCTTGAGATGGTGACCACTTTTGTTTTATCGTAAATATCTTGATAAAGTACGATAACATGATGAACATTCATGTGGTTTTGTGTATGGATATGATGGTTTTTTATTGATTGAACCTTATGGAATATATAAAATAAGTGGGATAATTTTGGGATTATATGAGTACACCATTAGAAAAATTAAATATTATATTATTAAAATTAAATAATTATTTAATTATGTTGCATCTAGGAGATGCATCTATCCACACTAGGTAATTATTTGGGGAAAATAATAAAGTTGCATGTAACCTTGGATTAGTTATTATATGTGTGGGAGACATAGAATAATTGATTAATAGTGGGGAAATATATTTAATAATGTCTTAACTTAGTGTCCAAAAGTAAATGAGGGGCCAATGGTTTCATGTACTCATGGTTTTGAGGTATTGGGTTAACCAAACACTAAAATTGAGTATTTTTAAGGAGTGCAAATATGAAGCATGGCATGGGATGTGTAGATTCATGGTTGAACACATGGATGAAGCTTTGGAGAGACTTAAAAAATTCTCATTGTATTTCAATAAGTGCATGTATTATTTAAGTATGGATGCTTTGGAGGTTGGGTATATCCCTCTTAAGGGTTTTGCTAAGGTATATCTCATGTTATCTTGTGGCTTGTATTTTTTATATTGAAATATAACTTAAATTAATAAAATTAATTCCAAATACTAACTCCACCTTGTTTGATAGCAAAGCTAAAAACATACTTAAAGTTATAAACTCAATAAATATTATGTCAAATCCCTACTTCCCTTATGCTTTATTTTATGTTAATCACCTCTTGTCCTGATATTTTTGGATGAGGGTGAAATCCTAACCATAGGATTATGATCACATCTATTATTTAAGATGTTTGCATGGACTTAATTTCTAATGTTGTGAACTTAACATTTTAATGATTATTTGATACCGTTGACAAGAAATTAAAAGCTATGAATATATTGGTTTTTTCTTTAAATTACAATATGATTGTATCCATACATATGTATGCTATGTTTGTCAAACTAACTAAATATTGAAAATTGTGTAAGAGAAATTAATGGAATTTTTAGGTGCTAGAGGTGTAGATGTCATGCCCAAAAATAGGGCAAAAACACACCAACAAATTTTTTTCTTCTAAAAAGCACAAAAGTCAACTAAGGATAGCAATCTAAGGTGAACTAACAAGAACATTACACTGAAAAATGCAAGTTTACACTTAAGAGGTATCATGACAAACACTTGCTTGCCAATGTCCCTTAATTGAAACCTCCATTAGAAAACTAGAGGACTTAACTAGGCCTCTATAATAACCTAACAAGGTAAAAAAAACAATTGCGTTTAATAAAAATAAATAAAATAAGTGTTAAGAGTATAAAACTAATTATCCTTATGTAACATAGGGTCTAAGGCCAAGTTAACACACCCATAAGTGTTTAATCAATAATCAAATAATCATAATGTGATTACATCCATAAGGATCCTAAGCAAGAACTAGGTTATATGATTTAGGGTAGGGTCACTAGAGTATCTTAAATTAATAAAAATAGGGTTTTTAATTAACCCTAAGTGATTACCTTGGAAACATAATTTAAACCCACTTTAAAAAAAGGGTTCAAGTAGTTTTTAATTAAAATAAGATAATTAAAACATAGTTTCCCCCTAGTTAATTTAATTTAAATGATTTAAAGGGTCATTATAATCACTAGAGAAAAAATAAACATTAATTCTAACTAAGGGAAAAAGGGAAACATAAGACCCAAACTAAGGCCGATAAATTAATTCCACTAGAAAAATCTAACATTTTTATTAAAATCATAAAATTAATACTAAAAAAATTTATTAAATAAAATAAAAATGTAAAACATTACTGACATCTCCCTCTAGGCTTAGACATTTAATTCATATTTCAAAAAAAAAAAACATTCCAATATTAAAAATCATTAAAATAATACTTTAATTATTATTAAATAAATCCACAGACATTAAACATTATTAAATTATTTCACTTGATTAGACATTAAAATTTAATTTCATAATATTCAAATTTCCATATCTGACTTTAAAAGATTTAAATTTTTTAAAAAATAATTACATAAAAAAAAAATCAAATTAAACCTATCTATATAATAATAATTTCTCACTAATAAAATAAAAAATCAAGTTCAAAAAATCAATAAGACAAAGATTAAAAAAAATAATAAAAATTGCAATCCATCAAAAGTCAACTTAGCCCAATAAATAATAATAATAAATTGGAAATTTAAAATGTTCAACATCACATTAAATACCACTTTTAAATTTACAAGATAAAATAAAGACCAGCGCAAACCCTAATTCAAAATTGGGGTTGGGCTAAATGATAAAATAATTTTCCAAGCCCTAATTTCTCATTTTGAGAGTTTTTGTAGGTGAGGTATGGAGAAAGAAATAAGAAATGTCAAGAAGGGTATACACATGAGTATACATGTATGTATATACACACCTAGGGTGTTTATATACTGTGAGGTCCCACCTCAACCTATCATAGCATTGTTGAGACATTCATATTTTGATACTTTTTGGTTTGAGATTTTGATACACTTATGATCAGTTTGTTGGGATTATGGAAAGACAAGTACTGAGAGGGGATGGGTGAATCGATACCCTCAAAAAATTTCAAGACTAAAAACTTTGCAAGTGTAGATCTCAATTAACTGACTGAATCCATTGTTTGAAACATACATTCAAATAATTGAAAATGTAAATTGCATGTAATCTAAACAATAAATCATTCATGAAAATTCATACTCATGACACTGATATTTTGGTATCGCAAAAACCCTTGTAAGAAGGTAAAAATTGCGGTGGGGATGACACCCACAAATCTTCACTACTGCAACAATAAAGTATGTTGGTTAAGGTTACAAATTTGTGATCATTTATGATGATCTTACCCTGTTATGAGTAAAAATTAGATCGACTAGATCTACCTGGTTAAAGGATTTTAACAACACAATACATGTGTGTACTCAGTTAAGAGATTTACATAAGAACGATTAAGTTCACTCTATTAAGAGATTTCAATTCTGCTACAATAGTTAAAAGGTAACAATAGATATATCTGTAAATAGAAACTTAATCTTGCCTAATTCAGATATGTGAAATATCAAAGAGATATCACCTTCTATTAATGTATGTGTCCCTCTGTTCTGCTCGGTAGCCTTGGGTGTGTTCTGAAAAATTGAATTCTTCTTCCATAAACCTTTTATCAAAAGCCCTTTGCCTGATCTCCTGATGTCCTTAGTGCAACTACTCCTTCATGATACTTATTCATAATGACATCTTTACAATTTTTATATCAAAATGACTTGACCTAATTAGGGTTTACATCATCTTAGAAAACCTAAGATCAACGGTGTAACAAAATAGCCTAGATCTAACATTACATAGGAATCATCACCAATTTAATGATTACAACCATATTTAATTATGTCTCGATCTTGGTAAACCGTTTCCTGATCTGTGTGAACTGTTTGCATAGATGTTTGTGCCATTTCAGATTACTATGTCATTTCCCGCTTTACTCGGTGATCACAACATTCTTGATTCGGTAAATTAATAATGCTCGGTTCATATGAATGTTCGGTGATCACTAGCTCGGTACTCAGTAATTGTCTGTCGCTCGGTGAGTGTACTCAGTCAAACCCTTGTTCGGTTAACTTAGAGATCTGCCTTGTCTTTGCTCGGTGTGAAGGCTTTTTATGGTTGACTGACTGTTATGTTTGTCTCCTTTACCGACCGAATAACTGATTGATACTAATGACAATCCATTAATGCTCAAATAGGAGTAACACAGTTTGACAGTGACTCATATTATTTATGTCTTATGATGATTTATATTATGTGGATTTTACTTGTGATGTTGATTAGGATCCAGATCATATTTGTTGATTTATGTTCTACAAGCTCAGATACGTATTTTGATGAGAAATATTTAATCATGGTTAGATTTAGTTGTTACATGAATTATGCTTTAAGTTTAAGAAATAATATTTATGAATATATCATGATGTTAGAATTCTGCAAGTGCTATGTATGAATGTTATCTTAAAAAGGAAAGTGTAGCTAGAATTTGATTTATGCATGTTGAATAATGTCTGCAATTATGTAATATTGAATTGTTATATACTTATATGTGATTTTTTCCTGGACTACAGATTCTTGAGTTTAGTGTGCAGGAAAGAAAACCATGGAACTATTTGGAGAATCGGGACTAAACCTATGTACAATTGTGAAAGCCAAGGTTTAATCTATTGAAGATATTGAAACCTCATTGTAATGTGTTTTATTTGTAAACATAATTCGTATGTATGTTATTAGATTAAATTCATTTTTTGTTACTTAGACATGCCACTTGTTATGTGAAGTGTATTTTATGGTGTCACTTGACACTTGTGATGTCTATGTGGATAGTGACATGTCAATTAGGGTTTGGCAAGAGTTACCCAACCTAGTAAGTTACCTAAGCTTAACCACTTGCTTATAGATGTTATGTAGGGTCTCCATCAAGTTGAATTTCAAATTCAAACTCTAGTTGAACTTTAGAGGGCTTAAAAGTGACCCTAGGATGCCTTTTTAGTGAAAATAAGCTAACCATGTGGGGGTACCTTGAGTTAGGGGCTATATTTTGCCTATAGGAAGGTCTAGATCACATTTATGGTACTCCAAAAAGGTTACTCTTCAAAAGTGGCGAAAATGGAGAAGGCCACATGTATTTGACTTGTTCCACACTCCTAGTTAAACTCACCATAATGAGAGGGGGACAAGAACTAAGGCCAAGGACTAGTAGTCAACTCACATTAATTTTTAGAGGATGAGTAGGATTTTGAATCCCTTTTTAGAGGGCTTTGTGAGACTTAATGGTTCTTCACCCACTCTCTAACTTTAGAGAGACTTAAGCTTTTGGAGTTGGAGAAGAAGAAGACAAAGAAAAAGGAAAAGGGCTCTTCTCAAACAAGGTTGGTGCCCTTTCCATGATGGAGATACTTCTTTGTAATCTTAGATTAGATGTTTTTGTGTAAAATGCTTATGTAGATTTGTATATTGTAGAAATGGTTGTATTTCTTATTATGTAAATTGTTGTAGATGTGGTGTATGAGTGGAGTATGGGGATTTTGCATTTTTGTTTTTTGGTTGATTTTGAAGGGTATGTTGTTCATGGGTGTACAAGGCATCAATCACCCTTGGGAGGGAAGTAGTGGCCTTGAGTGAAGGGGTTAGTTGGATTTTCCATTGGAGTTGAGAGCCTCTTCTCTTGGAGAAGAGAGGAATTTCATGGAGTATGGGCTCCATGAAGCCATACATGTATTTTTTTGCATTTGGGGAAATAAGGGATGAAGTTGATAGAAAGAAAATGTGTTAATGTAGCCATGGAAGGCTTGGAAATATTATATTTGTTATTATTTTTATATGGCAATCTCCTCTTTGAAAAGCCCACCTTCACCCTCTCCTATGGGTCCATAGGTGACTCTTTGTAAAACCAAGTTTTGTGGGAGTTTAATGTTGTTTTGATGTGTAAATACCTTTGTGAGTTTGTGTATGTATGTAATCCTGTTTAGCCTTGGTTTTCCAAGCTCGAGGGTGGTCTCTTAGAGACCTAGGATGGGGAGGTGAGCACTCCATGGTTATGCTCCTTTTGTTGTAGGTTTTGGAGATGAATATATGATTGGGAAAGCTTGAAGGTGTCCTCATATTGGGATGTTTTTTGTCACTTGTATTGGAATGACATTCCAATCTCTATTGCCAATCTCTATTGTTACAAGTTGTAAAATTTGATGTATAATATGTTATTAAGAGAAGTGATTTTGTTCATTGTTGAAAGGGTTTATTGTTAAAAGAAGTGTATTTTCTCAAAGGAAATGTAAGAAGTCTATTTTAAAAACAAAAAAAAAACAAAATAATGTTTATATCATTTTCTTGTTACTTCATTTTATTGAAACCCCAAGAAATGATTGTTTGTAGTACTCATTATCAA
>BSBK01003191.1:0-145000 GCA_027943335.1 Chamaecyparis obtusa
TATATAATATATATAGTATATATATATATATATCTATATATATGTGTGTATATATATATATATATGTATATGTATACATATGTATATAGATATATATGTATACATATATATATATATATACATACATACATACATATATATATTATATATTATATATATATATATATGTATACATATATATATCTATATACATATGTATACATATACATATATATATATACATACATACATACATACATACATATATATATATATATATATATGTATATATATGTATATATATAGGTATACATACATATATGTATATATGCATATATACATATATATATATATACATATATATATATATACATATATATATATATGTATACATATATATATATATGTATATATACATATATGTATGTATACCTATATATATATATATACATATATATACATATATACATATGTATACATATATATATATATTGTGTGTGTGTGTGTGTGTATATACATATATATATGTATATATATATATATGTATATATATATATATATACATATACATATATATATACATATATATATATATGTATATATGTGTATATATATATATATGTGTATATATATATATATGTATATATATATATATATATGTATATATATATATATATATGTATATATATATGTATATGTATATATATATATATATGTATATATATATATATGTATATGTATATATATATATATATATGTATATATATATATATGTATAATATATATATATGTATATATATATATATATATATATATATATATATATATATATATATATTATACATATATATATATATATATACATATACATATACATATATATATATATATATATATATATATACATACATATACATATATATATATATATATATATATATATATATATATATATATCTTCACTAGTATTGACTCATAGTGTTTATTCAACTAAATCTACAAAACATCAACACTCCCTCTTAGCTAGGGAGGATAAATCAATCCAATGCCAACACTTAAGACACTTGACAACATCAATCATATGATGCAAGAAATAAAGGCATCATCCTCAAGATGTAGTCAATAGAAACATAGTCTCAATATGTGGATTGCCTCCATCGATGATTCTATCCACAAGTGCTCAGGTGGATTTCCTCCATTGGTGATTCTATCTACAAGTTCTCAGGTGAATTGCCTCTGTCGATGATTCTATCCACACATTCTCAAGTGGATTCCCTCCATTAGCGATTATATCCACAAGTTCTCAGATGGATTGCCTCCATTGGCAATTCTATCCATTTGATATTATGATTATTGGCCTATCAGAATGTCAACACATGACATTCACCAAATACTCTGAGTATTGACCTATCAGAACATCAACATATGATATTCACCAAGTACTCAATAAGGTACTATCTTGTAGAATATCAACACATGCTATTCACCAAATACCTATCATATATCTATACAAACAACTCATAGACCATCAATTAAATGACTTCTATCACTTAGTTGTTGATTTAATACATCACGATTTGTTTCAACATTATAAATAATGTATATCATGATTTAAGTTATTTAAGATCGACACCTTCTAATAAATTTTGCAAATACAAGTGATAATCATTTGGAATTCATCACTTCCGCATGATTTACATAGGAGGCAGGCCCATTAAAAACATTCATGATTCATTATTATAATAATAAATTATACCAAGTTTAGTTTACCTCAGAAGTGTTTCACCTTCAATAGTGAACTCCCTCTCAATCAACATGATCAAGATTGTCACAAGTTGACTGAACCATCTGCTCCCTCTGAAGCTCAAGTTTATCAACTTCTTGACCTCTTTTGAAATGTCAGACTCCCTTTGCATCTAGTCTCAATCATCAATTTTTTTTCAAGCATCGAGTTCTTTCTCCCTTGAATGTAATTATCTTGTCGTTTTGTCCTAAAGGTATGTCAGAGAGAGATTACAAATAGCTCACTAAACTATCTCGGTCAGAAATACCAATGATAGAAGCATACAAGATTTTAATAACCAATAGTATACCATGAATTAAAAAACTCAAAAAATTATGTGCATTAATAAAACATGGAATACTTATCTTTTACAAATTTCAAGTTTTTCATTCTATAAGGTGAGCCCATATAGAAAATATCATGCAAATTCACAAAATGATGCCGTCGTTCTTGAACATTACCATAATTCTTCACATGACCTATCATGAATATCCAAAGGTTATATACACTATGACCACCTTCAATATGATCGGATCTTCCTTCAAGTGGTTAGGCTTGTAAAGAAGGAACCTCGCTCTTTTACAATTTTTTTTGCATAGACCCATACACAGTCAGTCTTAACTTTTCAACCTGACATTTTCACTCCAATCGCTCCAGTGAGATTCTTCTAAATTTTTTTATCACCAACATATTCAATATTCAGCAAAATCCAATGGTGCATTTGTGAGATATGGTCCTTGTATTGAGACTATATTTTTTGAGACAGACACACATTCACCATCAACAAACTACTCTCTTACATTTGCAACTTGGCTCTGATACCATGTTAATGTTTTTAGGATCATTACAAATGTAATAGCATTATCTAATTGTATGTGTTTTCCAAATGCAACAATCTCTTGTATTTATATTGAGAATGAGCCAAGAAGAGACGTGTCCCTTCATGAGACATGTCTATTTATTAATATGTAATTAATATAATGAAAATTATGATTATATATGTGTGTGTGTGTGTGTGTGTGTATAATATCTCTTAAGTATTATATTAATTTCTCTAATATATATATATATATATATATATATATATATATATATATATATATATATATATATATATATATATTTAAGTATATATATACATCTCATATATACTGAATATATATATACATATCTTCACTAGTATTGACTCATAGTGTTTATTCGACTGAAGCTACAAAACATCAACACATGCATTGAAAATTTTCATATTTACAATGCAATCATGTTTATGAAAAATGAGATATCTAAATTTGAGTGAAAACACAAAAGAATTTCTTCCCAATATCGATTCCTTGGAGACCACATGCTCAAATAAACTTCCATTTGCAAAAGAAATAGTCCTTTAGCATTTTTCCCAATTGCAGAGATATTTGTAAACAAAAAAAAAACATTTGCATAGTTCCAAACTACAGTTTTTGACTTTTCATTTCCTAAACAAATTGGAGATTTAGACACTTACCACATGTGTTATTAGATATAGTTTTACACATAATCATAGTCTAAATATTCAATTGCATACTTTTACCATAGCATTTCAAGAATTTTTATACCCTCTCCATTACCATTACATGCAATTTTTACATGCAATATAATATGCAATCTTTTGTTATTACTGGTAAGGATGCAATTGGTAAAGATACCACTAGTAATAATCAGTGGTGTTGTCATTGACATATATGATAACAATGGTCCAAATTCTAGGGAACCCGATGACATACTGTTGAGAAAAGTGAAGTCTAGCAATGCACTTGAACAGAGTACTCGATGTAGGAATAACTATTCAGAGTTAGTGACCGATGAAGACAATGAACGGAGAAGTGACTGGTGAAAATAATGACCGGAGTAGTGACTGGTATAGATAGAGACAAAGAAGTGACTAGTGAAGACAGAGACCAAAAACACTGCATAAGGAAAGGTGTAAACCGGCCTACAATGATCATTAAGATATCATTGAGACCGATGGATATCTATTATTTTTTGAAGACCGGTGAAAGGAAATAGTTGACCAAAGAAGATGGTTTCAGTTAATGGATATTGAGGAGATTCTTTGACCGTGTTTTTTTGCAAAAATCATGGAGGATTTTCTATTAAGGCAAAGTATGTGACATGCATCTGATGTTTCCTTTAAAGACTGAAACACGACTAGATGGTGAATTCATGGAGGAATTTTCTATTAAGGGAAAGTATGTGACACACATCTGACCTTTCCTTTAAAGACTAAAACATGACTAGATGGTAGATTGATGGAGGATTTTTTATTAAGGGAAAGTATGTGACACGCATCTGATGTTTCCTTTAAAGAATGAAACATGACTGGATGGTGGATTCACAAGAGATCTTCATGCGGATTGCAAACAACAAAGAGAAGGAAGATCTTTTGAAATTGAATTTTAGTGGTTTTTGCTTCTCTCAACTATACAATTGTCCTACACTTTGCAGGAAGTATATATATTCTTCAGTTAGTGAAGAGAATCACTTGCCATCATTATGCCAAGTAGAAAGAGTGAAACAGTACGCTGATCAAAACTACTGTAAAAGAAAGGGAAAAGAAGAAGAGAAGAAGAAAAGGAAGAGAGTGTGCAAGGAAGCACAATAACCTAAGAAGAGCATACCAATGGTGCCTGGTGGTTACTCTCAGTGAATGAAATAGTGATCTTATCAGGCTTTGTAAAGCCATTTCAAAAGATCAACCTTTCTATTGCTCTCCAACAATTGCAATAGTCAAATCCCAGTATCTAGGTGGGACATTAATAGGTCCCTTGTACTAAATCCAAAAGAGTGCAAAATTTGTGAGTTCCAACTCACACCATGGTTTTCTCCCATTTGGGTTTCCGCATGATATATCTGGTGTTTTATGTTGGTGTGATTTTGTGTTGTTTATTTCCTTTATAGGATATGTTTTGCATGCAGTAATAGTTAGTTGATCTAAGGAGTGACTTTGGAGTTTTATTGGGTGTTGATTCACCCTTCCCCTCTCAACACCGGTTGGGACTATCAATTGGTATCAGAGCCAAGTCTTAGTTTTAGAGTTGCTTAACTGCAAAAAGGGAAAGATCATAATGATGAGGAAGGAAGGACCCAAGTTCTCTAAGAAAAACTATAGTCTATGGTGCAATATAGTGAAGTTGTACATGAAGACCACAGGAGATCAATTTTGGAACCATGTGATCATAGAGTATAATGAACCTACCGGTACCTTGACTCCAGATCAACTAAAGGTTAGAGGTGAACACATAGTTGTTATGGGCATGATAGTCAATACGTTGCCTGATAACGTGTATGCAAAGATTGAAAACCTAACTACAACCTTCAAAATGTGGGCAAAACTATAAACTGTATATGGAAGTGACCCACATGTTCAAAGAGAAAAATTAGAAAGCCTCAAAGGAAAATATGATGACATGAAAATGAAGGAAGGTGAAGACATTGAGCAGTACAACAATAAAATAAAAGAATTGATGAACTCCATCAAAAGTGTTGGAGGAATACTGAATGAAGAGGATGTGATAAGCAAGATACTGATGGCATTGAGACCATAGTATGCAATCAAGATCTCATCTATACAAGAGCTCAGAAATATGGAGGCATTGATGGAGTTGTCAAGCCCCTTCTATTCTATGGGTGAGAGAAGCCAATGAGCACATCACAAGTCACCCTCGAGTCTCTAATTGGTAAGTTAACTACTTTTGAATTAAGAAATTTATGATAACAACTTACCTATGATAGATGATTCCTGTAAGTCTTTTGTAAATGTTACTTCCACTAAGAAAGAAAGAGTGTAATGCCCCCATCATTAAATGAATAATAAAACTTTTGTATTTGGGTCCCGATCGATTTAGTTTATCTCAGGCCCATTTTTATTTGTTGGCGTAGGTGTAGTTGTCATCATCGGCTCTTTGTGCATCTCGAAAGTTTTCCCGATGGGTATTTATGTCGGGCATGTAGGTTGGATTTAATAAGTTGAATTGATATTGTATTTGTATTTGTGAATTCCTACTGGGATTCTGCTAGCTACCATTTCGGAGGTGAAAGTTCCTCCCCATTTGGTATTAATAGTTTCGATGGGATTCAACCCTCACTCTATTCTATTTGTTTGCTTGTTTTGGATCTGGAAAGTCAGAAACATTATATAATCAAATTGTTGTTTCCAAAGTAATGAGAATCAAAATCGGTAAGGCTGAATCAAATCACAAATTGGCTATGAATCGGAATCAAATCAGCAAATTTAAAAAACCCTTCAAATTTAGAGATTTTAACAATTTAAAACTTATTTCATGCACCCTTTATTGAATATAACTTAAACACACTATAACATCATCAAATAGAAGCTAACATACATAAACAAGGAACATGAATGAAAGAACAATCACCAATAGCTCCAAACACACCACACTTCACTCAAGCACCACAAAGTGCTAAAAGGCTAGGTTCTGCAAATCTGAAATGATACTTTAAAGTTTAAACAAAGGGCTAATGCCATAAATATCTCATAATGAGCATTGTAGATCTAAAAATCACCATGTAGACTATTATATTTGAAAGATTCGGTCTGATATGAAAAGAACCAATGTTACAAGGTCTGATATTTATCTGTTGTAGATCAATACAACCATAGTAAATCATCAAATGCCCTGCAAAGTTGACATAAATCACCTCCCCATGACTAAAATCAATATTACACACTCCCAAGTAAAATCAATTTTCTTGTTTTTTAATGATTTTTTGACGTGATTTGGGTTATTTTTTCAATGAATCATTGAATCGACAATTCAGGTGATTCATTGCCAAAAAAAAAACATTGATCTGGTTCACTGGTTCATAAAATATCAAGAGGCTTGAATCGAATTGTGAAACCAATGATTCAGGCAATTTTTTGGCGATTCTCGTTACTATGGTTATTTCCATTTGTCCACTTGCTCCAATATTTTCAAGCATTGGAAGTTATCTACATCTTAGTTTAGCATCTAGAAGGAAAACTAAATTGGATCTATGAAGCAGATCTTAAACAACACCGTACAGCTTCTTAACACCATATGGCCTAAGAAAGCACCGTACGACCTGAGAAAAGCACCGTATAGCCTGAGCAAAGAACCATATGACATCCCCATCCATACGGCCTCTAGCACAAACATCATATGGATCTTCCAATACTGTACGTCCCTAGGCAACATCCACCGTATGACACTCCCCATCCATATGACTTTTGACACAAATATCATACGACATACAACCCTCAACAATTTCACATGGTCTTCTACTTGATACCGTACATCATATCTACTCTCCCCTCCTCCTTCATATAGTCTGGATTAAGCTACGTAGAGGTCGCATAAGAAATGGTTTTCTTATGAGTTGTGGAAGGGAAAATTACAGTGGTATCAAAGCTGGTGATTCTGCCAGCTTGTAGGTAGTGGATGCAAGTTTATACCAAGAAGAGGAAAAGATATCACCCAGTTGGTAGAATGGCAGACCCGCTAGATCCTGCCACCAAAGTCATGACCCTTTTAAGAGAACTCACTAGGAATTACCAAGCACAGATAAATGACACCCAGCGTCTCATAGAAGAGACACTGGGAAAATTGGTGGAAGGCAATATTTTTAATGAACAAAGTGACAATTTTGTCTCAAGAAGAGCCAATTCCCAAACCATTTTCTCTCAATCGTTGATACCAACTTTCCCTCCATAGGAGGAAAAGAAACACAGAGAGAAACCAACTTTCCAAGAAGTACAGGATCAACTTTGGGAAGATTGGAGGAATGCAAATATGGAAGGAGATATATCCTACAAAGATAATGCTGAATTGAGAATGAGGTACTCTGGAAAGAACAAGTGTGGATATTATAATGATGATCTCAGACAAAAGATTAGAAAAGTTAACATGTCATCCTTTGATGGGTCTGGATCTATCATAGCTCAAGCCTGGGTGCAAAAGGAAAATACGTATTTCCATCTCAACCCTATGCCCAAGGATGAGGCCATTAAATTTGTTGCACTACATCTGGATGGGGTAGCCCATTAATAGTGGCATCATGGCATGGTTACTCTTGGCCATGATCAAATAAATTCCTACACTAAATTCACTAAGAGACTGATAGATCATTTTGACAGAAGATATCCCAAATTGAATTTCAAAGAGTTGGCTCAGTTGAAGCAATCTAGCACATTTGATGGTTACTTAATAGAATTTCAAAGAATTTATGTCCTAGTAATAGATATCTCAGAAAGAAGATTAATGGTACTATTTATGTATGGGTTGACATAACCTCTGAAGGGATGGGTGAAAGGATTCAACCCCATCACACTTATGGAGGCAATTAAGAAGGCACGTGACATGGTGACATCCTCTTCTTCTTCCACCAAATATTACTCACAATCCAAACCACCTCTCTCTCAAAGGGAAAAAGGCATCAAACCCCCACCTAGGAAGCCCCCTTTGGATGAGGCAACTAGGTAGGAACTCAGAAGGAAGAAACCTTGTTTCAACTGTAAGGAGCCATGGGTACCAGGACATCGATGCCTTGGCAAAGGAAAAATCCATTACATTGAGGTTTTTTCTAATGGTGAGGAGGAACAAGCACTAGAAGTCAAAGAAGATGAACAACAAGCTTCTAGGGAGGTAAATATCAATGGTGAAAAAAGAATAGCCACACTCTTGAAGAGAGGAGGCACCATTGCTACTTTGGTGGGAACTCCAAGGGTGCACTATGTTCTAGGTCTGGGGTACCCTCCAAGGGTAATGGGTCATGGTCATGCTTGATAGTGGAGCCACACTCAACTTCACTAACTCATCATTAGTGAGTTGACAGAGTTTATGTACGAAGGCCCACTAGGGATTTTATGTCAAGGTGGTGGGAGGAAACCTGTTAAAATGCACCCATCTGGTTCCACAACTAAGCATCACCATGGGGAACTATACAGTGACAGATGATTTCTTCATGGTCGATCTGGATGACATGGAAGTCATTCTGGGCATTCAGTGGATGGAAAAATTTGATGAATACAAATAGAGTTTCAAATTAATGGAGTTCTCCTTCAAGGTGAACAATAAAAAGATTGTGCTGAGAGGGATGTCGAATGGAGGATCGAAGGAAGTTTCAACCTGACAGATGGAAGCAATCTTCAGACATGATGATGTAGTCTGGGCTGCACACTATTTTTCTTCAACATAACCTATATAGGGAGAAAGAAATTACTGCCAGGAGGAAGAGCTTCGAACAATTTTGAATAGACATCACCAAGTCTTCACCAACATAACACTAGGTATACCACCACACTGGGGGTTTGCACACACCATTGAGATGGAAACTAGTGCCAAACTAGTTATCACTATGCCATACCACCACCCTAAAAGGTTAAAAGATGAGATTGAAAAAACAATACAGGAGCTTCTTGAAAAAGGTTGGGTCAGGATGAGTTCTAGTCCTTTTGCACCATCGACAGTATTGGTTAAAAAGAAGGATGGAAGATTGCAAATGTGTGTAGACTACTGCACGCTGAACAAAAAGACCATCAAGAACAAGTACCTGATTCCTAGGATCGATGAATTACTAGATGAGTTATATGGCGCCATCTATTTCTCCAAAATAGACCTTCATTTGGGGTATCATCAAATCTGAATGAGGGAACAAGATGTGGAGAAAACAACATTTTGTTGCCATTATGGGCATTATGAATTTTTGATCATGTCGTTTGGATTGACCAACGCTCCAGATACATTCCAATCTTGCATGAATTATATTTTTAACAAACACCTACATAAGTTCTTGTTGGTATTATTCGATGATATACTAATCTACAACAATACATGGGAAGAAAACTTAAGGAATTTGGAAGAAGTGCTCGAGATTATGAAGTCACAACTTTTGTTCACCAAAAGATCCAAATGTGAATTCAAGATTATAGAGATTTTATATTTGGAGCACATTGTCAGTAGTTGTGGAGTTTAGGTACATCAAGAGAAGATTCAGGCTATCTTGGAGTGGACACCTTAGAAAACTCTTTCAAAACTATGTGGATTCTTTGGATTGTGTAGTTGCTATAGATAGTTCATGAAGGGGTTCTCATAGCTCGGCACGCCACTCACCAATCTGACAAAGAAGGGGTCTTTCCAATGGAATGAACAGGCACATCAAACTTTTGAGAAACTCAAGAAGACTATGAGTTCTTGCTAGATCCTTGCACTACCAAATTTCACTCGACCATTCATCCTGGAGTGTGACACCTCCAGAGAGGGTATCAGGGTCGTGCTAATGCAAGACCACCACCCAATTTCTTTTGAAAGTTGGAAGCTCTCAGGGGCCGAAAGGTTGTATTCTATATATGACAAAGAAATGATCACCATCATGCATGCCTTGACAAAATTCCGGCAGTACCTCATCAGAGCCAAGTTCATCATCCGTACAGATCACAACAGCCTCAGACATTTTTTGGAACAACAACAATTGAATGAGTGACAATAGAAATGGGTAAGTAAAGTACAAGCTTTCGACTTTGACATTGAGTATGTAAAAGGAAAAAATAATGCAGTGGCTAACGTTTGTTAAGAAAGTCGACCATATGTTCCTTATCTTAGATATCAATAGATTGGAGAGAACATTTGTTGGTTGAATACTCCAAGAATGCATTCACATGCCAACTCCTAGACAAAGAAGTACATGATGATAGGTATAAGGTGGTTGATGATATTATTTTTTGCAAAGGTGGAATTTATCTGGTATCGGAATCCAAGTTGAAGAAAATATTGAAAGAGATGCATGACTCACCTCTAACTGGGCATCAAGGATACTTGAAGACCTCCAAACAGATCAGGGAAAGGTTCTCATGTAAGGGCCTAAAGAATGATATATTACAGTATGTCTAGGAATTCTCTACCTGTCAACAAAATAAATCTAAACATACTCTACCGGTAGGTTTACTTCAACCATTACCGATTTCAGAGAAAAAGTGGGATAGCATCTCAATGGATTTCATCTTCAGGCTCCCTAAGGCATAGGGGAACAACTACATCTTTGTGGTGGTTGACATATTAACCAAGTATACACATTTCTTTGTTGTTTCAGTAGAGTTTTTGGCCTCACAAGTGGCAGACTTATTCTTTCGAGAGGTGTTTCACCTGCATAGACTCCCTCGAAACATAGTTAGTGACAGAGATAACCACTTTCTCAGTAATTTCTAGAAAGAATTGTTTCAACTAGCAGGGAAAGATTTGTTTCCAAGCACCAGTTACCACCCCCAGACTGACGGACAATAGAGATTGTGAACAAATGGCTAGAAGGTTAATCAGAAACTATATTTCAGTACAACAAAGGGCATGGGTCAAATGGCTACATCTGGGAGAGTACTATTACAATACCACTTACCACATGATGTCCATTGGAATAGAACCTTTCAAAGCTTTGTATGGGTATCAACCTCCTTCATTTTTGGACTTGGCTCTAGGTGAATGTCATGCGTTGAAGGCCAAAGACTAGCTGCAGGAAGGAATAGATATTTTAAGATCCCTAAAGGAAAATCTCCAATGGGCTCAAAATTAGCAAAAAATGTATGTTGACAAGCACTGAATCAAGAGGAGTTTAAAATTTGTGGATTTTTTATACCTCTGACTTCAATCATACCGACAATCCTCTTTGAAGGCTTTTGGGAAGCAGAAAGGAGTTTGTGCTTCTACGGACCCTACCGTGTGACCAAGAGAGTGGGTGAGGTTGCATACAAATTGTGCCTACTTGAGGGAAGTCAAATCCATAATGTTTTCCATGTTTATTTCCTAAAGAAATCTTGGGTCAGCAAGTGAAGGTCTCCGCAGACCTGCCATCCCTCGATGATGAAGGGAAATTAGTATTGGAACCAGCAAAAATAATCGACAGTCGACAGAAAAGATTAAGGACACGCACTATCAAGGAATTTCTTTTGCCCTAGAAGGATCTACCCCTTGAAGATGCCACCTGGGAAGGCAAAGAGATTCTAGAACACCCTAGCATGAAATTGCTTGAGGAAAAGCAATTATTTGGATGGGAGGACTATAATGTCCCCATCATTAAATGAATAATAATTTTTTTGTAGTTGGGTCCCGATCGATTTAGTTTATCTCAGGCCCATTTTTATTTGTTGGCATAGGTGTATTTGTCATCGTCAGCTCTTTGTGCACTCTCAGAAGTTTTCCCAATGGGTATTTATGTCAGGTATGTAGGTTGGATTTAATATATTGAATTGATATTGTATTTGTATTTGCAAATTCCTGTGGGGATTTTGTTGGCTGCCATTTCAAAGGTGAAAGATCCTCCCTATTTGGTATTTACAGTTTCAGTGGGATTCAACCCTCACCCTATTCTATTTGTTCGCTTGTATTGGATCTGGAAAGTCAGAAACATTATATAATTGAATTGATATTTTCATTTTTCTACTTGTTCCAATATTGTCAAGCACTAGAAGTTATCTACATCTTAGTTGAGCATCCAGAAGGCAAACTAAATTGTATCAGTGTGCATCAAGGGGCAGGAAGAAGATTGTCAACAACATCGTATGACTTCTTAACACTGTACAACCTGAGCAAGTACAGTACTACCTGAAGCACCATACAGCCTGAGCAAAGCACTGTATGACATCACTATCCATATGACTTTTGGCACAAACACCGCATGACTCTTCCAATACCGTACGGCCCCAAACATCATCCACCGTACAACACTCCCCATCTGTATGACTTCTAGCACAAATATTGTATGACGTACAACCCTCAGCAGTTTCACGTAGAAATTGGTATAGTGTTTTCCTATGAGTTGTGGAAGAGCACATTACAAAGAGAGACCGGTAATAGTTCTACTAGTAGGTCTGGTCATTTCCTTAACAATCTTCTCTCAGAAAAACAAGAATAGGATGAGTTTGAAGCACTCATCACAAGGAGATTTTGTAGAGGAAAAGGGAAGTACAAAAGTAAACTTCCACTGAAACTTTTTTCATGTAATAAGGTAGGACACATCATGGCCAAGTGTAGTGAGAATGAAAATAAAGAAAAGTACAACTGATTCAAGATTAAAGGAAAGGAGTGCTACCTTGCTAAGGAAGGTGTCACTGACAATGAATCTGAGGAATCAGGAAATGATGAAATTGCCTTTATGGAAATAAAGGAAGAAAGTACAGTGATAAGTGAAATGGAACTTATCTCCAGCTCTGACCGATGTGAGGACTAGATCATTGATAGTGGATGCACTCACCACATGACCATTGACAAAGACAAGTTCATCAACTTGAAGCTAATTAATGGTAAATCAGTGACATTTGGAAATAATGCTTCCTATGCTATTAGAGGTAAGGGCTCAATAACACTTAGTGATGAAGCTCTTTTTGATGATGTGTACTAGGTAGAAGGACTCATGTACAATCTGATGAGTGTGGCTCAATGAAAAAACAAAGGATATCGATAAGAGTTTGGACAAGGATCATGTATTGTCAAGAATCAATTAGGAGAACAAGTTGCTACCAGTAGACAGAGAAAAGGGAACCTATTCTACCTAAACTCAACCAAGGGAGCTTGCCTTATGGCAACAACAAAAGGTGAAATTGAGAAAAATTTCCTTGTGGAAAAAGATGACAATAGCTGGTTGTGGCACAAGAGACTATACCACATAAACTTTGACAGCATAGTCAAAGTAAGTAGAAAGAAGTTAGTCAGAGGGCTTCCTGACATCATAAAGCCAGATAGGGCCATGTGAAAAGAGTGTCAGTTGGGAAAACTGACCAATACAAGCTTCAACAACAATTCTTATTCAACCGATAATGTGCTAGATCTTGTTCACACATATTTGTGTGGACCAATGAGGACAAAGAGCTACTATGGAGATAGATATTTATGCTCTTTGTAGATGAATTTTCAAGGATGATGTGGATGTTGTTCAAGAAAAATTAGAGGCCTTCTATATGTATAAAATCTACAAGGCCCGAGTGGAGGAGACTGGTACAAACTTAAAGTGTCTGAGGTTAGATAGAGGAGGTGAGTGTAAAGAGCCTTGCCTAACTCTTTGCTAGAAGTAATTTATTTTGAATTTGCTTGCAATTTGTTTAGTGTTTGAACAAATATGAATTTTATGAAAAAATTTCCAAAGTTAAATTATTACAAAATCCATCAAATTTTCTATCTCCAGATGAGTTTTAATTCATCAAATTTAACAAATATCTTTATTCAAATATAGTCATAATAATTCAAATACGGCTGGCACCTGGCAACTACTAAAAGGTGTTAAGGAATTTTAGCAGCTCCTTGCAACTTGCTCGCAGCCCTATGAAAATTGACACCACCTCAAGTGAATACTCATATGGCCACCCAAACAAGTAATACAACTTCTTTGTAAATTTGTAACCATCTAAAACAAATCGTAGCTTGCACAAATTATTATGCACCTTGTAATCACCTAAAAATGGACAAAGACAATTTAACGACAATTCAAAGTAAATTGAGTAAAATCAAAGAAAATCAAGGACATAATTGAAGCAATTAAATCACAATGCACATTTAGCCAATCAAAATGAAAATCAAGTCTTAATTCAATCAAGATCAAAATTGAGAGCATTTTAATCAAGCGCAATCAAATCAAAATACAATTAATTCAATTAATTGTATAGTCTTGGATTAAATTAAATTCAACCCATTCAAGGGGTACATGGCTAAAATAATTCATTTAAATCAATTAAAATAAATCAATTAGTCTCAACAAACCAAAGGGAGGAAAATCACTCAACCAATGAGATTAAAGGAAAGGTACTCACATGGATCAAGCCAAATTGAATCTCAATCACTCAAAGTGAGAAAGAATCTTAGCAATCCATCTTGTCTCCTTGTCTCAAGCTTTGAGGACACAAACTTTGCTTTGTCTTCAAAGGGTGGAACCAAAGACTTAACCCCAACTCAACCATGATCAAATATAACTACACCCCCTTACCTTGGAAAATCTATAAAAGGAAGACATATTTCCTTCATAATTCATCCTCCACACATCTGAGAATTGCATTGAACCTCTTGCAATTTGAGCTTAGAAAGGCATTTGAGAAGCATTTTAGCATTTACTTTGATCTAATTGTTAGCAAGCATTTTTATCTTTATCATTCTCATTCTAGGACTATCATTAATGGAAGCTTGCTGAGAGCTATTCATTATTCATTCTAGTTAGAGAACCATAAGATGCTCAATTAGTCTTTATTTTGCTAAATAGTTGATCTATTTGCCTTGTGGTTGTATTTAGTTTCTATTTTCATTTATTGACTAACCTTAATTCTATGAAGGCACTTTCCTTAGTGTACAAAATGGCACCCACCGTGGGGCAGAATGCTCTACTTTACTAACCGTATGAAAATTTATCATTATTTCCAAATTTGCATGTGATTAACCCTCGGCTTTTTCAAGAAGTAGCACTTTTGATAGATTAAGCAGTGCTTTTGCTAGGTGAAACGATGCTTTTGATCATTGTTCCAGCGCTTCTGTGGCAAAGTTGTGCACCTTTGCATCGATCGGTAGCACCTTTGCAACTTCTATCTTCGGTCTTCTTTTCTTTCAGTGCTTTTGCACAGTCAAAGAGCACTTTTACCCTGACTACTGAGCGCTTTTGCTCATTTACATAGCACTTTTACATCATTTTTACCGCCTTTACTCAATTTAGTAGCGCTTTTGAAAGTTATTTGTGCGCTTTTGAGTTTACTGACAGAGTTAAATAATGCTTTTAAATTCAAAGGGTGCTTTTGAGCATTTTAAGGGTGCTTTTGCACATTTAAATGGCACTTTTAAATTCAAAGGGCGCTTTTGCACATTTAAAGGGTTCTTTTGCATAAACTGTGAATTTTCATTATTTGACTGTGGTAAAATGATTTTCATGACTCTGCAAGATGTCTGATCACAGAAAAGCAAAAAAAAACCAGAGAGCAAATACAACAGAGAAGGCAAAAAAATCATGGAGATAACTCAAAAATTCCCCTAACTTTTGTTAGCTACAAGGAAAGGTAAGCCTTAAAACTTGGTGATTTGCATGCTTAAATTGTGGCTTTGTCCTTTCAAAATCTAGTAATTTGGATAGCTTAAAGGAATAAACCAAACACTTAATTGAAAAACCTCTTGTTTGTAGAAAAGAGTAGCAATACTCAATTCTCATTAGTTAGTGGGTTGGAAATTGAACCTTGTTAACTCTGTTTGTTAAAAAGTGCTAAAAAAAAAAAATTCTTTTTTGCATGCAAAAAAGAAACAAAAAATAACGTCCTACAGAGAATACCATGCTAGAACTTTAGTTGGGCTCACCTCCTGAGTTTGCCTTAACAAGGTCGGTGAGAGGGATAGCCCAAAGTGGGATACGCTCGCTTTTGTTGCAGGAATCCAACCCACTCTAAAAAGAAACGCAGGTATCCTTAATGGGGTGCATGACAAAAGGATTTTAATTTTTCAACCTTCCTTTAGTAGTCCTCACAGATTGCACAAAATCGTACCTCAGTGCGTGTGGGAAGCCCCTTAACATACTTGGGGGATGAGAGATTAAAGTCCATTTTGAATAGAATCCATACTACATCCTTGATCAATTAGCAAACCTACCTCATTAGAGCCATTTAAAAAGCCAAATTTGACCTCAGTTAGATTGCTTGGAAGAATTTCTTGTGATAATTGATAAAATCATTGTGTTGTGCTTGAAGGTCTTTGATTACAAAAATAAAACATCCATTAAGATCCAAAAATCAATTAACAACAAAGATTCAAAAGAATATTATATTCACAAGAATTCAAGAAATGGAAAAAGGAATGGAAACATTATCCAACCAATTCTCATTATGAACATTGTTTCCTTACCTCTATGATCAAGAAGAACATTATGAAAGCCATATCTTTGATAATTCAAAATTTGATCAAAAAGAATATCATGAAGACCCTATATTTGATCAAGAATATTCTAATGATAAACCAATATTTGATGAAGAACCTATTTCAAAATATCACGAGAATCTCATCTTTGATCAAGGAAATCAAGAGGAATTAGTCCCATCTCAACAATATTCATCATATGGCAATTCTTTGAGAAACACAAATTCATCATATGGCAATTCTTGGGATAGATCATTTACTCCTTTTGGAATTTCATACGAAACAGCTTTGGAAAAAATCGTTGAAAATGATCTCATCACATTGCCTCAAATCACTTCATGTGGTTTTATCTTTTTGAGCAACTATTGTGCATATCATAGACATAATGAGCATGAAACTTCAGATTACATGGAGTTGAAACATAAAATCCAAAATCTTATTGATGATGACATAATTGAAATTGAAAATCCTAATGACTCATCTAATGAAGATACTAATCTCAAGCAAGATCAAACTTATGAACACATCTCTAGTAGTGGTCCTCTTATAGCTTTCACCTATTCCACCATTCCTCCATTTCATATAGAAGAAAAGCTATCCAATATTCCTCCATCAAACAAAGATCCAAATAGTTTTCATAATGACTATGTATACCCTCAAGGGCTACCTCTAAAAGAGATCCAAGCTAACCTACGTCTTGCTACAAACTTATTCCATGATTCAAAGGTTATAGACTCCAAGCCTTCATGTGCTACAATGCCTATCATTCCTATTTCAAATGAACATCCATCATCCCTTCAAGAATTCCTCGCGCAGATCCAAACTCCTACATTGTCCTTAGAAGTGGCTCCATGTCAAGAGACTAATCAAAATTACAAAGAAACAAGTCTTATTAAGGATCAAGATCAAGATATTATCCCTCCTTATCTTATAGTTGACCAAAGTCCCATATCCCAAGAGTCCCATGATGAATCCTTCATACCCTTCCATTTATTTCAAGAAGATACCCTTCCATCTCAAAAACCCCATATTCATTCACCTCCTATATCATATCCATCTCCTAAGCAAGATCAAAGTATTCCTTCCATCTCTAATGAACTTATTGAAAATGAAAAGAAAATTATTCTTCCCAAGCTATCAAAAGATCCTTGTCAAGATCAAAGTACCCCAACATCCACTTTTCATAAGCCTCCATATCTATCTCAACCTTCAACTACTCATATCAAATTCACTCCTATCAAAGCTACATATAAGCCTATTGGTACAAAGATAAATCTGAAAGACAAAAGCCTTGGCCATGCAGTTCAAAATAAAGATGTTGATATCCCTTGCACATCCCATTTACCTCCATTTGTACATAATCATATTCCTTATACATCTTCCAAATCCATCCTTGGTCCCTATATCCAAAACTTGAAACCTTATACATCTTCCAAATCCATATTGGGCCCTTACATTCCTCCATCAACCTTTCCTACCATCCCTATCCCACAATCCACTTACCCTATACCCTATCAAGATCAACAAAGACATACATACTTGAGAAACCAAGCACCCATCCATGTCAATCCTCCATATCAGACCATCCATATGAACCAGCCATATCAACCTTATTCAACCACCAATCCCAAGTCCTTTGGAAGAAGTTTGGATGTGCAACATAAAAATTAGAAAATCAAGAATCCACTTATGTATGAAGAGCACCATGTCCCATCTAATTGACATGTGAATGCAAGAAAACAAGAAATATTCAAGAGACCACAAAGGTCCACCAAGCAAAAAGAAAAATCAAAGAAAATGTGGATTCCCAGATCTCTCATTGAAGAAATGCATTCTAAAGCATCCAAAAGGAAATAAAAATCAAAGAAAATGTGGGTTCCTAAATCCCTCATTGAAGAAATGCATTCTAAAGAATCCAAAAGGAAAGACAAATCAAAGAAAGTGTGGATTCCCAAGTCACTTTTGAAGGACTTACACATGAAAGAGAAATCAAAGTTGACATTCAAGCTTCCAAAGGCTTCCACTTCACATTTTCCCAAACACATTCCATCTTATCCATCCATTTTGAGTCCTTGTGTCCCAAGATCCGTATCCTCTCTTACATCAAAATCCCAAGCTATCTTACCCATTTTCCTTCCATTATTCCACTACCCTTCAAGGTGTGTTTCAATGTTGATCTTGATAATAATTCTTATCCTCCTATTCATTATCCTTCCATTCTCTTTTTCACACCCACATATGGAAAGACTTATTATCCTCTTATTCATTATCCTTCCATTTCCATTATCCAATCCATTGCATAAATCTTTAGCCACCCTTTACCTTATCCACCATATCACCTTTCCATCACCCTATCAACATCTTTGAGCATACCTTTCAGCGGCCTTGGCCCATCATATCATACCTTTTCAAGGAGTATCCAAAGAGCATGAGGCTTGAGTCCATCCAACAAAAAAAAGAAAGAAAGAAAAAAAGAAGAAGAAGAAAAGAAAAGAAATCCATCCCATGGTGAAAACCACTTCTAGTGGAATCTCGAACAAGTACCATGATGAAAACCTGGCAAACAGGCATCATGCATAATTTCTCTCTTGCACTCTAGACTTGGGGGCAAGTTTCATCCCTCATATCCTCCATCTTTCTACCATTAATCTCACTTGCATCCGTATTCCATCTTTCATCTTTGATCTTGATAAGGTTGAACATATCCATGAGCATTAAGTATCTTGACATGAGTTATTTTATCCATCAGCCTATTCACTTGTTGCGTTCACACTACCCTATCATGATCTTTCTTATCCTAAAGTCACCTTCATTATTCCTAAGAAGCCTTCCCATAATCCCAAACCATTCACGTGTAGCCTTCGTCACCCCTTTATCATGATTCTATGATCCTATACACATTGATCCCTTGATCTTGATCCAATTGAAGAATTGATAAAATAAGAGAAATGAAAAAAAAAATGTCAGAAAAAGTCTCTTGATATGTCCACTCCTTTGGACCATTGTCATGACACCAGATCATTATTCCATATGCTATCCAATACCACATCATTGACCTATATTGAGATATAATTTTTTTCCTAGCTTGGATAATCTTGAGGAGATGGTCCTATGGGTAACACACTTGCTCCATCCATCATTGCCTATTCATTAGTGAGTCATTAGTTTGAAAATCCATCTTTCATGTCCTATACCTTGCTAGACATTGGGGACAAATTCAATGTGATCTTGTTTGAGAAATAGTGATCTCTAAAAATTTAAAAATCAAAAAAATAAAAAATCTCTAAAAATTCAAAAACATCAAAAAAATCTCTAAAATTCAAAAAACATCAAAAATTTCTAAAAATTCTAAAAAATCAAAAAATTCTAAAAAATCAAAAAATTCTAAAAAATCAAAAATTGGAAATCAACTCTCAAAGGTTGGAATTGCCCAACAAAGCATGATCTTTGCTAAATCAAACCGGGGGCATCAATCCAAATTCAAGGAGCTTTTGTAAAGAGGACATCAGTTGGCTCAAATCATTGCATCAAAATCAGAAAATTGCTACACTTGAACTTATTGAGCAAGATTATATTTCAAACATTCAAAAAGCTTAATCAAATGAAAATCTTCAAAGCAACAAATCAGATAAAAATCTAAAAAAGGCTTAAACATAACTAAGGATCAAAGTGGATGAAATTTTTGAAGGATCTACAAACAAAAGCAAAAATGTTCAAAGTGTTACTAAATTTTTGGAATCATGTCTTTTTAGCAAATCAATGATGTTTGACTAGATGAGCGATGATGAAGACATGATATTTTCATGATTGCTACTTGAGTGCTTGTCAGGTTGATTCATAGTAGTATGCAAATCCATCTAATGACATGATCATCAAAGAATCATAGAGGACATTTGTATATGAAAGGGATCAATTCTTTGATTGTTTACTTGCAATGTTAAAATTCGAGGAAAGAGGTATTCATATCATCATGGTTGAACCAGTGAAGGTTGTACCAATTTCATGTTCCAAAAGCTCGATGATGAAAATAAGCTTCCAAATCTTGAATAATGATAGTTAGCTGCATACATCTTAGATTAAGTGCATTGTATATATTTATTTTGCCTTTCTTAGCTTAATTTGCAAGAACAGAAAATAGAAAGGGGGTAGAGTTATCATCATCAAAAGACCAAATCAAGATACATCAAATGATCAATGATATCATCAATGGTCCATCATCAAATTCTTGATCAACATCATCAAATGTCTATCGATATCAAATAGGGGCAACCTAATCCTATTCATCACCTTCTCTTCTATCAATCCATAATTCTGTTTCATCTAATCATATCATGTATCAAATATCAATCAGTCAAATCATCCAATTGATCATCTAGCGTCAATCAAGTTATCCTATCATCCATTTTCTCATCTTAAGCACATCAAATCTCCTAACTCTAGATCTTAAGGAAGGAAAATCATTGTTTTGTCTCTCTAGATTGTGAGAGCGAAATATCAACCCATCAACTTATCCTATCAGATTGACATCAACATCAACCAAGTGATTCTGACTGACATCAAATGATACCAAACCATCATCAACTTATCTAGATCATCAACAACATCTTATCAATCAAATCTCTTCTCATCAAATTCTATCATGATCAGGGCATTTTCAAATTTCTATATCGGGAAACAAATCAAAATTTCCCATTCTCAACCAAATCATCCAAAATCATTTTGATTCATTTCCCAAGGGGGCATACCATTGGATAATCAGATCAAACAATAGTAACATCATTGACAATCGAAAGACCAATCATCGAATCAAAGGAAAAACTTTTATCAGGAAATTTTTCGTAATCAAACAAATGGGGCATCGCATCAAAATCAATCATTAAAGCAAGTATCATATCAAATCAGTTATCAAACATCACATCGGGAATCATTATCAAAATGACCATCATATCAGGATCTTCTATCAAATCAAACACCACATCAATTGAGAGTTTCATATCAATCATATCTACATCAATCTCATATCAGGAATCAAGATTAACCATCGAAAGATTTCAAATGACATCAGAGATCGACCATCAGTGAATCAGAACTGATTATCAAGCAAGATCAAAATATTCTTTGAATCGACATGCTTCGCACGTCAACTCAAAGAGGGGCATTTGTAATCACCTAAAAATGGACAAAGACAATTTAATGACAATTCAAAGCAAATTGAGTAAAATCAAAGCAAATCAAGGACATAATTGAAGCAATTAAATCACAATGCACATTTAGCCAATCAAAATGAAAATCAAGTCTTAATTCAATCAAGATCAAAATTGAGAGCATTTTAATCAAGTGTAATCAAATCAAAATACAATTAATTCAATTAATTGTATAGTCTTGGATTAAATTAAATTCAACCCATTCAAGGGGTACATGGCTAAAATAATTCATTTAAATCAATTAAAATAAATCAATTACTCTCAACAAAACAAAGGGAGGAAAATCACTCAACCAATGAGATTAAAGGAAAGGTACTCACATGGATCAAGCCAAATTGAATCTCAATCACTCAAAGTGAGAAAGAATCTTAGCCATCCATCTTGTCTCCTTGTCTCAAGCTTTGAGGACACAAACTTTTCTTTGTCTTCAAAGGGTGGAACCAAAGACTTAACCCCAACTCAACCATGATCAAATACAACTACACCCCCTCACCTTGGAAAATCTATAAAAGGAAGACATATTTCCTTCATAATTCATCCTCCACACATCTGAGAATTGCATTGAACCTCTTGCAATTTGAGCTTAGAAAGGCATTTGAGAAGCATTTTAGCATTTACTTTGATCTAATTGTTAGCAAGCATTTTTATCTTTATCATTCTCATTCTAGGACTGTCATTAATGGAAGCTTACTGAGAGCTATTCATTATTCATTCTAGTTAGAGAACCATAGGATGCTCAATTAGTCTTTATTTTGCTAAATAGTTGATCTATTTGCCTTGTGGTTGTATTTAGTTTCTATTTTCATTTATTGACTAACCTTAATTCTATGAAGGCACTTTCCTTAGTGTACACACCTCATCAAGACATAATCACAAACTGCCTAAATAAGAAATGTAGCCCTCCAAGTGTATGTTGCAACCTTGATATAACACTCATCCTCTTGAATTAAAAAACATAGCTTGTAGAAGGAGATACAACAGCCTCCAACCAAAATGAACATTATTCAAATATCAAAAAAAAATTGATCCAACCTGGAAACCCTCTATATCAAATATAAATTGATAATTCTTTCTCCAATTTGGTATACCTCAGCACCAAAATGAATTCACATAATCAAAATTGTATTCTCAAAATTTCAGAAGCAAAATTCACCATTAACACATAATGATTCAAATTGAAAAATGAGGAATCAGTCCTCAAAACACTAGCAGTATTTCTCCTCTCTGAAAACATAACTTTTTATCAAATAAACAATAGATATTTGAGAATGAGCTCTCAAGTCCCTTTTTATTCTTTCTTGTGAGAGCTCAAACACAATTCTTACCAATGTGAGATAAATAGATAT
Organism: Chamaecyparis obtusa; assembly: GCA_027943335.1. Classification (NCBI taxonomy): domain Eukaryota; kingdom Viridiplantae; phylum Streptophyta; class Pinopsida; order Cupressales; family Cupressaceae; genus Chamaecyparis; species Chamaecyparis obtusa. The sequence goes on from BSBK01003191.1 coordinate 23,180, forward strand.
ACTTTTCCTTTTAATAATTCATTTACTCCAATACTTTAAATTAATACATTGACTTAGGCTTCCATGAATTAATTAAATAAATGGCCCCTTCCCATGATGACTCAACCCTCAACTTAAGTAAAATTATAAAGTTAAATTATAACTTTATAATAAGCCATTTAATAATTTAATAATAATTTGACCACCAAAATAATAATAACTCCCAAAATACTTATCCTTTTAATATGCCATCTGAAATAGGAGTCACACCTATTATTTCCCCATGTGACCAAATTCACTTTCCAAAAATAGAAAGGGTCCTTCTCAAACAACATCAAGCTTACTATAAATAGTAAACGTGGCAAAACTATAGCAAATGAAGTATGAATGATGCCAAACAAAAGGCAAACGAAAGCATTCTGAATCCTGAAGTAGATGCCCACTGAAAGAGACACTTTGTCCATCCTCATTATCCTATGAGGGTCACATGATAGGCTAATCCCAACAGCCTGAAAAATAGGGACATTACAGTGAGTACACCTCTCAAGAGTTCGTTAACTACTATGAAGAACAAGGGATAAAAAAGTAGGTGTCTGCACCAAGAACCAATCAACAAAATGGAGTCGCTAAAAGAAGAATCGAGACTTTGATGATTCAAAAGGTTATACCTCATCACTTCTGGAGAGAAGCAATAAGCATTGTTGTATATACATTGAACTAGGTTCAAGTCAACAAAGGGACTGGTAAAATGCCATATGAGTTATGGTTTGGTCATCCACCTAGTGTAAGTTATTTTAGAGTATTTGGGAGCAACTGTTACATCAAGAGAGATGAATACTCCAGTAAGTTTGACTGAATGAGTGATGAAGGAATATTTTTGGGTTACTCCACAAAAATTAAATCCTACCAGTGTTTGAACAAAAGGATAGGAAAAATAGTGGAGAGTGCAAACATGAAGATAGATGAGCATTGAGAGCAGAGTGATAAGATTCATCAAGGTAAATCTGACAATCACTAAGGCTATAACTTCAATAACCAAATAGAATTCAATGAAATCACAATCACTGATGAAGAAGAATAGGTAAATAGACCTATGGAACAAGGTAATGTGCTTGTGCAAGGAAGGGATGAAAATGTAAGACCAATCCAAGAAGTTGAACAAGAAGATGTTCATGATCATGCTAGAAATGTTGCTCAACCGGAAAGAGAAGACTGAGATCACCGACCATTTCTACGAAGGTATGTCACCTATCATTCCACTAATAACATTATTGGTGATAAACATGACAACATTCTAACCAAGAGAAGGGATAGGGAAAGTACCTATCTACTTTCTAGCATAGAGCCTAGGACTACAAGAGAAGCTTTGGAGGAAGATAACTGGATCAAAGCAATGGAAGAGGAGCTAGAGAAAATAGTAAACAATGAAACATGGACTCTTGTACCTAGATTTGAGGACAAGATCATTATAGGCACCAAGTGGGTGGTTAGAAACAATTTGAACGAAGAAGAAAAGGTGGTGAGGAACAAATCAAGGCTAGTCTACAAAGGATATGCACATGAAGCAAGACTAGACTATGGGGAAATCTTTGCACCGGTAGCAAGACTAGAAGGGGTAAGAATTATGCTTGCTTATGCTGCCCATAAAAGGTTTAAAGTATATCAAATGGATGTAAAATATGCATTTTTAAATGGTATACTGAAACAGGAAGTATATAAAGAGCAACGGGAGGGCTTCTCATCCACAAAGAAAACTGATATGGTTTGCAAGTTGAAGAAGGCTCTCTACGGACTGAAGCAAGCCCCAAGAGCTTGATATGAGAGATTGCACTCATCCCTCCTATGCATAGGATTCACAACAACAAGTGACAATAGTAATCTATACCTTAAGACCGGTAAAGAAGAAGGAAATTTGATTGCTAAAATATTTGTGGATGATATCATCTTTGGAGGTGATGATAAAATTAACAAAGACTTTGCTGAAGAAATGAAGAAAATTTTTGAAATGTCTATGATTGGTGCAATAAAATTCTTCATAGGCCTACAAGTCCATCAGCTCAGTAAAGGTAGATTCATATCTCAGTCAAATTATATTAAAGAGATTCTTAAAGCATTTGGACTAGAAGAATCTAGATCGATTCGTACACCAATGCTAACTATTTGTAAGTTATCAAAGGAGGATGATGCCAAAGAGGTTAAAGGGACACTCTACCGATCAATGATCAAAAAGATTCAGTATGTTGTGCATAGTAGATCGGACATTGCACATGTGGTAGGTATTGTGGCAAGATTCTCTTCAAATCCAAAAGAGATACATTTGATAGCAATAAAGAGAATTTTAGATATCTAAAGGAGACTAAAGAGTATAGTGCCTGAATTCCTCACAAAGGAGGTTTCTAGGTAAAAGTGTTCATCAATGCAGACTGGGCCAATAAAAATGATGACAAAAAGAGAACAAGTGGAGGTTCATTCTTTCTTGGAGAAAGGATTGTGTCATGGACAAGAAAGAAACAAAACTACTTATCACAATCCATGACAGAGGTTGAGTATGTTGTTGTAGCCATCAACTACACATAGGTGATCTGGATAAAATAGATATTAAAAAGAATCCAAGAATAGGTCCCTGAACTGATAGAAATATTTTTTGACAACACAAGTGCAATCAACATATCTAAAAATCCTATTATGCACTCAAAGATGAAGCTCATCGCTATAAAGTATCACTACCTATCTAAGAGAGCAAGTGAAAAACAAAGAAGTCGGACTAGAATATGTTTCCACAAAAGAACAAGTAGATAACATATTCACAAATCCTTTATTGAAAAGTGCCTTTGAATATCTCAAAGGTAAACTTGGGGTAATTCCACTTCATGATCTTCAATAAAAGGACAGAGGAGATCATTAATCTGACAAGTACAAAAGGAGGAAACAATTTCATCCAAATCAGATTGGTGACCGAGGACTACTTCTTGTAGGGGGAGTGGTAATCAGAATGGAAGGTCATTTGACTAGACTTTGGAATTATTGTCAAAGGGGGAGATAATCAGAGAAGCATTAGTGAACTAGTAACATAGTATTGCCATCAATGCCAAAAGGGGAGATTGTTGGCATTACCAGTAAGGATTCAACTAGTAAAGAGATCACAGATAGTAATCAATAGTGTTGTCATTGATGTCTATGATAACAATGTCCAAATGCTAGGGAATCGGTGACATAGTTGTTAGGAATAGTCCCAAGAGATAATTGAGGGGGGGGGGGTGAATCAGTTATCTACAAGATTTAATTCTTTATCCAATTAAGTATACTTAAACATAAAGCATAAACACAATGAAAGAACACTTGAACACAACACCAATATTTTGGTTACAGGGAAACCCAAATAGGTAAAAACCCCGGTGGGAATTGACACCCACTAATATTTTGTACTAGTGTATTATGATCCTTGCTAGAAGATCCTTAACCCGGTTAGGAGTTGCTTTACAATATATTTAGTACAGTAGACCTGGTCAAGGGTTGGACCCTATTAGGAGTCTTTTACAATTGTCCCTATTAGGGGAGAGGACTCACTGTCCAAGAGCTCACTATTCTAAGGGGTGAAGGCTACAACCTTTTGTTTAATAGATACACACTATATCTGGATCTTGGTGAAATACGCTTAGACCTTCTATCTGGATCAGTTCCAATGAATAGCACACATACTTCACTTGCTCACATAGACCTTCTTCTGATGGTTCAACACTTCGCACTCTCTACTCTTCTCTGCTTAATCAACCATGAACCACACTTCAGCAATCACAAATGACTGCCTATAAGTATCTTCTCTCTAAATGATATAATCAAGTTGGCCTATTAGAACCTCCTTGAAATCATAATAGAGAAACCATAAAAAACTTCAATAAACATTCTGTCAACTCTATTATGCACGCAACACATTCTGGGACCTATCTTAATAAGATAAATGTAGACACATGCTACACAATGTCGGCTCTACCAAAACAATTGAAACTTTCTCCTCAAGATGAATTAACTCATGCACTCTTAACTAAACATCAATAACTCTCCTCTAAGCTTAAATCAAAGGGAGTATACCTTAAAGATAAGTGAAACTAAAGAACCAATAAAATCTTTGTCGGCTCTTCTAAATAAACACAGGAAACTGCTACTGGCGAATAGCGACTACATAACTTCACTTCTACAAACTATCTAACTATGCATCCATAACTTAAACATCACTAACATGTCTACATCACATATCCAAGGGTGCAAGCCTTCATGACCATTGTATGGACATCCATGCATAGAACACTGTCTGTTACTCTATCAGGATCATTGTTGACACAAGCTACTTATATAACTATCTGTACTAACAGTTAACCTCTGTGCCCATGATATCATGCTGGTATCATGTCCATGCTACATATACTAATAACTTACTACATAATACTTCTACACATACTACTTTCCATATGCTATCATCAATGAAAAACATACAGTCAATACTGATCTACTGGCAAATCTCCAACAATCTCCCCCTTTGGTATTGATGGCAACATGTGGAATGAAAAACCACCACCAACCCAAATGACCATTTCTTTTATAACATTCTCCATTTCCTCTTCAAAAACTCCCCCAAAGATGAATCCTTCATCTACTGCAATATTTTCCAACATTCTCCATTTCCTCAACTGAACTGCTGTCACAATTGAATACAACTCCCCCTAAGTATATTACTCCTTTTGTTTCTCATGACTATATATTACTCCCCCTTTGAAATTAATGGCAAAGGGTGCCATTCATTTTAAGCACCGGTACTACTCCTGAAGTAGAGTAGTCAACCTTCCATCAGTCCCTAAGGATTGATGCCTTTCCTTCTTCCTTCTAAGTACAATCAGGGAAGGGAATTACTCCCAACTTCTCCCTGAGATACTCAAAAGTATCCTTTGGCAAAGGCTTTGTGAAAATATCTACCAACTGATCTTTAGTGTTCACATGGTCCAACTTGACTTCATTCTCTACCACTTTCTCTTTTAGGAAGTGATACTTGATCTTAATGTGTTTTGTCTTTGCATGCATCGCAGGGTTCTTTGACATATTGATAGTGCTAGTGTTATCACAGTGAATAACAATAGGATAATCAATCTGAATTCCAAAATCCTTTATCATATACTTGATCCAAACAATTGTAGAACAATTCAAGGCTGTTGCAACATACTCTACTTTTGTTGTTGACTAAGAAATATAGTTTTGTTTCTTGCTTGTCCAAATGACAAGTCTATCATCAAGAAACACCGCTCCTCCTGATGTACTCTTTCTATCATCAACACATCCTGCCCAATTTGCATTAGTGTACACATGAAGCTCATCATTTTCTAAATTAGGATACCATAGACCATAGTCTATAGTGCCTTGAAAGTATCTGAATATCCTTTTTACTACCATGAGGTGACTTTGTTTAGGCTCTGCTGCAAATCTTCCAACTATGCCTACTGCATTGGAAATATCAAGTCTAGTCTGTGTAAGATAGATAATTTTTCCAATCATAGACTTGTACAATGTTATGTCTACTACTGGTGAGTCATCTTCTTTTGTAATCTTGAATCCAATAATCATAGGAGTCCCTACTAGCTTGCAATCAACCATCTTGAATTTTTTTAATATTTCTTTCACATACTTGGACTAATTAATAAAAATGTCTTTCTCTGTCTGTTGAACATTCAATCCCAAAAAGTATTTGATAGGACCAATCATACTAATCTCAAATTCATTTTTCATCTCCTTAGAAAATTCAACACTAAGTTTGTCATTACCTCCAAAGATAATATTATCAACAAATATGGCTACAAGTAACAAACCTTCAGATGTCTCTCTTATGAATAGATTATAGTCTCCTGCTCCTTTCTTGAGTCCAATCTTTGTTAGATACCCATCTAGTCTTTCATACCATGCTCTAGGGGCTTGCTTAAGTCCATAGAGGGCCTTCTTCAATCTGCATACCATATCAGGTCTGTCTGATAAGATGAATCCTTTTGGCTGTTCAATGTATACTTCTTTCAAATCTCCATTTAGGAATGCTGACTTGACATCCATCTGATAAACTTTGAAGTTTTTTACTATAGCATAAGCTAGAAACAACTTAATGGCTTCTAATCTAATCATAGGTGCAAATGTGTCTAAATAATCAATGCCTTCTCTTTGTGCATATCCTTTACATACTAACCTTGCTTTGTTTCTTACAACTGTGCCATCTTCATTCATTTTGTTTCTGAATATCCATTTTGTTCCAATCACATTTTTATCACTAGGTCTTGGGACCAGTTCCCAAGTGTCATTCTTAATAATCTAATCAAGTTCTTCTTTCATAGCATCATGCCAATCAAAATCATTACAAGCATCTTCAATACTTAAGGGTTCAATCTGAGATAGTAAACATACCGCTTCATTGCTAGCTAAGTTATTTTCTTGTGATCTTGTTAAGACTTTGTCGCTCTGATCTCCAATGATGTCTTCCTTGGAATGGTTTATAGATGTAAACTTTGGAGCCTTCGTTGATGCCGACTCATTAGTTTTAGGAGTTTCTTCTTGACTTGTCTCACAGTCATTGAATAACACATCAATGCTATCAAACATTTCTTCAATAACTATCTCACTAGTGGAGGGTCTAGGTTCTTCTTCAATCATAGGTGAGAAATCATGATATCTTTCTTGAACCATGAAATTTTCATCTATCTTAACATGAGCACTTTCAATGATCTTTTTTAGTCTTAAATTGAAACATCTATAAGCTTTACTTTTAGTGCAGTAACCAAGGAAAATACCTTCATCACTTCTTGCATCAAACTTGCCTACTGCTTCATCCCTCTTGATGTAGCACTTGCTTCCAAAAATTATGAAGTATTTTACTGTGGGAACATTTAAAACCATAGCTCATATGGTGTTTTGTCAGTGCATAGTCTTAATTGAATTCTATTGATGGTGTAAACTATTGTATTGACCGCATCTCTCCAATAGGTGTGTGCACCTTTTCCTTCTATCATAATGGTGTGCACCATGTCAAGGATGATCCTATTCCTTCTCTCTATAATACCATTTTGTTGAGGGGTTCTAGGTGTACTTAATTGTCTCTTTATGCCATTTTCTTCACAGTATTCATAGAATCTATCAAAGGTGAATTCTCCTCCTCTATCTGATCTCAAACATTTTATCTTTAGTCCAGATTCATTCTCAACCTTAGCTTTAAATATTTTAAACTTGTCAAATGCTTCTAACTTTTCTTTCAAGAATGCAACCCACATCATCCTAGTATATTCATCAACAAACAAAATGAAATACCTTTCTCCATAGTATGATCTTGTTTGAGTTGGACCACATAGGTCTGTATGAATCAGATCCAACTTGTTCTTTGCTGAATTGAGCTTGCTTCTGAATGAATTTCTAACATGCTTTCCCATAACACATTCCTTGCATATAGTATCAACTGGCTTTTCTATACTAGGTAGATCTCTTACTGCCTTTACATTGCTTATCTTTACTATGTTATCAAAATTGATATGACACAGTCTTTTGTGCCACAACCAACTGTCATCACTTTACTAATGAAACAACTTTCTTCTAAATTGAGTTGAAAAATATTACCTCTTGTCTTTGAGCCTGATGCAATCATAACACCATCTTTGTTGTTAATGATGCATTTGTCATCTTGGAACTCCAACTGATAGCCCTTTCCAAGTAACTAACCAACACTGAGAAGGTTATGTTTCAAACCATCAACATAGAGAACATCATCATTACTATTCTTTCCATCCAAGGTGATGGCTCCTCTACCGACTATTGGTATGGGAGTGTTGTCTCCAAATCTAACCATGCCTCCATTATATTTGTCCGGATGAAAAAATTTATTTTTATCACCTGTCATGTGATGAGAACAACCACTATCTATAATCCAGTCTGTCCTTATATCTACTTGGGAAATCAATGCTAGCTCATCTTCCACTTTCTCATCTTTATGAATTGTCTTATTATTCATTTTGTCTATAATAGCAATGAATCCAATTTCTTCTTCTCTTGATTCATCATCAGAAACTCCATCTCCAGCATAGTAGCATTCCTTAGGCTTGTAATCCTTTTTGAACTTTCTATCTCTAGTAGGACACTTAGATGCAAAGTGACCAATCTTATTACATGAAGAGCACTTAAAAGGAAATTGACCTTCATATTTTCCTTTTCCTTTCTTTTCTCTTTTGGCAACCATAGCAATAAAGTCATCTAAATTTTTCTCTTCATCATCATCATCAAAATTACCAGAAGTGTTTATAGATTTCTTACCATGAATTGTTGCTTTGAAGGTTGTTTCACTTTTTAGTTCTATCTTCAATCTTGAAATCTCAAAGGCTAAGATTTTGCTGATCAAGGTCTCTCTCTTGAAATTAGATGTAAGCTACATGGTCTCATCAAGGATGTTGATTTTGTTTTCATATTCAAGAGTGAGAGTAGTCATTAGCTTGTCCATGATGTCTTCTTCTGATATCTCTCTGCCATTGTTCCTGATTCCAGCAACTGCTTCATTGATCCTTTGATTATAAGCTTTGATGTTTTCTTCAAGAAGCATCTCTAATGCATTGTATCTTTTCTTCCATGTTTTTCTACGTGCATCCTTTGCTTGTTTGTCTCCTTCAAATATGTCTTCTAGGTGCTTCCATATTTTATGGGTTGTATCTACCTTTTTTATTTCTAAAAATTCACCATCAGATAGGGCAAAAATAAGGGCTTCTTTAGCAATAGCATTCTGATGAAACAATTCTTTTTGTCTTTCAGTAGCATCCTCCTTTCCAAGGTCTTCAAGGGTAGGGATATTTGGTTGCTTTGATAATTACATCAAAAACTTCAAAACCAATACACTATAAGTGAGTCACCATCTTGTTCTTCCAATCAAGATAATTCTCTCCATCAAACTTAGGACTTTCTTTTTTGAAAAATGCCATCTAATCAACCTCAAGTTGTTAAACTTTCTCTCCGAGGCACTTGGCTCTGATACCAATTGTTAGGAATAGTCCCAAGAGATAACTGAGAGGGGGGGGGGGTGAATCAGTTATCTACAAGATTCAATTCTTTATCCAATTAAGTATACTTAAACATAAAGCATAAACACAATGAAAGAACACTTGAACACAACACCAATATTTTGGTTACAGGGAAACCCAAATAGGTAAAAACCTCGATGGGAATTGACACCCACTAATATTTTGTACTAGTGTATTATGATCCTTGCTAGAAGATCCTTAACCCTGTTAGGAGTTTCTTTACAATATATTTAGTACAGTAGACCTAGTCAAAGGTCATACCCTGTTAGGAGTCTTTTACAATTGTCCATGTTAGGGGAGAGGATGCACTGTCCAAGAGCTCACTGCTCTAAGGGGTGAAGGCTACAACCTTCTATTTAATAGATACACACTATATTTGGATCTTGGTAAACTGTGCTTAGACTTGCTATCTAGATTAGTTCCAATGAATAGCACACATACTTCACTTGCTCACATAGACCTTCTTCTGATGGTTCAACACTTCGCACTCTCTGCTCTGCTCTGCTTAATCAACCATGAACCACACTTCAGCAATCACAAATGACTACCTATAAGTATCTTCTCTCTAAATGATATAATCAAGTCAGCCTATTAAAACCTCCTTGAAATCATAATAGAGAAACCATAACAAACTTCAATAAACATTCTGTCGGCTCTATTATGCACGCAACACATTCTGGGACCTTTCTTAATAAGATAAATGTAGACGCACGCTACACACTATCGGCTCTACCAAAACAACTGAAACTTTCTCCTCAAGATGAATTAACTCATGCGCTCTTAACCGAACATCAATAACTCTCCTCTAAGCTTAACTCCAAGGGTGCATACCTTAAAGATAGGTGCAACTAAAGAACCAATAAAATCTTTGTCGGCTCTTCTGAATAAACACAGGAAACTGCTACTAGCAAAGAGCGACTGCATAACTTCACTTCTACAGAATATCTAACTATGCGTCCATAACTAAAACATCACTAACATGTCTAAATCACATATCCAAGGGTGCAAGCCTTCATGACCACTGTACGGACATCCATGCATAGAACACTATCTGTTACTCTGTCAAGATCATTGCTGACACAAGCTACTTATATAACTATTTGTACTAATAGTTAACCTCTATGCCCATGATATCATGTTGGTATCATTTCCATGCTACATATACTAATAGCTTACTGCATAATACTTCTACGCATACTACTTTACATATGTTGTCATCAATGACAAACATACAGTCAGTACTGGTCTGCTGGCAAATCTCCAACAATAGTGATGAGAAAAATGAATTCCAACAATGCACTTGAACAAAGTACTCAGCTTAGTACTAACTATTCAGAGTTGGTGACCAATGAAGACAATGACTGGAGCAATGACCAATGAAGACAATAGAGTACTTAGCATAGTACTAACTATTCAGAGTTGGTGACCGGTGAATAAAATGACCGAAGCAGTGACCAATGTAGACAGCGAATAGAGAAGTGACTAGTGAAGACAAAGACCAGAACACTGCATAAGGAAAGTTGTAAACCATCCTACAATGATTGTTAAGATATCATTGAGACCAATGTATGTCTATTATTTGTTGAGACTAGTGAAAGGCATAGTTGACCAAAGAAGATGGTTTTAGTTAACGGATATTGAGGACATTCTTTGACTATGTTTTGTTGCACAAATCATGCAACATTTTCTATTAAGAGAAAGCATGTGATACGCATCTGACGTTTCCTTTAAAGACTTAAACATAGTTGTATGGTAGATTCATGGAGGATTTTCTATTAAGGAAAAGTATGTTAAACGCATTTGATGTTTCCTTTAAAGAGTGAAACACGACTGGATGGTGGATTCATGGATGATTTTCTATAAGTATGTGACATGCATCTAATTTTTCCTTTAAATAATGAAACACGAGTGGATGGTGGTTTCACAAGAGATCTTCATGGGGATCAAAATGGCAAAGAGCAGGAAGATCTTTGGAAATTGAATTTGAGTGATATGAGCTTCTTTCTCTCAATTGTACAACTGTCCTATGCTCTACAAGAAGTGTATATTTTCTTCAGTTAGCCAAGAGAATCATTTTCCATTATTCTTCCAAGAAGAAAGAGTGAAATAGTACGTTGATCAAAGCTACTACAAAAGAAAGGGAAAAGAAGAAGAGAAGAAGAAAAGGAAGAGAGTTGCAAGGAAGCACAGTAACCTGAGGAGAGCATACTAGTGGTGCCCGGTGGTGACTCTCAGTCAGTGAAACAGTGATCTTATCAGGCTCTGCAAAGCTATTTCAAAAGATTAACCTTTCTATTGCTCTCCAATAATTACAATAGCTGAATCTTAGTATTTGGGTGGACATTAATAGGTCCCTTGTACTAAATCCGTTAACTGGGTGACATCTAGTTGATGTTTTAAAGTCCTCTAGCAAGGTAGGCTTTAATAGGACTTATTCAAAATCCTTTAACCGGGTCGCACCTAACAGTGCGTTTGTAATCCTTTAATAGGGAAGTCTCTTCACAGGGCGCACTCTAGAAGAGTACAAAATTTGTGAGTTCCAACTAACACCATAGTTTTCTCCCAATTTGGGTTTCCACATGATATATCTAGTGTTCTATGCTACTGTAATTTTGTGATGTTTATTTCCTTTATATGATATGTTTTGCATGCAGTAATAGTTAGTTGATCTAAGAGTGACTTTGAGTTTTATTAGGTGTTGTTTCACCCCTCCCCTCTTAGCACAGGTTGGGACTATCATAATTATCTCCCAATATTAATAGTCAGTGCTCAAATAAATAAAAATCTATAATCTGACTGCTTGTGCCCGTTGATGCCCCCCTCCTCTGTTCTGAATGTCTTTTGTATCATGCATTACCAAAAGACACATCTTTAGAAAAAAGTCAAATCACACTCTTTGATAGAGAATACTCCTTTCTCCTTAGCAAATCGTACCTTTGGTTTTAATCGATGGCAATCCTTTCTTATTATTATATGTTAATTGTTGTTTATTATTTTCAAGGCCCTCGTCATTGTTGGTATTCATTAGGCTGCAACAAGCATGCTGCTATTATTTTATTTATCATTATTGATGATTATATTTGGGACATTGTAACTTTATAATATATTATATTATCATGTTAATAATATAGTATATTATATTAATAGATTATAATAGATAGTTTATTTGTTTAATTTAGTTTTTATATTTAAATATTACTACTTATTTATTAAATCTTCTTTTAGAAAAGGGACATTGTTGTCCGCCCTTCCCAAAATTGCTTGTCCTCAAGCAATTAATTGTTTCTCCTTGTGATTCAATAATCATATTGGGGAAACATGACTTAAGGAAAGTTTCTCCCATTTTCTAAAGGAATGATTTAGACCACCTCATAGTGGTGCCAATTGAATTTTTCCAAAGTCACATTTGTATGACAGCATACCTCAAATTCATTTCTCTCTAGCTATTCTCTTATTCTAGATAAAGTACACTAGAATCAAAAATTACTAGATTCCTTTTATGGATTCAAATGATTCCTTGTTTTATTAATTACCGTGTAGGATGGCAAGACCATTCTCTAATACCATTGTAGTGTTCCATCATAGGTAGAGTTCTTCTTGATTCTTTGACAAAGAAATCTTGTAACAAATGTTAGTAGGAAGTAATAAATCAATATATATAAACATTAATGCACCAAACTATATTCTAATCCATGATAAACCCTACTAAGTCCTTAGGGAAAGACTCAAATCAAATTGTTTAACTCTCTGGTGAGAACAATTCTCAACTAACCAACCATCTCTTTTGAGGAGACCTCCCTAAGGCCTCTAGGATCACCACTAATTGGTAAATCCCTCAACATTGATCTTGGAAGTCACCTCTTCCAAGCCTTTTATTTCTCTCACATATGCATATGTTAACTGTGTGATAGAAAATGGTCACACTTCTGTGAATCCTTGCATTCGAGAATACCCAATAATGAGCTCTCGAATATCAATTCACAGCTCTCTATCTATGGAGAGCATGAATTGTTATGAGGCCCTCAAATTGACTGAGTTGAACCCATGCAAGTACGCCACAGAATGAGAGATTCAAGGATGAGAAGCAAGAATGCTAATCTCCATTGAATCATCAAGTTCTTGCATGCAAATGAAATTAATCTATATGATTGCAATGCAAGAAAATAAACTATTTTATTGAAATGGAGATTAAGCTAAAACAATGAAATAAATTAAACTAAAATGCTATGAGTATTAAACTATATGTAACTATGCAAGCTAAATAATGATCTCAAAAACTCTAATGTAAAAACTGGCAGCATAACAATATTCTCAAAATTATGGATTCCTAATTGAGAAGGAGAGGGCTCCTTATATAAGAAACTGATGAAAAGAATGCATCTCCAAGATCAATGTGGAATTAATGCAAAAGGAGGAAAGAAATCTCATTTTTAAAAAGTGTGGAGAGAAAAGGAAATCTCTTTATTTTATTTATTTTTATTTCACTTATTTCCTTTTTTTCATCACAAAAGATCTTTTGAGAAGATTTTATTTATTTTAAAAGAATAATTCTCTTTTAATTAAATAAAATAAGGTTATTTAATTAAAAGATGAATATTAATTAAATTAAATAAAATCATTTAATTAAAAAGGGTTTTAATTAAATAAATTTATTTTACTTAAGAGATATTACTTTCAATTAATAAAGTTATTTTATTTATTTAAAAGGGATTATTTCTTTTAATTAAATAAAATTATTGATGACATGATTAAACCTTAGGAGATTATTGAAATGATTGAAATAGTTATGATTTGATCAAGGAAATTGATTTGAATATATTGTAAAGCATTGATTCAAAAAATTGATATTTGACAAATTGAATAAATGGGGCCCAAAGTCTAGGCGACCATTTTAGGGTGCATACATTTGCCCCTCTTTAACTAATGTGAGGTCGACTCAGGATCACATGCAGTCAAAGAATGGAATTAAAGTGTGACATCGATTTGCGATCACAAAACAACCTAGAAGTGTGTTCGACGGATGGGAACACATCAGGACATAGATAAGCAGACTGAAAAAGACAAGGCCAACACCTGTGAATAGGTAATTGTCAAGTCTCAAATAAGAGATAAGAATCTCAAGCAAGGTTTCCCCAAGAGAAGAAATTGATAAATTTGATAAAGTTGAATCAAGAATTGGAGTTTGGTAGGTACTGTCCCCTGGTGATCGAAATCAAAATGAGATAGAGGAGAAATAGTAAATTGATAAATTTGATCAAATCAAACTAAATATAAGGTTCTTGATGTAAGATGAAAGATATAAGAATCATAGAACTAAGGTAGCTTACCAAGAAAGATTATGCCCCAAGGTTGAATTAGAAGAAAAGAAGTGGGGTGAAAGTGAATGGAAGATAGAAGTTTGGAAGAAGTGGAAAGAAATGGAGAGAAGAAATAGAATTTGCCCCAAGAAAGAGGATGCCCCAAAATCAATCAACTGTTTAAGATAGGGAATTTCGATTGAGATCACGAAAGAAGATAAGGAAATGAAGATCAAAATGTGACCACAGTTGACTAAAGGTCCTCAAGAAAGATGAAAGAAACCCTCTCAAACTCATAATGCAGCCTAAAAGTGCAAATTTAACATGAAGTCTAAATAATGCAAGCTACATGGAAATGCAAAGGTGTACTTCCAATAGGGTAACATAGGATTTTTGTGTTCATCATTCATTAGAGAATGTAAGAGAACTTATTTTCATCATAGGGCCATTATTACCGGACATCAGACGATCACACAATCATCACTAGTAAAAAATGCAACTATGAAGATATGAATGTGATTTATATCGGATTGGAATGTGGAAAGATTCTAACATGAGCATCAAAGACATAAAGGTCAAGATGACTGCAATGTTAGCTTACCCAATTTAATGTAGCAAAACCACGCTCGCGTCAAGGCATAAATGCCAGAATGACCATCAGAATGATTGTGCAAAAACGGTCAAGGATGATGCCTTAAATCTCCTAAGTGTGTCAAGGAGACAACAAGAGACACTAAAGAGGTTCAAGACAACACCCACAAGAAGAAAGAAAATAAAAACATGCCCCATGGCCCAAGTCTTCTAGCAATGCATCATTGAGAGACTTATTAGACAAGGACATTCAACGAAAATCAATAACAGCCAGCACACAAAAAAAAATCATGACATAGCTCAAGCATTAAGTGTTGCATTTAAAAATTTTAAGTGTGTAAACTGATACTGAGTTCCGAGGGTAAGGATCGAATGCTTGTAAGAAAGTAAGATCACATGACCAAACTAGATAAGACCAAACTGATAAGTGTTGAAAAACATTCAATGTCAGGGGTTGTGTTGAAAAACACAGTTGGGTTGGTGTTGAAAAACACCATTTGCAAGGTGTCCTAAAGACAAGCATATCCAAGAGACCAAAGCTAACACAGTGATGCCCCCTAGACAAAGACAAAGACCAATTCCAAATGAAGGCAACAAGGACAAGGCATGATGGAGAAAGGCTAAGTGTTAAGGATGCATGCTAAGAAATAGGGGTGCAAAGGCTTCAAGTATTGCCCATTTCCAGGTTTTCACCACTGGAAGAATTTTTTCAAGACTTTTTATAATTTTTTTGTATTTTTGCTACCAAGGCACCTGTTTCCAAGTTTTCACCAAGGCACTTTTTCTATTTTTTTTGGATTTTTTGAATTTTTGATTTTTTTGTATTTTTTCAACATCATATATGAATTTTTTTGGAATTTTTTCAGGATCAATAAGGTATATACAAAGGATGCCCCCAAATAGAATGGGCATTAAGGATAGAACTTCTTCAAGTGCAAAACATTGATAGGCTCAGGGAGCTGCTCCCTCTCTTCAATAGATAGTAGATAAGTACCTGTACCAAAAGCTGTTGTGATAATGTAGGGTCCAAGCCAATTAGGTTCAAATTTTCCCTTCTGTCCTCTATTTTGTTGGTTCTTAGGATTCTCTCACAGGACAAGATCTCCTACTTGGAATTCTCTAGGGTGAACCTTTTTGTTGAATGCTTTGGACATCCACTTCTAGTAGACCGTCATATGGTCAAATGATGCTTTACGCTTTTCATCCAAAAGTTCCAATTCTTGTAATCTCATGGCACATTAATCTTCATCTGTAACTAGACCTTTGAGAGAGACGCTAAGTGATGGAATCTCAACCTCTAAAGGTAACACTGCTTCAATGCCATATGTGAGGGCAAAAGGAGTAGCCCCAGTTGGAGTACAAATACTCATTCTATAGGCCCACAAGGCCGGGTTTATCTGTAGGTGCTAGTCTCTACCATTCTTATGAATTGTTCTATGTAAAATCTTGAGAATGGTTTTATTTGAAGCCTCTGCCTGACCATTTCCTTGTGGGAAGTAAATGGAGGACCAATGTTGCTTTATCTTAAATCTTTGGTAGAGTTGTGTAAGGTCCTTGTTTTTGAACTGACCTCCATTGTCAGTGATGATCTCAGATGGCACTCCATATCGATAGATGATATGGTTTAAAATGAATAAAGACACGGTCTTGCCTGAGGTAACAGAAAGTGGAATAGCCTCTACCCATTTTGTGAAGTAGTCAGTAGCAGTGATAATGAACTGATGTCCACCTGATGAGTTGGGATGAATCTTCCCAACAAGGTCAAAGGCCCATCGCTGAAATGGCCAATGAGATATAGAAGGAATTAGCTCCCTACCTGGAGCATGCATCAGGTGTCCATGTTTCTAACATTTTTCACAAGACTTGGCAAAAGCTACCGCATCTATCTACATCGTAGGCCAATAGTACCCCACCCTAAGCAACCTTCGAGCCATGGAAAGACCATTAGAATGTCCCCCACATATGCCCTCATGGATGTCAACTAGCGCTTGATCAGATTCCTATACAAATCACCAGAGAACCTAAGAAGTGTCCCATCTAGACCCCTCCTATACAAATCACCAGAGATGAGGGAATGATGAGAGGCATTACGGACAAGGTTTCTTCTTTCAGATTGATTAAATGTGTTGGGGATGATGCCATCATGGAGATATGAGTAAATAGCACCATAGCGGGAGGATTCATGATTGACAAGGGTACAAATGACATGGATTTCTTAAGAGTCATAAATGGGATAACGTAGCTCTTCCACCAGGAATTCATATCTGGACTCATGTTCCTCTAACTAAAGAAGTGAAGCAAAGGTGGCCATAGCATCAACTGCTTTATTCTCAACCCTAGGGATTTGCTGAAAGGTGACAAAAGTAAAGTACCATCTTAATGAATCAACCATTTTTTTGTAAGGTATCAACTTGTCATCTTTTGTTTGGTATTGTTCATTGACTTGATTAATGATTAGCTGAGAATCCCCATAGATATGTAGTTCTGTGATATTCCACTCTATAGCCATTTTTAGTCCATTTGTTAAAGCCTCATATTTAGCTATGTTGTTTGTGCATGGGAAGAGTAACTTGTAAGATTTGGGAATAGTGTACCCATGAGGAGAGACAAACAACACACCAGCTCCAGAACCGTTTTGCATGTAGGAACCATCAAAGAACAATTTCCAGGATCTCTCAATCATGTACATAAGATGTTCATCTGGGAAATTGACTTGAGTGGGCATATTATCTTGAATTGGGAAATTAGCCAGTTGATCTGCAATAACCTAGCCTTTGATTGCCTTGCACTCAATATACTCTATGTCAAATTTAGAAAGAATCGTCATCCATTTAGTGAGTCTACCCATGAGAGTAGCTTTACCGAGCAAGTATTTGAGAGGATCAATTTTTTCTATGAGGTGTATGGTGTGTGCAAGCATATAGTGTTGCAATTTTTGAGAAGCAAACACTACTGCAAGGCAAGCTTTTTCAATACTAGTATAATTGACCTCATAAGCAACAAGAGTGCGGCTAATATAATATATGGCCCTTTCTTTCCCTTGTTCATCTAATTGAGCCAACAATGCCCCCAGTGAAGATTTAGTAGTTGAGACATACAAAATGAGAGGTTTTCCTGGAATGGGAGGCATTAAAATGGGAGGATTTGCCAAGTATTCCTTAATTTGATCCATGCTCTTCTAGCAATCCTCATTCCAGACACACTGAACACCTTTATGAAAGTTTTTGTTAAAGGGTTGCGCTCTATCTACCAATTGTGAAATAAAACTCCTTATGGATTGAAGGCATCCTTGAAGACTCCTCACTTGACTGATATTTTTGGGAGGTGGCATGTCTATAATGGCTTGGACCTTTTCAGGGTCCACTTCTATCCCTTTGGCTGAAATGATGAATCCCAATAATTTGCTAGAAGTAACACCAAATGCACACTTTTTTGGGTTTAATCTTAGTTGAAATTGTTCCATGCGATCCAGAATTACTTCTAAATCAGCCAGATGTGTTCCTCTTTTCTTAGACTTAGCAAGGGTGTCATCCACATAATCTTCCATATTCTTATGCATCATGTCATGGAAGATGGTTGTCATAGCTCTTTGATAAGTAGCTCCTGCATTTTTCAATCCAAAGGGCATGACATTCCAACAATAAGTACCCCATGTGCATGTGAATGCAGTCTTTTCCTGATCCTCAGGAGCAATCTTGATCTGATTATACCCAAAAAAACCATCCATCAAGGAATAGATCTCATAGCCCGTCGTCATGTCCACTATCATGTCTATGTTAGGAAGTAGAAAATCATCCTTTGGGCATGCTCTGTTAAGATCTCTAAAATTTGTGCAGATTCAGATGCATTTATCATGTTTAGAAATAGGTACAATGTTGGAAATCCAGTCAGCATAGTCTATGGCTCTAATGAATCCTGCACCAAGGAGCTTTTCTAATTCAGCTTTCACTAAAAGAGCTATATGAGGGTGCATTTTTCTCAATTTTTGTTTGACTGGTTTCACACCTAGAGCTATGGAAAAATGATGCATAATGAGATTAGTGTCCAACCCTAGCATGTCTGAATATGTCCATGCAAAATTAATTTTCTTCTTTTGGAGGAACTCAATGTAGGCTTTCTTTTCTTGAGGTGATAAAGATTTAGCCAAGTGTACAATTTTTGGAGCCTCTTTTGTGCCCAAATTAATAGTTTCTGTAGGTTCAACCAATACTGATGATCTGTCCTAAAAATAGCTTGGGAGACTATCAAGTACCTCATCTATAGGTGCCTCAAAGAGGTTTTCACCCTTGGATACATCTTTTATTTTTACTTTTTTTGGTTCTGACACTGCCACATAGTGGTTTTCGCCATCAAAACTCTTATTCTTTTTTTCTTTTCTTTTTATCTTGTGACTAAGGTACTTGGTGTCAGGTTCTGTCATACTGGTAGCCAGTTCACTGGTGGAAGAGACTACAAGTTCAATGGCATTTAGATAGCAGGTGATCTCATAGTCATTGTGAAATGTCAAGAGTTGAGGCTCTTGATAACATTGAGACCAATCAATAAGGTTGGGGTCAATAAGGGGTAGGTTAATGACTGGTTCAATATTAAGGATATAGGTGATGTCATCTCTGGTGATCACAAAATTGGAGTCTATCAAGTATCCCTCTAAGGTGCCTAAATCAAGATTTATCCTATGAAGCAAAGAATCATCTACTAATGCAATACGTGGGTTCCAATCTTCTAATCTGACACATGACTCGTCAGCTACATCAGGTTGAGAACTATAAGCTTGGACAACATCCATATCCAAGTCAACTATTGTGTCTGAGAGTGAATCCCATTCAAACTCATGAGAGTCTATTTCTGAATTATTGTTGGGGCCTTGTGATGTAGAAGCCTCAAGATTTGGAAGAGTTTCCCCTCCTCTAACAATTTACTCAATCACAAAATTATTTGAATTATCACCATCCGTCGCAGCTAGGATGGAGACACTATCCATAGTCAATCTAGCATTCATATAGTCACTATCTGTCGCAGCTGGGATAGGTGGACTGTCAATTGTTAAATCTCTTGAATCTCCCCAGAGGAGATTTGTTGAAGGTACCCAATCATTTGTCATGTCTTGTTGATTTGTCAAATCTGGTACATGTTCTATGTCATCTTTACTATCCCGCCTATCATGAATGGGGACATCGCACTTGTTATTGTTCATAAAGCCTAGACCAACTGATTTCTTAGACTTACGTCCAAAAAGATCATGATTGAGTGGTTCGGCTCTAGCATCTAACCTATGACTAAGAGAGCCATATCCTGGATAACCCATCTTCTTAACAAAAGTATATCCTCTTCCATAGGACTTAGGAGAGGGGGAGAAATTTTCATTGTGCTGGTACTTCTCCTCTTTGTGTATCCAATCTCAAATAGCTACTTCCTCTTTTTCATCTTGTATGGGTACTGAGGATTCAACAAACGTGTCAAATAGTGTCATTGTCAAAGAAGACAGTTTCATCTCCTGTGAAGGCTTTCCATAGGTCCTAGGGGAAATAGGCATCTTTGCAAAAGAGTCAAGTTGATACCCCCCCATGCCAAGGTCTAATGATTTAAACTTGTCTTGACAATCTGCTAAAGTTGCTTGATAATCCTTTGCTTCTCGATTAAGAGGGACATGAACATTAGCTGAGATTGAATTGACTGATAAGGTGTTATCCCCTAGTATGCAAATTTCTACTCCATTGTAGGGGAACTTAACACACTGGTGGTAGGTAGACAGCACTACCTGCATGTCATGAATCCATGGTCTACCCAATAAAATGTTGTATGCAAGGGTTCCAGCATCAACAATTTGGAACAAGATATCTTTTTCAACTAGGCCAATCCTGACAGGAAGGCCAACCAACCCCTTAGAACTTCGTTCTGCCTCATCATAGGCCTTTATAGTGATCTTCTTTCTAGTGTTGATCACTTGCCCTGAATATCCCAAAGTTTTTAACAAACTTAAAGTACAAATATTTAGCCCAGCACCCCCATCTATCAACACGCGCCTGACATGGGTTTTATGAATCATTACTTCAATGTGAAGGGCAAGATTGTGTGGATGTCTTAGGGATTTGTCATCATCTTCTGAGAAAGAGAGGTAATGTGGGCTGGTAATGTGATTCACCATGCCTTGAAATTGGTCTATATCTATGTTGTTGGGGACATTTGTTGTGCGCAAAGCATCCTCAAGGATCTATTTATGTCTAGGGGACAACTCCAGAAGCTCCAAGATTGAGATTTGTGCTGGAGTTTTCTGTAACTGTATTTTGGTTTGGGAGTAGTGGCGGACTTTGTGGTGACATTCTTGGATGCCACTTGCTTGGGTTTATTGGATGGACCTGAACTAGGACCTCTAAGAATGATGGGGCCTTGACTCCTGGTAATGGCATTAAGGTCTTGAGAAGATAGCCTAGAATGAGGACCTCTCAGCACCACAACAAGTTTTTTGTCAAAGATAGGGGGAGAGTCATAACCATGCGGGTCCTTACTCCTCATCATATTAACACTTGGCTCCACAACTTCAAGCATGTTTACCACATTTTTTGTCATTGTGTAAGTGTAGTTGATTGTAGCCTTGCCATCCTTTGGTTTAGAGGTTTCCCCCTTATCATACTTAGGCAACGGCTCTTTAAATGTTTTGTGATCAGTATTGGTGTTCAGTCCATCCACCTTAAGCTTTCCATTCTCAATGAGATCTTGGATAATGTGCTTGAGTTTCCAACAATTCTCAATGGTATGCCCAATGCCATTATGAAACATGCAGAAAACCTTCTCATCCCACCAATGTGGCTTAATGTCAGGGATGTAATGTTTTGTGGGATCTTGTGGTTGCACAAGATTATTGGCAATGAGCATTTTGAAAACATCCTCATAAGAATTACCAAGCTTTGAAAAGTGTCGCCTCTCTTTCTTGGGCTTCTCTTGGTACCTTGGCTTGCTCTCTTGTTGAGGAGGTGCATTGAGCTTCATAGCTTGAACTGCACTGGACAAGTGAAGGACACCTTGATCTTTAGGTTGGGGAGAGTCTACAACTCCATCGTTGACCACTTGTTTGTTTTTTTTCCAATGTGCATTCTTCCCTTTATCCTTGTTGGAATTATTATTATTTTGACCGTTGTTGTTATTGTTGCCATGTTTTGTCAAAATTCCTTTCTCTTTTAGGACATCCTCAATTTGGCACGTGGTTTCGACCATGTTATCGAAGGAATTGAAGATCATCTTTCAAACCTCATACCGCATTTTAGGCACCAATTTATTGACAAGGATGTCAATTTTCTCATCTTCATGAATGGTCCTAGAATAACGAGAGCACTGTCGCCTCCACCTTTGCAAGAATGAGACAAAGGATTCCCCTTGGTTTTTCTTTAGGTTACATAGGTCCAACATAGTGACAAATCTTGAAAGATTGTACACAAAGTGTTGAACAAATCTATGAACAAGTTCTCTAAAAGTCTTGATGGGGGGAGTGATATTGGTAAACCATTCCATTGCTTGTCCTTTAAGAATTCTAGGGAATAACCTCATCAAATAGGAGTCATCCTGATGAAATTCAAAGCTCATAGTATAGAACTGGTGCACATGGTCATGTGGATCACCACTGCCATTGTATTTATCATATTGAGGGAATTCCACCCTCCTTGTAAAATCCTTCATACTCACACTCTTGTCGAATGGATTAGGACAAATCGAGTCTAGTGAGAATGAGCTCTTAGGTTTCATCATTTTCTCCTTCATTTGCTTCATTTGGTGGATTTCTTCCTCTTGAGAGGGATTTTGCTTTTGCATTTTGTTGTCCACATCAAAATTATAAGGGACTCTGGCGCCCTTGTTGATTAGACTTTCCAAGAATTTATCTTTGTTTTGTTCCAAATACCTATCCACATACTGTTGGAAGATAGGCTCTTGTTGCATTCGCATAAAGTCTTGAGTATCAAGGTCATAATGTGAGCTACCACCTCCATGTTGGGAACCATGATGTACATGTTGGGAGTGTGGTCTTGAGTTTTTGGGAGGGATTTGCCTCCTATAGTGAGCATACTGAGAGGCCCTTCTTCCTCTTGGACTAGGAGATCTAGAAGGGGTTCTTGACCACCTTCTACTTCTTGGTGTTCTGGAAGGGGTGGAGGGAGGAGAATTATTTCCACTGTTAGCACCCCTGTTGTTGAACTGAGTGTTTAATTATTGGGCTAACAGCCTATCTTGCTCCTCTTGGAATGCTTTTCTCTCTATGTCCAACAAGGCTCGTTGTTCCTCTTCTAGAAGCCTAAGTTTTTCTTCTTTTGCAGCTCGTTCATTTTTTGCAGCCTATTTTTCCCACTCAATTCTTTTTAGCCTCTCACTTGTATACCTTGAGGTATTTTGAAGTGGTGAACTTGGTCTAGACTACTTGAACAATTCATTGGTATACGTTGCATTGACATGAGCACCACTAGGTTCATTGTCTTGGTCTTCATGTTGTGACCATTGTTCTTGGTGAGCTCGTCTCTTATGCCTTTCATCCCTTTGATGAGCATCCAAATATCTAGCATTAATGAGGGGTGAACTAGGTTGATCATCATGAGAAGAATTCCCAAATATAATGTTGTTTCTGTTTCATTCATAGATGTCATCAAGAGTTTGATCCATGGTTTCCCTCTCCTGTCGAGTCACGGTGTAACTCATACCCATACTTGAGTGGGAAGGTGCTAAGGGGGTACTCAACTCACTAAAATGGCTCTTCGAGTCAAACCAGGTTTCAAACTTACTCCTAGGCGACTGGTCAAATATTGGTTCCTTTTCCTTTCTCTTTTGACGAGTCTGAACTGGGGTGTTGGTTGAAGACTATCTAAGGTCACCTTCCTTGGCTCACTTGATATCTTGTTGTTACTAACATGAAAGGGAGAGTTCAAGGAAAAAAGAAAATTCTAAGAAACGTCAATACCAGACTAGGATAGTAAAAGTTTTCTCTTGTCCGAGAGAGATGGTGAAATAGAACTGTTGCAAATAGGTGCAAACCAACACTGCCACAAAGGTGCTCAATTTTTGGGTGAATACCCTAGCACATATGGATCAGGAGGATGACTTACACAAATTATACTGAATTTAAATTTTATGAAAATGGGTGGATAAAGAGATTACTAGCACTCTCCAAGTGTGTTATCAAAGAAACGAAAAAATTATCTATTTGATAGGAACAATTCCTAATTTGTCACTCTCAAGCAAAATCTCTTATGGGATCAAGGATCACTAACTCAAAAGGTCAAAAACACAAGAATCCTAAATACAGAACAGGTCTCTAAAACTGGGACAAGTCACCTAATCGAAAAACTTAGGATTTCAGTTTCTTGTTCATTTTCAAAGATCAAGTAAGTACATCAACAGATTTTTATCATTGATCAAGCACATAAGACAGCAATCAAGGAGTTCAAGCAAGCAATTGTCTTCAAACAATGAGCAAGGGGCAAAGCAACCTTGCACATGAACAAGAATAGTGACTTAGTATGCTACTCCTTAAAGATTCTACTTGTGTATGTTCTTGAAAATGTTTTAGCAGGCACTTAGAACACAACAACATCCTGTCAAGCTATCTATAGGGATATACATGGCTTTTCTAAAAGGAGTCCTCAATATACGCAAGGTATGTGAGGCACAAATCCATAGATGAGAAGAATCTAAAATCACACAGCCTGGGGGAGACAGTAACCCAAATCTCCTCCTTCACTTCTCAAAGGTATAAAGTTCTTTGAGGCTTAGCCAAGAATGAAATCTAACTCATTCCCAAGAGAGGTGTCTTTGGATTCACCTCCCGATATTTATACTCTGCCGGAACATGGGAGTTAAGGTCATCCCTTGAGGTGATGAAATCCCCAAGCAAGCCTTCTAAAAATAAAAAAGTAAGTAATTCACTATCAAAAGTATTGGAAAGCACTAAAGGTGGTACATTTAACCCTTCAAGTAAATGTGAGGTGAGTCCACAAAGTGGTGCATTTAACTCCTCACACAAAGTCAAAGTGAGTCCACACCTTAGAACACTAATGAGATCAAGAAAGCACAAAATGGGAAAAACTTTGTGGAACACTTAACGCTCTTTTCAAGTAGACCCCTCCCCTATGTATGAATGTTGACCTTGCATCCAAAGGGTGAAAATGAGGGGTGATTAGAAATAAGCAATTCTAACAACCCAATTTAGCTAACAAGATCAATCAAAAGTAATCTAAGATTGCTTATCAATACTACTCATAAGCACAAGAGGGTTTGAATCATGAATTATTTAACTTTCCAAGTAAACATGAAGCGAGTCCATAAAGTGGTGCATTTAACTCTTCATGTAAACCAGGAATGAATCCATGCCCTAGATTACTCAATGAGATTTTTTGATATTGGAACCAAGAATTACTTAATGTTTAAACACAAGCATTCACTTAAACACAAACTTGTATGAAAGCAAATCTATGTTCATTCATTTCCCATTAAGAGCATAAAAAATGTGTTCTATGAAAGCATGTAAACACTCAAGCCAAACACATAAGAGATTAATTTTATGTCCAAAATCCAAATGTTATTGAGATTGTAGTAACTCACCTTAGGTCCAAAGATCTGCAATCCAGAATTTAGCACACATCCAAAAGTACAAAATCAAGACAAATCAATGGCAAACCATGAGCGTTAGAAATCAAAATCTAAAAACATGACATCGACAGAATAATAATGTCGATTTTCTTTCAATGTCCAAATCTCATGATGTATTTTCCATATAACTCCACCGAAACACAAACGTGATCTTTACAATATTTTGATATACACATGCCAATATTTCAATCCAAGAAATGCCTCAAAATTCAGGATACAACGCCAATAAGAAAATCAATCGCTGCCTCAAAATACCCATAACAATCATAACAATCCTTACCCATATATTTTATTTTTTCACAGTAAAAATTGATTCAATTCAATACATTTTCTGTCTAAAAAATTTGTTCCAAGTTTTTCTCAAATCTCTCTAGGCATGATCAGAAATAGGGTTTCAACAATTATAGAAGAAGATCAGGGTTTGAGAAATGCAGTCCCAGAGGTGAAGACATCGCAATAGTCTCTTACCAACAATCAAATTCTTTGTCATGCATAGATACAGATCGATATCTCTGCACAAACTATCAATAAATGTGTTGCCACTCTGTAATGATTAAATTGATCCATAGCCCAACTGGAGAAACAAACTGGATAAACATAATCGCTAGTCTAAGGCATTCAAGAACATCTCAAGACCAAATTTTGTTCCGCACATTCAAATTAGAAAAGCATCCCACATTCAAGACCAAATTTTGTACAGCACATATAGCAAATTGAAAGGCAACCCATACATCAAGTAATAATTCATTCTGAAATTCAATGGATGCACAATCCTGTTAATCGAAGCTTTATAACCCATTTCATTATCTTTGATGAACATTATGGTCAGAAATGCTCCAATAAATATGTATGCAAAATGTAGAAGCAGAGAAAGGCACATGAACTATTTGACCGAATACCTCAAGACGTTTTTTCATGAAATGCTACAGGTTAAAGGGTCTATAGGAAAGGCTGATACGACTGGGAAGCATTGCCACAATAAACAGGATATGAGTGTACTGAGAATGGAAATACTATACAGGTTGATGTAGTCCATCTATTAGTAGCACGTGAACAAGAGCTCCATGCATTGTCTGCTGAGTGTGATCAACTTCACTCGGAGTTACATTTAGCACGGAGCCTAATCGAAGAGCGTGACTCAGAGATTCAACAAACTCGGGTGATCAATGACCAATATGTTATGGAGAATGATCGACTCGGGGACATTATAAGGGAATGGAGCACAAACGCAACCAAGCTTGAGCGAGCACTAGAGGAGGAGCGGTTGTGGTTTTGCAAATGTGGCTAGCTTTGCCAGTAGATAAATTTGAAAGTAATCAAGCTATTGATTAATAAACTGTACTAAGATGTGACTCAGTTTTTAAATTGGAAAATAATTCCCAATTTTTCTTGTACTAATATCATGTTCTTCGAATTATAACAAGAATGAAACCGCTATCGAGAATGAATTATAACAAATTCTTTGAATTCAGATTTCAAAGACCAGTTTCAATAACTAATACATTTCTTCCATAAGATCGATACCAAGAACTTAACAACTCAAAATAAGATAACGAACTTCTCAAAACAAAATTGCTATCCAATCATTAATACCGGTTTTCAAACCGAATGCATAGGAATAGTATTTCGAATGTAGTAGGAATCCAAAAATTAACCAAAACAGAGAAGTTTTAAACTGAATAGAATGGTACAGATTTTGAATATAACACGGTGGGCGCAAAAAATGTGTGATAGAAAATGGTCACACTTTTGTGAATCCTTGCATTCGAGAATACCCAATAATGAGCTCTTGAATATCGATTCACAGCTCTCTATCTGTGGAGTGCATGAATTGTTATGAGGCCCTCAAATTGACTGAGTTGAACCCATGCAAGTACACCACAGAATGAGAGATTCAAGGATGAGAAGCAAGAATGCTAATCTCCATTGAATTATCAAGTTCTTGCATGCAAATGAAATTAATCTATATGATTGCAATGCAAGAAAATAAACTATTTTATTGAAATGGAGATTAAGCTAAAACAATGAAATAAATTAAACTAAAATGCTATGAGTATTAAACTATATGTAAATATGCAAGCTAAATAATGATCTCAAAAACTCTAATGTAAAAACTGGCAGCATAACAATATTCTCAAAATTTTGGATTCTGAATTGAGAAGGAGAGAGCTCCTTATATAAGAAACTGATGAAAAGAATGCATCTCCAAGATCAATGTGGGATTAATGCAAAAGGAGGAAAGAAATCTCATTTTTAGAAAGTGTGGAGAGAAAAGAAAATCTCTTTATTTTATTTATTTTTATTTCACTTATTTCCTTTTTTTCATCACAAAAGATCTTTTGAGAAGATTTTATTTATTTTAAAAGAATAATTCTCTTTTAATTAAATAAAATAAGGTTATTTAATTAAAAGATGAATATTAATTAATTTAAATAAAATCATTTAATTAAAAAGGGTTTTAATTAAATAAATTTATTTTACTTAAGAGATATTACTTTCAATTAAATAAAGTTATTTTATTTATTTAAAAGGGATTATTTCTTTTAATTAAATAAAATTATTGATGACATGATTAAACCTTAGGAGATTATTGAAATGATTGAAATAGTTATGATTTTATCAAGGAAATTGATTTGAATATATTGTAAAGCATTGATTCAGAAAATTGATATTTGACAAATTGAATAAATGGGGCCCAAAGTCTAGGCGACCATTTTAGGGTGCATACATTAACCACTACAGTTTATATTGCCTCTAAGAGAATGTTGAAATCTCTCTCTAGATTCCATTTTAGAATCTCGACGTTCACTAAGAATGCCCTTTGCCAAGCATGACTTGGCTCAATCTTGACATTCACCAAGAATGCTCTCTACCAAGCATGGCTTGGATCAATCTCAACATTCACAAAGAATTCCCTCTACCAAGCACAGCTTGGATCAATCTCAAAATTCACTAAGAATGCCCTCTACCAAGCATGGATTGGCTCAATCTCATCGTTCACTAAGAACGCCCTCTACCAAGCATGGTTTGGATCAATATTGACATTCACTAAGAAGCCTCTCTACCAAGCATGGCTTGGATCATGTCCATTGGTTCTTACCAGCTTATAATATGATTCATTGATTCTCATCCTCTGATAAATATTTATTATTTGAAATAATCTCTCATAACTATTCCATTGCTTTTATCAAATAGAATTTTATATATATATATATATATATATATATATTCTTTTATATTTCTCCTTCCCTTGTATAATTATTTATATATATAAGACTCGTAGACTTTCTTCTATCCTTGGGTGAATCCACACCCAATGTACCTTATTCTTTTATGTTCCATGATGATCTGAATACAATTGTTTGATGAGTGATCTTCTTGTGGTTGTGTGATTGTTCGAACTGAATAAGTGATATTTGTTTGTTGGTTGGTCAATGAGGAGCATTGTCGCATCTTATATGTTATGTAACTTCTTCCAATTTGAAATTATGTCTTTGCTTTAATATTGATGCTGAATTGATTTGACGGGTTGATAGCCTCTAATTTGCTGCTAGAATTCTTCTTATGGATTTTCTTATTGGCTCTCATGGATTTGCTTAAGAATTTTCTTAAAGTCTGCTCATAGGTCTTCTTTAAATCTTATTCAATCCAGTTCATATATACTTCTGTTTATATCTGCTCCGAGTCTGCCCCAATTTGTAAGATGCTACATTAAAGAACTTCCACTCTACACCACCTTCACATCTGGTGTAAATTGGGTCAAAATCTGTTAAAAATAGATCACAATATTTTCTTATAATATTCTCATCAATTTCATATACGCATCTGTATTAATCTTCTTTATAATGCTCTCTCTTGGGTGCTTGTACTCTATCTATCGTCTTCCCAAGTATGAACCAATACTATAATCTTTGCTCCAAGAATCTCAACTCAATTCTAATAACGAAATCCTCCATTAGCAATGTTGTATGTACTCAAACTGGTTACTTTCAGACCCATTGTGATCTGCTTGACTAACAAGCCCATCCTGAAGACAACACAGAACCCTCATCGTATCAGCGTTGATAGTTTATGAAATTACCGACAATTAGAATAAAAATATGACCATGATTCTCTTCATACATTTTAGGGAATAACTTTGCATTTTCCCCAAAACCAGAAGAGGATTACTAGGATGGGTTGAACAACACAGTATATACGTTTACCATTGTCATAATATAATGTATTGATGATTAATTATCTCCCAATAATAGTCACTTCTCAAATAAATAACAATCTATAATCTGGATGCTTCTTCCTGTTGATGCCCCCCTCCTCGGATGATTTGAATGTCTTTTGCATCATGTTAATTGTAGTTTATTATTTTCAAGGCTCTCATCATCAGTGGTATTCATAAGGCTGCAGCGGGGCATGCTGCTATTATATTATTTATTATTATTGATTATTACATTTGGAACTTTGTAACTTTATAATATATTATATTATATTAATAGATTATAATATATTGTTTATTTATTTGTTTTAGTTTTTTTATTTAGTTTAATTATTATTAATTATTTATATTGTAATCATAATTATATTAATATTTATTTATTATCAATCTACATTGTAATTATATTTCAATATTACTACTCATTTATTAAATCTTCTTTTAGAAAGGGGACATCACTAAAAATTAGAAATCTATCTAGTATCATCTACTTCACAATGTTTTGATCATCCATCTCAAAGTCTTCAGCTATGATGCTATCCACATAATCATCTTTCCAACTCAGGTTCCTCTGATGGTAGTATAACTGAGGGTAATTTGTTAAGGCCATCCGATTCAAGAGCTTCTTCCACCATGGTTGCAACATCTCCATCAGGTGCAATTTGGTCCCATTTTGTTTAAGGGCCCTCCATGTATCTAGGATCAACATGAGAGAGAAGGCAAACTGAGCAATGAATGTACACCAAGTTCTCTACTTTCTTTGACCCCAACTAGTTCCTCTTCAATGAATGAATAGAGGCATAAGTACTCCAATTCCTCTCGCTAGCTGAAGAGCTAGCTACTTGTGAGAGAAATCTTATTGGAAATTATTGCAATTTAGGAGTTTCACCTCCATGATTCCACCACCATTCTATAGGGTCTTTCTTTGCTCGCATATCATATAAAGCTTCCACTAAAGCAAAATCACCTTGCCCACATGAAAACTTATTCCATTGACTCCTTATAATCGAAGCCTCATCACCTCGACCATAAATATTTTTTATTGCAACCCAAAATCCCTTCATTACCTCTCTATCCTCATATGGAGCCCTCTTATTTGTCTCTTTTGTATTGTGCCATTTAGGATTTAAGGCATATGTAGCACAATGAAGGGATGTGTTCAATTTATTCCATCTTCCATGTAGTTTTTTTCTATCAAAGGATATAAAGAAGGATATCTAGCATTTGTTATTTTCTTGATTCTTTCACACATGGAATCTATTTCCTCATAAATATCCCCCAAACATAGGCTATATGAGTCTACAAATTTGATCATCTCACAAATGGGTCTAATTAACTCCACAAAAAATCTAACATCAGCCCACAAGTGATCATCAAGAACCAAACTTCTCACCTCAACTACTGTATCCAATGTAGATTGTCTCTAAGCTGCCCATGCATCACTAACCACAGTGGAACACAAAGCTCCTTTGATTTCACAAGGGTGTTCAAGAAGAGTATAATAAGATGCAAACAATGTATCAACAGGTTTCAAAAGTTCCACTCTAGCAAGTTTTTGATAAATTGCATGTGTAGTGATGGTTACATATGAACATTTGAATTTTTTTGCCCTTTTCTATAAAATTTGAAATCCACTAGAATTTTCCAATATCTTTTAGTGCATTATTCAATGAATGCACACAACATGGTGTCTAGAAAATATACCTATACCTTTTTTGCACCATCAAACTTGCTACTTTACAAATAGGGGCAATGTCAGTAATAATTTACACCACATGTGATGCTCCCACCTCCTCAATGTTGTCACATAATTGGTTATGAATAAAATCAGCATTCTTTTCTTTCCCTGTACAGTCAATTACCTTTAGGAAATAAGGCCATTTTCTACATGTTACCATAACATTGAGTAGGGAACGATTCCTAGTATCTTTTCACACATACATCACAATATTACAACCTTTTGTAGCCCACACTATTTTCAATGATGTTGTTTGTTTCTCTAATTGAAGCTTTTCTTTATTGATAAGAGTAGTGAAGAGCTTTTCAGACCTAGGTGGCTTATACCCTATTGGTCCATTATTGATAGCTTCGACCATCTCTCCAAAGAAAGGTGAACGAGCAACATTCAATGGTATTCCATTTACATAAAAGAAGTGTGCAATTGCTACATCAACTACTTCTCAACCTTGCACATAAAAAAGTATTTCAATGGATTTTGAGCTGCCAATGTGTTGTCTCTTGTGCGACTGTGAAAGTTGTATTGCTACATCTCTTCTAGAAGAAGCATATGTCTCTATTGGCTCTCTATTCTGAGAATGAGCTGCAGTAGTTGTCTATGTTGTTGAAGCATGAGAGGAGCTAACATTATGATATGATTTCCCATCAGCCCTTTTTTGATCCCTCACATCCCCAAGAGGTATTGTCTCATTTTCACAAGGCTCAACACCTTTTCCAAGTATGCTAAGGAAATGAGCCTTCACCCTCGTGTAAACCTTGTCATTCCTTTGGATAATATTTACATTTGATTGTGGTTGTTCCACATGTACCATTGGTCCTAGGAACAAGCTCGCAATATTTCCACAATAGGTAACTTCCCCCATATGACATTCTAAACGAATAAAATAAAATTAGCAAATCAAATCTGCTAACTAGTTCAGGTCTGTTAGCAAAATGAAAATTAAAAAATTTAAAATTTAAAATAATATATATCAAATTTTATATTAAAATCTAATTTCATTGTTCAATGAATGAACATTGAATGTTATTGTTCAATGTTCATTCATTTTTAAAAAACATTAAATTTATTAGTTTTAATTAACATTTTGATTTATGCATTCACAATTTGTGAATGCTTCCACATTTTGCAGACATGTTTGCTAAAAAACATGTATGCAAAATGTGAAAGCATTTGCACACAAGTGTGAATTCTTGCACATTTTGCATACATGTTTGCCAGTGGACCTGCATTGGCAGACATGTTTGCAAAATATGGAAGGCAATGAAACAAAGTTACAAAATGGTGAAAGGTGGAAGCTAAGAAAAATGCAATCAATAAAAATAAATAAAATAATGCAGCAAATTAAAATAGGAAAACTAAAACCTAAACACAACATGGTCACAGCCAAATGCAAATGCAAGGTACATGGAAAAAATATATAAATTTAACCTACCTTCCAAATGCCTATGTCTTTGGTTAGGGCCTAAAAGAATGCAAGTCTTAGTCCAAATGCAAAGTTGTCGGGCCTAAAATGATGGTCAAAGACTCAAAAATGAAATATTTTGTTTCTAATGTGCTTTTTCCTCTAGAGATGCATGGGAGACCTCAAATTTCTTGGCAGGAAACTGAGAGACTTCGAGATACTTTGTGTCGAAGTCTCCGCTCAATTTTGAAGACTCTGGAGTCATGCAACATCTCAGACATGTCTCCATCTCTGAGACGTGTCTCAAAGGGGGAAGACGTGTCTCCTAGTGACTAGGGTACATTCCTTGGTTAATATTTTATCGATACATTAAGGATAATCTTTTGGTTAATCCTTAGATTATTGGCATGATTTCTCCAATAAGTACTTAAAAGTGAAGTTATCAAGAGTCTCAAGTTTGTAAAGTGCATATTTATGAAAATGGAAGTCCTTACTGAAGAAAGAGGAAGTGATACATGGAACACCCTATCTTTGATTAGTTTAAACTTCTTGTTAAGTTTTAGTTGAGTCAGGAGCAATAAGAAGGGTACCTCCCCTTAGTTGAGAGGAGAGATTATATCTCACATACTGTGTCTAAATACTTCATTTTGAAAGTAGTGTGTCTACGTCCACTTACAAAATATTTAGCCAACAAGACCTAGCATACCAGCTTGGGAGCTATAATAATACTAGTGAGAAAGAAGGATAGAACCCTATGTCTGTCATTGACCATTGCATGCTTAGAAAATTCAATAAAAAATATACTTTTATCAAAAATTGATGATCTATTTGACTAAATGAGAGGAGCTACAGTACATTCCTTGTGATCAAGGTATCATCAACCTAGACTAAAGTAGAAGAAAAACACAAACTACTTCTGAACATGGTACAAGTACTATGATTTCATAGTGCTACCCTTCGTACTTATCAATGTCCAATAGCTTCTATGAACTTGATCAATAGTGTGTTCAATGATTGTCTAGAAAAGTGCTTACTAGAGCTCCAAAGGATATATAATCTACTTGAAGAAGGGGGAAAGGTACTTATCAACATTTTCAAGTAGTTCTGCAACATTTTTGAAAGCGCAAATGACTAGAAAATCATTAGAGCATAATCATTCCTAAAAAAAAAAGTGTAGTACTTAGGATACAACAATTTAACTGAAAGAGGAGGAGGAGCCTTGGTAAGAAATTTTAGGGGTTTTGCTAGATACTTTAGGAAGCTCGTGATAAAAATTCTTACACACAACTCACATTATTACAACACTCTAGAGTGAACTCAGAAACATCAAAAGATTTTTTATTGTTTGAAAGAAATATTTAACTTTCATACTAATTCTATAAGTATTGGACTCCACAAGCATAGTGCAGTTTTAGAAGTACATATTAGAAGGATCGAGAGGTAGGCTCTCTAGAGGTTGTGACATTATATGATGGGAAAACAATTGAACTTGCTTTAGATTGTCAAGGACTGAAATACTTATTTAACTCACTTGAATTAATTCCAAGATGGGAAGATGGTTATAGTTATAATGATTTGCAATTAGTTACTTTGAGAGCAGGGAGAATATATGGAAGATGCCCTTACTTCACTGGAGATAGCATTCATGAATGATGATCATTAACTCAGATTTTAAGGTAGGTGTCTTTTAGGATTTGAAGGTGATGAAAATACAAACAGATTGGGAAAGTCTTCAAGCCAATTTCTAGGACCAAGGAAAGAAGGGTTCCAATTTGAACCCAATGGCCTTCTAGGGTGTCAAGGGTGAATGTATATACCCAACTCATCATATTTAAGAAAACATACTAATGAAAGAAGTTCAATCAGCACTATGCTTAGGGCACCTTAGTGTTATCAAAACTATAAGCCATTATTAAACCCCTATATTTTCAAAAGAAATGAAGGAGGAATACCTCTAGAATGTGGCAAGTTGCTGAAATGTTCAAGAGTAAAGACTAAACACCATTATTCAATTAGGTTGTTGCAACCACATGCCATCCCTGACTAGAAGAGGTTGATCATTAGCTTGGATTTTAATCGAGGCTTATCAATGCAAAAAAGTAGAAAATACTATATTAGTGGATAGATTTATGAACTACCCGAAAACCTAACAAAGGGTGCATCATCACAGCATAGAAATTTATGTAGGAAATCTTCCAAATTGCATAGAATTTCATAGAAAATCATGCCAGAGAAGGATACCAAAAAGACATCTACATTTTGGCAAACCTTGTTTACAACTTTGGGAACTCAGTTCAACATAAGTTCAGCATATCATGTAGAGACAAATGGTCAGATGGAAAGGTAAACCATGGAAAGCCTACAATCATTATGCAAGCATGTCTTTTATGATGTCCTTTTATATCTTTGTGGAGTCACTCTATTGCATCAACACTTGTGATCTGATTTCAAGAAGCATTTGGTTCATTAAGGCATAAGATTCTTATCAAGCCTCTGCTACAAACAATGCGCTTGATTTCCTTTAGTGCAATTTCAATTCAATTTCAACATTAGTTCCTATACAAGGGTTTGACTGAGACAAACTCCTTTCTCCCAACAATTTCTTTGTTTTCTATGTGCAGGTGACAAGTATGAAAGCTTCGGATCCAAATTCAAGAAGTCCTAACTATTTCGTTCAGATCCTAGGGTTTGACATCAAAATTTGGCAAGACAAGGGTGAATTTAACCTACAAGAATGAGCCCAATCATCCCTATCTACCTAGGTCACCCTTAACAAACATTTTGGGATGAGATTCTAGGTACAAGTCAGTCTTTTTGTTAGCTTTTCAAAGTTGCTCTTAGAATTTGTATATCAGTCTAATATAACTGTCTCTATTTTGCATAAAGCTACTTTCTCTCTTTGACTATCCCTAGATCTCACATTCTTCATTTAAATTTGTAAAATCATCTTCCATAATAGTGAAGGATCAATATCTCCTCAAGCCTAGTGGATCATCCTCCTTCCAAGGTATGAGGAGATAGGCCAATTATTCTTAATTTTTCTAGACTCTATGCAAGCTATTGAACACTATTTCTTTCATTACTGGGTTAAACACTACAAAATTTCTATTTTGGGAAGTCTTCCAAACTCACACCTAGATATGTGCAAGACCATTTGAGGTTCTAGAAGTCACCAACATAGTATCCTACATAATTTCTTTACCACTAGATCTTTCCCGACTATAAAATATATTTTATTTTTCATATTTAAAGAAATACGTAGAAAATTTTGAGCATATAATGGATTGGAACTCCTTGTAGGTGCAGGATCCAAGGGTGGTCATGATCAAGCCACTCAATGTGTTTGAGGTACATAATCTCATCTTACATAACCACAAGGTTACTTAATGTAAGGTCCAATGGGATCAATATGGAGAGAACAATGCTACTTGGAAGGATTTTGATGAAATCCTCTAGAAAATTCCTCATTTATTTAAGATACTAGATATACTCCGAGAAACTTCTATATTAATATTCCTTGCAAACAATATAAATAATTTTGACTCTCAATCATCGGGGATGATGATTCACAAGAGGGGGATATGTTACATCCCTTCCTTGAAGACTTTTCAAACAAGAGCTCTGGAAGAGCTGGAGCCCCTACCTAGATGGGGTGGTGTTGCAAAGAAGTTTAATGGAAAATACAAAATAATGTAAGCAATGTATTGTGGGTATAGATTGAGTTTGACAGGATAGATTGATTCTGTCAATAGTAGCATATCCCAATAAATGCTTAACTGTCATGATTTTGACTCACATAGATTTCCTTCCATCAATATCAACGTATATTGAATAGATATTAATTAAGACTCTGACAATAGAGATTCCCCTTTAATGGCCAAAAAGAGATACAATATGGTGATTTTGATAGTAAAGATTATCTTTTCTCCATGATAGCCAAGCCATTAGAAATTAGCTTTAAGTGCATAGGTTGGCCTCCATCCATGGGTGTTTACACCAAATAGACATTAGTTACACTAATATTGATAGCATATGTTGCCAATAAAATAAGTCATTTGATCGCTTCTTACAAAGGCTCGAAAACTAGGTGTAATCCAGACTCGGGGATTGGACATCCGACCAAGCATTTTATCCTCTTCATAAAAAACTCATTTAGTATGTCAGACCATGGATGTATTACTTGAAATGGGCCAGCAAAGTATATGCACTAGGTATCACTCAACCATACATTTTATCATTGTTGTAGGAAAGAAATGCTTGAAAAGAAACTATTCTATTATTGCAAGGAATGAATGCTAGAGTAATGCATAAACTGAAGTTGCAGAAAACTAAGTGTTGGAATCGAAATTATAGAAATATAACTGCTAACAAAACATGAAGACTCTTATGAACTATGCCATAGAATTCATGTTGTTCCATTGCTTTGGCTGCAAGAGGCGTCAACTTGATCTATAGCTTTGGCTGCAAGAACAGTTCAACACTTGGCACTGAAATAGCAGAAATGCAGGAAATGACTCTACTAGTATGAATCTATCTAACTATGGATTTCTCACCAAGTGGGCCCCCTTGGATGAGTATCCTAAATCACAAATATGCTCAACTGAATCTCAACACTTCATTTATTTATTGATTGAATGATG
Source organism: Chamaecyparis obtusa (assembly GCA_027943335.1). Classification (NCBI taxonomy): domain Eukaryota; kingdom Viridiplantae; phylum Streptophyta; class Pinopsida; order Cupressales; family Cupressaceae; genus Chamaecyparis; species Chamaecyparis obtusa. The sequence goes on from BSBK01003191.1 coordinate 60,740, forward strand.
AAGTAGAGGAATTTCATAAAATAGGAAAAATGACTTAAAACTGTATTGATAATAAACTTGAAAATGCCCTCTTTGTTTCTCATGGAGGAGTGGGGCTTTATTTAAAGGAAAACTCCTAACTACACCATAGAAATAGGTGGATCTTTATTACAACACTATCAACTAAAAAGAAGGAAAGCTTTTAAGACTAAAACAGATTAAATCCAGAATGGAGGAAAGAGTTATCGTGATAGAAAATCTAACTTCCCACTCATGCCTAGATCTTCTCAGGGAATTTAACATGTTGCCTTGCTCTTCACTGGAACTATCACCTTGTTCTTTGGAAACCTTCAACTGGCATTGCACTGAATGCTTCTCCGTTGGAAGTTGCAGGAAGACTGGGTTGAGCACTCCATGAATGAATGCGTTATACTTGGTCAAAACAACATTTTCTATTCCAATGCGCTGACGCCTTCAAGGGTTAGGATAAGACATTTACGATAGTAATTATCAGAACACGCATGATTATTCATATTCAAACTACTATACTCATTTAAAACACAACCATATATTTCAGAACAAGAAATATAGTAATTCATCCAAGCATAGCATATTTAAGTACGTTTGAACCAAGTTATATGTCTGATGGCAGCATGCCATATAATAGCAGAAAAATATAGAAGTCTTAAGGTAAATGTATCAAAATAAGGAAAAAGGTCTAGTAGATATCATCCTAGGGTATCTTAAAATATGGCATTAATATGCCTCATCATTTTTCCCCCTACGAAGACTAGTGCCTGTCCTTAGGCACTGAAGTATTTTTAATTTTTGCTAGCACCCTAGAGTCTCCTTCTTGTGTTTGCCCGATCATTGAACTATGCACCCTCTAGTAGAATCCATTCAATCTGTCAACCCTTACACATCATCTTATCTCTGAATCTTCATCCACCTCATCATCCACACAACTATATAGTGGTCATAGGAGTACAGGGGGTTGGAAAGTGAGAGGCATCCATCTTTCTATTCTCGGCAGTCATCCCAATTCTATATACCAGTGGACCCTTTGCATGGAAGCTCTAAAGTTGATGAAACTGTATGGCTTTGCCTTTTTCAGAGACATGGTCAGTCTGGCCCACCTCTATTGTAATCCATCTGCAGCTCTATTTCCATCAGCTAAGGACAATCTTTCAAACTCTGTATGTACCTGTTCTCTGTTTGCCAATATCCTTCTCCTATGTTTGGAATCATTAAAACCATAGACAAATTCCAACCAGTCACAATAAAATCATCTAGGTTTTTTTCTCTCAGGATGTAATGGTAGTGAAATATTGTGTTCAAATTCCCTATACCCATTCAATTGTTCCCCATAATAGATTTCATTATTGACCCAAGAAAGTAGTGAGGAAAAATGTATGTCTCCCACAAATAACAAGGGATTCCATTCAGTGTTTGATGGGACAACCTAATTGTGCAGATAAAGTTCACAAAGAAGGTTCCTGATGAAGTTAGGTGACATCTCATATGTGGCCACAAAGGCTTGAGAGTTATCTATGTTAGCACTTAAATCTTTGATAATTCTCATAAATTTAAACAGTAAGAATTGTTCCCTCAGGCACAGAGCATACACCCTAGGTGGTGGTCGACATTCTATAATCTTAGGAACCAATTTGATAATTGAATCCATCTTATCCTGTAAGAGCTTGATTTCTTGTTTTTTCTTCCCTATTTCCCTTTTTAACATGTCCCTTTCTATTTCCCACATTGTCTTTTCATACTGAATATGTTGAAAATAATCCAAAGACAAAGAATGTACTGTTACCTGGTCTCAATTTTCCTGTGGAACTGAGTGTTATGGTCTTGCCTCATGTCCTTCTTATTGAACTAGTGTGGATGCTACCGAAACATCATCTGCTTGCACATTCCCTGGATGGGAAGAAGATACATCATAAACATCCATTTTCTCTGTTTCTTTTCGTCTTGAGGCTACAGGTTCCTTTTCCATCACATCATCACCTCCCATGGTTGGATTTTTCTCTTGTGGGTCCATGTCCATAGGTTACTCAAGAGGAACTTCATGACTTGAGCCATCCATCACAGGTGAGTCCTTTGTCTTTTTCCTTGTGTTCAAATGGACACTGTGCCATACTAGTTTTTCTTCTGATACTGCAGGGCATTTTTGTGGATTGGTTCTTGTTGAGGCAGAAGTGGCTGCAGGAGGAACAAGGGCATCACCTACTTCATAGCCAGACATTTTTCCTTTTCCTTTCTCATTTTTCATGGCTTCTTGGGGACTATGAGTTTCTACAGGAACCTCAATTTCTGCACCCTCCAAATTAGGGTTTGGAACTTCTACGATTATGTCTTCTTAATGAAGAGGTGGGTTCTCCTGAGTTCTTTCTATAATGACATGTTCTTCATTTTTAGGAATGGCTTCAATAGGAGGACTTTTAGGAATGGCTTCATGATGCTCAGGGTGTGGCTCTACAGGCATGGGTCTGTCCCTATTTAATAGAACATCAGGGGTGGCGATAAATTCATCCCAAGTCATGTGAGAATAATCACACAGGGCTTTTTCTACTAGTAATTTTATTAACCCATGATGGGTAACCACATTTTTTCTACCCTTTCTCACCTCTTTAGAGCTCAAATTTAACAGGGAGTATAGGATATTTGGAACATTAATCAGGCATCCATGCCGCAAATGGCTCAGAATTTTAAAATGCACAACATGTAGAAAAGAAAATCTTCCTTCACAAGTAATGTATCTTACAATATGAACAGCTAACTAAGGGTAATCACCTGGAAGAGAGAGTCTTTTAGTACCTTGCTTGCTACTTTCATCACAATGTCTGTAGGTAGGGATAATTCAGCTCTGGTTGTGCAGGCATCATGACTATGTAGAAAAGGTTCACCTATATCAGGAAGTCCAAAGACTTCTGCTATTTGTACTTCTGAAGCTTCAACTCGTAAACCTTTCACATATGCCACTCCATTACTAAATTTATGCAAAAATTCCACTGTAATGGATTCGTCATGACCATTTAATCTAATAAAATAACTAAGCCAACCCACATGATTGAATTCCCAAATACTAGCATGATCTTGCAACAAGGACGTGTGATTAGCTGGATCTGATTGAATAGGCTGCCCACCATACTTGTTCACTCAAAAGTCCTTGCAACCCTAGTTCTTGACTTCAATCTTTTTTTCACAATTTCTCCTAATTTTTGAACTTCCCTACTCTACATTGATTCAGGGTTTCTTGCAATTTGTTCAGTAAATATGGGAGGTAAAACAATAGAGAATTTGTGAAGTTGGGTTTGGTTTTCAAGTTTTTGAAAGGACTTAAGGTCGTAAGCTAAGGCTAGTGGATTAATGATTAGACTATTGAGGCTTGTGTGCTAATAATGACAAATTAATAAAAATCTTGGGCAAATTTATTTCATCTCATATTAACGGACTGCCCCCTATGAAAAGGACATGTGTCCTCACATGCGTGGTTCAAAAGTACAACATTTCTTGGAAAGAATTGCTAGATTAAATGAATCTTAAAGGATAATTATGTTTAAATAAGTAAAGAGTATGTGAGGGAATAAATGATTGTGTACCTAATGTGAAAGTACCATAACTACCAATATCAGAAAAGATATAATGATGTGTATCATGCAAAGAGAAGTATGGTGCGGAAAAAAATGACAAATGAATGAATGGAAGAGAAAGAAAAGGTGATGGGATGGGTTATTTATTACGACAGAGAATATTTTCATGGGAAACAAAAACTTTATTATGGCTGTAGTCGTGCATAATTAAATTGATGTTGGAAAGTTGTAGCTAGCTATAGGAGAATCACCCATAGTAGGAGGTCCATCTACTAGTTTAAAGCCTTCAGCTGGAGGAGGTCCATTATGTGTGGTGGGTTCATCGGCTGCAGGATCTTGATTTGTTGTAGGGGGTTCAGCTGCAGAAGGAGAAATCTCAAACTGCCACAGGAACTTGACCTTTGTTTGTGGTTTGTGGTACAGACAAAGTCTGTGCCCATTTTACAATAACTTGAAATGTACTGGGTCGATGGTCGATAACTGAACTACACCATTAGCATAGACATTTTCGATTTCATAGGGACCTATCCATCGTGCAGTAAGCTTACCTTAGTTTTCTTGATAGCGAGAGTCATATGGAAGACCCTAGTCACCAAAAGCAAATCTTTTGGTGAGGATGTGTGAGTCATGCCACCTTTTGTGTTGTATCTGGATCATCTTTGTGTGTTGTAAGGCTTCCTTTCTCATTTCATCCAGTTGGTTTAGCTACAAGACCATGTCACATTGTGTTGTTGGAAGATCAATGTTTAACTGTAATGTTGTTCTCAATGTTTTATGCTCAAATTCTATCAACATTACAATATTTTTGATGTAAACCAGCTCAAAGGGTGTGAAACTGGTTGTTATTTTCTAGGTTGTCGTATATGCCCAAACTGCTTCTTGCAACCTTGTGCTCTAGTCTTTTTTATGTAACTACATTGTTTTGGTTAGGATGGCCTCTATTTCTCTATTTGTAACTTCAACTTTCCCATTCGCCTATGGATGATATGGAATTTATGTCATGTGGTGAATGTTATATAAATTCATAAGTGCAGTAAACAACGTTGATATGAATTGAGTGCCCTGATCAGTAACCAGTTCTCGTGGGACACGATACCTTGTGAAGATTTCTTCATACAAAAACTCAGCAACCTTGTTATCTATAGTATGTTTCATAGCATAGACCTCCACTCATTTAGTTACATAGTCAGTACAGACAAGAATGTAAGAATTGTCATTGGAGGATGGAGTAATGGGTCTGACAAAATCTAACCCCCATTTATCAAATGGAGTTATTACCACTTGTGGAAAGAGAGGCATTTCATCAGACTTTGTTGGTCATCCCATCCTTTGGCATTGGTCACATTTCCTTGTATAGTTGATTGCATCTTTATGGAGGGTTGGCCAATAATATCTTGTGTTCAATATCTTCATTGTTGTTCTTTTGGCTGCAAAATGCCCTCCACAAGGCTCACCATGACATGCATGGAGGATGTCATAGGTTTCATCCTCCCTTACACACCTTCTTAATATTTGGTCAGACCCATTATAGAATAGACAATCAGCAATCCATGAGAAATTGAAAGTTTTCTCTATGAGGAGTCACTTTTCTTTTGGTGAGAAATAGGGAGGTACCTTTTGAGAGACCAAGTAATTGGAGATATCTGCATACCAAGGAGTTTTGGCTGAAATGGAGAATAGGTGATCATCAAAAAAGCTGTCATCAATAAGCTATGATTCATCCTTGTTATGAAATTGTGAGAGAACATCTGCAACCACATTTGATTTTCCTGACTTATCCATTATGGTGATATCAAATTCTTGTAACAATAGAATCCATCTAGCTAGTCTCCCCATGATTGCAGGCTTATTCGCAAGGTACTTAATTGCTACATGTTTAGTATGCACAAATATCTGGTATCCTATTATGTAGTGGCAAAATTTATTGAGGGCATAAATGGCTGCCAAAAGCTCCTTTTCTATGACTGTATAATTCAATTCGGCTCCTTGGAGATTTTTGTTGATGAAGTATATAGCATGCTCTACTATGTCATCCTTTTGGCCGAGCACGGCTCCGATGCCATGATCTGAGGCATCAATATGTATGTGGAATGGAAGTTTCCAATTTGGTCCTCGTAAGACTGGGGATATTGTAAGAACTAACTTTAGCTACAGGAAGGCTTCCTCACAATTTTGAGTCCAAGTAAATTATGAATCTTTGGCAAGCAGAGAATGAAGGGGACTAGCCATTTTAGTGAAATCTTTTATGAACCTTCTGTAATAGCCTGCATGTCCAAGAAAACTTTGGACATCTATTTTCTTGGTTGGTGTTGGAAGGTTTTCAATGACTTCAATTTTGGTCGGATCTACTTGGATTCCTGCTGCAGATATATAGTGGCCAAGCACTACCCCTTCTTGCATCATCATGAAACACTTTTTGTTTTTAAGAGATGGATTATGTTCTTCACACCTTTTTAGGACCTTGTCTAAGTTATTCAAGGCTTCCTCATAAGTTTCACTATATTTATGAAATCATCCATATAAATCTCCATACAGTCATGAGAGATATCAACAAAGATGCTAATGAATGCTCTCTGAAAGGTTGCTGGAGAATTACATAGACCAAATGGAAGAACTGAATAAGAAAAAAAGTCCCCCAAGGGCAAGTGAATATTGTCTTTTCCTAATCCTCTGGAAAGATTTGGATCTGATTGAACCCACTATACCCATCTAGGAAGGAAAAATACTTTTTGCCCACTAAGGAGTCCAATACTTGGTCAATGAATGGAAGGGGAAAGTGATCCTTTTTAGTTGCATTATTGAGTTCTCTATAGTCCACACACACGCACCATTTGCCTCCTTTTTTTGGCACAATTACTAATGGAGAAACTCACTGACTATCGGATATGGGATAAATAAATCTAGCATTGAGGAGTTTTTGTAATTCTATTTTAACAATTTCTCGTAATGTTGGGTTCACTCTCCTCTAAAATTTCCTTACTAGAGGTTTGTCTTCTTTTAGATATATCCTATGAGTGCACAGTTTTGGGTCCAAGCCTTTCATGTTATAATAGTCCCAAGAAAATTTTCTAGTATGGGCCTTCAATATTTTAGTTAGAGATGTTTACAGCTAAGTGGTTAGTTTTCTATTGATGTTCAGGCAATGACTAGGAGACACATCTATTTGCTTAGTCAACTCTATCATGGATGCATCAATAAATGAGGGTGCTTGTATCTCATGTGGAAGCAATTGGTGGTAGAGTTCTTTGGCTGCAGGAGAAGACCATTGGAAAGAAGGGCTTAAAACTTGCAGAGAGCAATAGTTGGCAGAACAACCTAGAGAGTCTGGTTTGCTCCATACTGGTTTTGCAGGATGTTGGTGATCACCTTGTCTTCATCATAAAGCTGCAGGAAGGGGTCTATTTTTATCATCATTAACTTAGATACTGATTTGATAACCTTGGCTTCTTCTCCTATGTCAGGCCATATTGGTGAGGCTAATTCCATTTGGGGTTGGGCAGGGGGGTACTAGACTAAAGTCTTTGTATGTTGGTCATTAGAGATGGTCATATCCCCTGAGCGACATCTAATATGAGCATTAGCAGTTGCTAGACAAGGCCTGCCAAGTATAATCAAGTATCCTCCTAAGGTATCCTTTGGTGATAGGATCATGAAATCAGCTGAGTACGACCAGGACTCAAAGTTAACAACTATATCTTCAACCATTCCATCAGGTTTTACAGTGGAACTGTCTGCAAGCTACAAGATAGTGGGGGTGGTTCAGAGGTTGTTTATACCAAGTTGTTGCATTATATCCCTGGTCATTACATTTATAGCGGCTCCAAGATCTACCAATGCATTTTTTATGGTTGTCCCATTAATAATGACTTCAACAACAGGGTTTCCTAGGTTAGAATATTTTGGGATGGTAAGCTTTCCTAACATAATGTCAACTAGCTTACCTAACACTTGCATTGTCTGAGGATCCTTTTCCTTGCGACCAAGTTTCTTAAAGAAGGCTTCTTTTATGGCTTTGCCATATGTAGGAACATCCTTAATTGCTTGAAATAAAGGTATTTGGACATTGACATTCTTTAACTGATCAAGGATGTTAAATTCTATCTCCTCGGTAGGCTTAGGATTATTGTGCTGTAACCTTTGTGGAAAAGGTGGTCTGGTAGGGTGGCTTTTATTAGCTATAGGTTGTGTTATTGGAAGGGGAATAGTGTTCTATGTTTGTGTGGGCTCCTCATGGCATACTTCAATTATTATTAGATGCTCAAGAGTAGGAATAGTAGTCCCAGACCAAAGGTGTATATCATCAAGCATGATTGCATAGGTAGGATACTGCATGGGATATTGCATTTGGTCATTAGTATACACACTTTGTTGAGGTGTGGGGGACCTGTTGTTTGGGTTTGGCTGTGGTTGTGTAGGAAATTGGGGAGGCTTTAGAGGTTGATTATTAGTTGGTGGTGGTGGTAAGAGTGCTTGTTGTTGTGGTGGCTGAAGAGGTGGATTCAAATATCCTTGAGGTTGATTTGGCCATTGTTGGCCTCCTCTCCACTGAGGGTTCTATTTCCAATTACTCTGTGGTGGCTGCCATGCCCCCTGAGGTTGTTGCCAATTCCCCTGAGGGTTCTACCACTATGGACTAGGGTAATTTTTCCACTAATTTTGATAGTTGTTCAAGAGGGGATTTTGGTAATTCATAGAAGGTTGCCATTGATTGTTATAAAATGGATTGTTGAATGTAAGTGGGTCCTGAGGCATACCTTGTCTTTGCACCCATGGTCATCGCTAAGAAATGAAGAATAGTTTCTCATCCACTGGTTCAACTGGCTTATAGTCAGTTGGCATCTGGGTAGTTTCCATATTAGCAACCATCTTACACCGGCAATCTCTCTTATTTTGTCGACAGTGTGGACAGAATTCAGCCAACATAGCTTCTACTTCCTCATGCTTCTTCTTTATCTACAAGGTATCTAGTTGTGTGGCCATGTTGTTGATGATATCCTGCTTAAAGTCAGATAAGAGATGGGTTATCTCTGATTTGGAAGCACCTGTGCCATTTCTCTTTCCTATTGTGGCTTTATATCCCCTTCCTCTCTTACCGAAAACTCTTGAGTACTTGAGGCATATCTTCTTTACATCATCCTAGGTAGATTGGGTTATATCTCCTCCTGCCATCAAGTCTAATGCTTTAGTGCATTCATCTTGTATACCTCTTAGGAAAAGAAACTTTTGAGATTCTTCATTAAGTGCATGCTTTGTATTCCTTTGTAGGCTATACATGAATCATGAGACATATTCTTCAAGTGTCTCATCCTCTTTTTAAGTCATTTTAAAGATATCTTCCCCTCGCATATCAGTTCCCTGACAATACTTTGTATACTTGAGAAAGAATAAAGACTACATTTCTACCCAATCATGGACAACATCCCATCCTAGGCCCATAAACCAATGCAAAGCAGACTCTTTGAGGGTCGTAGGAAAGAGTTTGAGCTTGTGAGCATCGGTGGTGTAGTCATAACTTCTACATAGGATATCAAACTCAAAGAGAAACGTATCTGGGTCTTCTATTACTAGACCGTAGAATTTTAGTAGGGCGGAAGAAGGTATGTTTTTAAGGTTGTTTTTATCTCACTGGTCAGTAATAGGAAATGGAAATGTGGTGGGATTCACCATCCCAGTGGGATTTACAGGCCAAGGAGGCACTGGATGATGTGGAGGTTGGTAGATGACAAGTTGTAAAGAGTTTTCCTATCTGACAGGATTCTCAAGAAATCAGGTTCTTAGATGAAAGAAGACTTTTGCAAATGCGTTAATTTCAGGTTGTTCTTCAAATAAACCAAACTGTTCTTCTTTAGAAGATGAGGAGGAGGATGTAGTTTCAGGGAGGTCAATGGTAGCATCAACAAATGAACTTTCCTCTTCACAGTGTTGATTGGATTGATTTGGCAAGTACCTTCCTCTGGTGTCTCTTCTCTAATTATGCATACAGGTAGTAGGGAGTGATGTGATTTGTAGATTTCCTCTAAGAGAAATGTATTCTAATGAAAGCTGGAAATAAAACAAATTCTAAGAATGGCTTAGTGAAGACTTAGTTCGACACCATCCCTGACAATAATGCCAAAAATGGTCACTTCTTACAAAGGCTCAAAAACTAGGTGTAATTCCAGACTCAGGGATTGGACATCCGACCGAGCAGTTTATCCTCTTCATAAAAACTCATTTAGTATATCAAATCGGGTACGTATTACTTGAAATGGTCCAGCAACGTATATGCACTAGGTATCACTCAACCATACATTTTATCATTTTTGCAGGAAAGAAATGCTTGAAAAGAAACTATTCTATGATTGCAAGGAATGAATGCTAGAGTAATGCCTAAACTGAAGTTGCAGAAAACTAAGTGCTAGAATGGAAATTATAGAAATATAACTACTAACAAAACATGAAGACTCTTATGAACTATGCCATAGTACTTCTGTTGTTCCACTACTTTGGCTGTAGGAGGCGTCAGCTTGATCTGTAGCTTTGGCTGCAGGAACAGTTCAACACTTGGCACTGAAATAGCAGAAATGCAGGAAATGACTATACTAGTATGAATCTATCTAACTATGGATTTCTCACCAAGTGGGCCCCCTTGGATGAGTATCCTAAATCACAAATATGCCCAATTGAATCTCAACACTTCATTTATTTATTTATTGAATGATGAAGTACAAGAATTTCATAAAATGGGGAAAATGACTAAAAACTGTATTGATAATAAACTTGACAATGCCCTCTATGTTTCTTATGTAGGAGCGGGGCTTTATTTAAAGGAAAAATCCTAACTACATGTTAGAAATAGGCAGATCTTTATTACAACACTATCAACTAAAAAGAAAGAAAGATTTTAAGACTAAAATAGATTAAATCCAGAACGGAGGAAAGAGTTGTCATGATAGCAAATCTAACTTCCAACTCACGCCTAGATCTTCTCAAGGAATTTAACACACTGCCTTTCTCTTCGCTAGAACTACCACCTTGTTCTTTGGAAACCTTCAACTAGCACTGCACTGAATGCTTCTCCGTTGGAAGTTGTAGGAAGACCGGGTTGAGCACTCCATGAATGAATGCGCTATACTTGGTCAAAACAACATTTGCTATTCCAATGTGCTTACGCCTTCAAGGGTTAGGATAAGACATTTACAATAGTAATTATTAGAACACGTACGATCATTCATATTCAAACAACTACTCTACTCATTTAAAACACAATCATATCTTTCAGAACAAGAAATATAGTAATTTATCCAAGCATAGCATATTTAAGTACGTTTGAACCAAGTTATATGTCTGATGGTAGCATGCCATATAATAGCAGAAAAACATAGAAGTCTTAAGGTAAATATATCAAAATAAGGAAAAAGGTCTAGTAGATATCATCCTAGGGTATCTTAAAATATGGCATTAATAGTCATAGATTAGCTCTAGATATTCTACCAATACAGTATGCCAACTATTGATTAACTGTAATGTTTCGAAAAATATAATATGTGAAATTATGTTCTTAACTATACATTAATCCCCCACCATTCAAGGTGCATATGTTAAATAGAGATCAAGTATGGTGATATTGAAATCATATATTAGATTTTGCATGTAGCAGTTGCAATCTAATTTTGATAGAGTAGATTAAACTCATCCATGGCAGAAAACACCAAATTACTATTTACATTTATAAGAAAAATGAGCACAATGTTGATACAGTACCATGTGCCATCAATCTAAACCTTGCACAAAGCTCATGAACCACAATTGATTGGTGAGGTCTCAAGTTACTCGCTTCAAAATTCAAATGTATTTGGAACTCTTTGTTGTGGCTTAAGTATGCCTTTTTTCCCCTCATTTTATCACTTTTCTTCTTTATCGTAGTACCACACATTTGACCAATCAACTCAAATACCACTTCGCATGAATACCTAGCCAAGATGTGTAGTTCTTCAACATAATTAAACTTGAAGTTAGTCAAGGATGAATGCTCTCCTTCGGGTCTAGTCTTTGGTCTTATTCTTCAGTGAAGTTGAATCTAGAGCATTGCTTCCTTAGAAAAGACATAGAGGTTAGGCTAGTTCTTGCTTCTGAATTGAGGTAATATTCTACTCCAGTCTGTACAATGGTAATTGTACAAAACAGTCAAAAATTTGTATAAATGATCAATAAATTATGACATGTGAGAACATTTTTTAATAAAATTACTAGAGTAAGCATAATGTACTAACATGGAAAAGTAGAACATTTTTTTTGCATTTGAACACTTGAGCAGCTACAGATTTTTTTGTGGAGCAGGTCAGAAGGGCTTGTATCTAAATTCAGTCTGACTCACATTGTACCATGGCTAATGTTGGGCTTTGTTGGATGTGGCAACTCCAGTTTGGTATCTTTTTGTTACCTGGGGACTCCAATTTTGTCAAGTAAATTAAGGAATCCTAATAATAGAAGCTCGGGCAGCCATATTTTGCTAAATTCGTAATAAAATAGAAAATTATATGACTTTGTGTTGTGATTTTGAATTTTCCAATGTTGTGCTTTTAAGCCTCCTCTTAATAAGAAACCATATTTTATTTACCCAAACATATGTCTTTGGTAGCTTTTTATTTCTATTAGAATTTGAAAGAAATGTTTTCCTTTTAAAAATTAACCTACCAAAAATATCTCACTCCTGTCAAAACTTTAAAAATATGGTAAAACTGCACTACTCTAAATTATTAGGATGGTAATACAAAAATACATGGCAGAGTGTTTTTTACTTACGACTAATTAAGTGTTTCTCACAGAACTCAATAATGCTTAGATTGTCTCATATAATGTAGAAGGGAGAATTATATGCACTGTTAAAAAGTCCTAAAGCACTGTGTGCACCCCATTGCCTTATGATTGGAAAAAAATTACAGACCTCGATCTATTATAAAGCACTTAAAAATAAACAAATTAAGTAAATTGTAAAAGGAAAAGAATATTTAAGTACATTAATAAAATGGTCACTGAATGCTAAAGATGTAGAATACTTGAAATTTTTTAACAACTAAAAATGTTACTAGAATTCTATCGAGATACTTGTCATTGATTCTTGCAGCTTCAACTTTTCTTTTTTCTGCATGATAGATAGTATTCTTAGAAGATGGAGAAGACCATGAAAATGCATAATAAAATAGTAAATAGAGCATATATTAATGGAAAACCAAAAATGGCAAGAAAACTCTAAGCGGCTAAGGCAAATAATTTTTCATTTTGCATGCCAAAAAAATTAAAGAAACAATTTCTTAAGTTAGTTGGTTGTTAGATTTGTTTTTGCTAGTATTTCTATACATTTAGGCATGGTAGTCAAAAAAACATTAGTTGTAAGGTCCACAAATTTTATATTGTGGGTTCCCTCAGTTGCCTTCATGTTCCACATGGTTTCAGTATCCTATCTAAATAGTTTTTTAAAATATAAAATCAAATTTGTTTTTTTTTTGTAATCCCACATATTTTTATTATTTACTAGTGTGACCATTTCTTAGGTACTTCTTCATATGCTACCAAATTACTATAATCATGTTCATACTTAAGAAAGCACATTGATCACTAAAGTTTTTGGCCTACATAGTATTAGAGCAGTAGGAGGACAAAAGGTATTTTTTGTACTTTCTTACCCTGTCCATTTTCCATTAAATTGTTGTCATGATATGTAATTAAGCAGAGGTTCTTATGTCCTTTTCAAACAACAGAGAAAAAACAAGATCAATGTCTTCTACTTTGTCTATGTAGCTCATATACCTTCTTCATCGAGAATTTTTATACTGAGTTCTTGCAATAGGCTAAAGGAATGTTTTGAGAGTCTTGACATGTTCTAAAATTTTTGCAAAGGACGTCAATGTCCTAATTATCCAAAATTGTGCAATGTAACTCATCAAGACATTGCTATGTTGTGTTGATGCAAATTTTGTTCCACTTACACAACATGCAGGACTAAACACTCAATACTTCGAGAGACATAGAGAATTAAACCCTCTCTTGAATAAAGTCATCTCCCATGCTAAGATTTGCAATGTAGATCATGGAATGACTCCAAGGCTCCTTACACCTGTGGATATCTAACTCATTTGCAATCAAGTGATTTGCTGGTTAATAACTTAGGCGGGCTTATGTCATTCATTCAAGGGTGTCAACTTAGTTTCAGTACTAAAGATTTGGCTTCACAATGTGCAATAAAATATATCCGTGATTTATATCACTTCCAACTTTCCTCTTCAACTCCTACTATCTAGACTACTTCTACTTCTAACTATGGATGGAAAGACTAATGGATGGACTAGCACTCCTACCAAATGGAGGCTTACCTGCGACTTCAATCCCACCTAGTGCAAAGCTTGAAAGGATCTCAAATGGTTTTCATATCAACACCTTCTCCTCAATCCAACTTGGAGTACAAATTAAGGATCTAATGCTAATTGAACTTGAGAAAAACTACTAGATTACCACACAAGGCACCCTTGCATCTACAAGGAGCTAGTGTCCTATTTTTATAGAATCCAATCAAACATCCACCAATATCACCACATAATCTATCTACTTCTACTCTTACTCTAACAACTTTGAAATAAAATCCTATCTTAATTGTGCAAGTAGAAACCATGCAATAACACCAAGTGTTCCAACTCAATCACCATGCAAAACACAAAAATGATAAGAAGAGAAATTTTGGCATTACTTAAGCAACAATTCTCTTCAATCTTTCCACTACTTACAAATGAGAGAAAAAGGCCTTATATAGAGGCTCAAGTACAATGAGTGGCCAATATTAAGAGGCAAAAAATCTGAAATCAAGGGCCAAGATTAAGAGGCAAAAGCCCTAATTAGGGTTTCCATAACTGCCTACTACAAATAATTAATACCCACCCAATTACAATTAAGCACCACCATGTGGGCCAATAGAAAAATTACAATGCCTTCATGGGCCAATAAGAAAATTTAAATCCATAACAACCGGATAAGGATCAATGACATGTGGATCAATGAGAAGAGAGCACATGTAGAAGAAGCCACCACCCCATAAACCAATAGGAAAATTCAAAAAAACTATGAACCAATGAAAAGATAGCCTGGCACGAGGGCCTATGCCACTTGGCACCAAATGGGCCAACCAAATTAAGGCATTTATTAATCAACCAATCAGCAAATTCAAGGCCCTATGGGCCTATGCCATCTCATCTCCTTGGGAATCATGTGCCTCATCCTCATCTTCCCCCTCATGTTTAATGAATCTAGACACAATCTCACCAATCATTTCCATGGAGACACTTGGCATACATACAAGCCTATACTCGTAATAGCTCACCTCTCCTGCATAAGTAGAACATGACTTCCTCCATTCATCTCATTAAAGTCATGAAGCCTTTAAGCTTAGTCCCTGCTTCCAATTGCCCAAACTCAAGTGAATTTCTGCTTCCAAAGCAAATTTCATTCACCCTTTCTTGAAGGCTATCCTCAGTTAACCTTTGAGTGTCATCCATATTCTAGTGCAACATAGCTCCCATATAGCCAAGTATATCATCCTTCATCTTCAAAATAGCATCTCTTGAAACCAAATAACAAGGCTCAATTTGTCTAAGTGTATCACATCTATGGGTCACCACCTGATGTCAAGCAATGAAATCAACTTCCCACCCCTTCTCTACCACTAAATCCTTTATCAATGTGTGCAACGGAACCTCCATAAGTGCCAATAAATGGGATAGAACCTCCTCTTGCCCAGACGAGTAATCTCTGCACTATCTCAGTATCTTCTCATCTCGCTCATGAAGGGAGAACATGGTATCAAATGTCTTGATGAACCTCTTGAGAATTATGCCCACTTCTTTGCTTACCGATGCCACCTATCTCCTAGCTTCTTGCCCCATAAGTCCAACTCCTTCTAATCCTTCCATAGATGCACTGGAACTAGGCCTAAGAGGAATAAAATTTGGATCAACCTTTCATATTGGGTTCATAATTTTTTGAAGACATTCCTTCAAGCTCAAGACCTCAGCCTTGTACTTCTTTTTTTCCACTTCTTTATGTATTCTTTCATCAAGAGCTTGGATAGTCCCATGTGCATCCTCAACTTCTTATTTCTTTGTGGCCTGTCCTAGTTCATACTCTTCTATGTCATAGTCCTCTGGCTCAATCTCTCCTCTCACTCTACCTACCTTTGGGATTGCCACCTATACAATGCGATGTCCTGAGGCATCCCTCATGATTTGATAGAAATTCTTTACCGGTGCCTTGCTCTTATCTTCTTCAACTCTTCTGATTAATTCTTCTGCACTTTCCATAGGTTGATCATCTGTATCTAGTTTTTTCATTCTATTCCATAGCCAAGTGGGTGTCGTGACCAATCCAAGTTTATCCTCAATCCTTTCATCTTCTTGATTTTGCATTGGAGCCTCTTGGTCAACTTCCAAATTTTCTTCAACTTCTGGTGGCCGACCCAAATTATTCTGCGAGAGTGACTCAACATCAATTATCTCATTTTCTTCCTTATGTTTTTCTACATCATGTTGAAGGGGCGAGTCAACTTCATGCTCACAGTGGTCCAATGGGACATAACTAGAACTTTTACTTGTTGTTGATTCATTGGTAGCTTGGATCGATACCTTTTCAACTATCATTGGTTGTAACGCTACACCTTTAGTTGGTTGCCTCTATTTCTTTTGTTGTGGATGTTGACTCTTGACCTCCTTCCTTTTCTTATCCTTTTCTTGTGGAAGCCTACTACCACTCCTTTCACTATGATGACTATCGAAACCATTACTCCTTTCCAGTAGTGGCCCAGATAATTCATCCTCAGGCTCCACTATGTCTTTCATGAGCTCATAAGTTAGTGGTAGTCTCAGTGTATGTAGGTGGGCCTCTTGGTCTTGCAACCATCACACTGTCAAAGTCTTAACCGTCACCATAAGTGAATCCAATCCTTCTTCGCCTTTATTGTTCCAATCAATAGGTGGAATGCCTTCTTTTCTTGATTTGTCATAATTTGGGTGGAGATACTGCATATCATCATCAACCTGGTATGGAATTTGCATCCACTCAGTTGCCCTAATTAGTTCAACTGACATCCTAGAGAATGCTCACCTCCTTATTTCAACATCATCACTAGCATTGGCCCAATGGTCTTCAATATGTGTCATATGCCTGTATTGAGCTCTGTATGCTTTTCTGATCTGATGGAGCGGATCAAAATGCGCTCTTCCAAGATACAATGCTAGAGAGTAAAGCTAAAGCTCACCTTTCATTGCCTTTGTTGCTTCAAAATTCAAACAAGTTTCACTTCTGATGCCTAGTGGAAACACAACCCCCAGTTTACACTTGTTATTTTGGATCCTATCATACGCCAATAACTACCTAGCCACCTCCATTAACACTAGCCTATCTGTTGGAAACCTGGGAAGCTTTCTTGGGCACACCCTGCTCCCTAGGATTCAGATGTAAGTGAACTTGGGGAATTGAATGAGCCAGGATCCATACTTCCTCGCCAGGTCTTTTGCCTCTTTTGACATTCTTCTAAGTGGATTCCTTTGTAACACCCTCACATTATGCATAACCAAAGTATTGTTGGCGATCTGAAAACCACTCATGTTATGAAGATGGAGCTGTGGGTAGCAATCATAGACCATGAGTTCCCCCTTTTGGCTCCCAAATTTCCCTAAGCATTATAATCTAGGATACTTGTGAATCCATGCCATCATATAGATCAAATAGGAAGTCATGTAAAAGGACTTGGTGTGCATTACGGTTCTTAGTTTCTCATCCACGTTATTGCTAGTCACCCATGCCCAATCAAACATCTCGGTCCCACTAAGGATCACATCAATGAAGTAACACATCCAAGTCTCAAAAAGTTCTTCTTGGGGGCTGCCCATAACTCGGTTCAGCATCAGTATCAAATCTCCCACATCTTCTTTGAAATCAAACCTCGTCAACTTGGATAGCTGACCACATGTCCTCTTAGGTCCAACTGACCATTCTTTGTTAATTAGGCCCACATGATAATTTTTTTTGGCTTCATACTCCTCCATGGCATCCCTCTTTGTCCTCTGAATATCAACTTTATGCTCTGGAATGTTGAAGGCCTCTCTAATTTCATCTTCTAAAAGAGTTAAAACTATATGTCCCTTGGGTGTGACAACATCCCTTGTCATTGGGTTGTAATTCTTTTCCATTTCCAATACTAGCTCGGTCCACTAATGCGTGGGTGGAAAAATAGAAGCCTGTATGATACCATTTTTTAACATCTTTTTAATTTCTTTAGACTGATTGTTATCATACAATCTGTCTCTTATCATCCCAATATTAAACAA
This sequence comes from Chamaecyparis obtusa, assembly GCA_027943335.1. Classification (NCBI taxonomy): domain Eukaryota; kingdom Viridiplantae; phylum Streptophyta; class Pinopsida; order Cupressales; family Cupressaceae; genus Chamaecyparis; species Chamaecyparis obtusa. Next base: position 78,669 of record BSBK01003191.1, read on the forward strand.
CCTAAGGTTGGTATCCCCTACATTGGTCCATACTAAAGTGAAACCTGATTTAGGAATCATGGGTTGCATTTCAAACTTGAATTGAGTTGCTCTTCGTGCCTCGATGTTCTCTGTGGCTTTGGTTCCTTTCCCTTTAGGTACAGGTTCATCTTCTCAATTGTCATGATCTAATGGGCTCCTGATTTTCTTGACTATGGACTTTGATTTGTGAACATTTTCAACTCCTTCCATGCTCAAGTCTGTCAAAATCCAATAACAATGAGTTTAAATAGCCCCCCTCACCTTTCGCCCTGCCATAAAATTTCATATGTTAGACTTTCACATTTCAGATCATAATCACGAAATAATGGTTAATGATAAGCTCACTTCATGATGACATCCAAAAGATATTAAGAATTCAAATTTTCTAAATGATAAAATTTGTTTCTCAGTATGTCATAGCTTTTATCTGATAATTTACACCTGAATGCCATCTAAAATTCTGACTTAAATCCCCCTTCTGTGATTTCACACCCCCTACTAATTTTGATTTAAATTCGATAGGAAATATGTGATGGAGTTGATGAAAAACAACCCACAGCTCCCAAGAACACCTGCACGCAAACACCTGTCACAGAAGGAGAGAGAAGCAAACAGCTATGGAGGCCTGAACGCATTGATCCACGAGAGAGGAGAAATCTTTGATGTGCAAAAACAAAAGTTGCAATCAATAATGAAATGTCAAAAAAAAAAAAAAGGTTACAAAGTATTATGAGATCAATCCTTATGAAGGAGATCAAAAAACCTAAAAAGGTAAAACCCTAGGTTGCATGATAATAATTAATAAAGATAATTAATTATTATATGCCTAAAGTTTAGCTTAAGTCGAAAGAGGTAATAAGTGACTGAATAATTAAATCAATATGATTTAATTAATCAATAAACACTTTATTACTCTAACACCCCCCCTTAAGATAAACTTTGGGAGAAGCTAAAAACCTAGAAAGAACTACTAAAAGCAAATGGGTCCCGGCAACAAAGGCCTGATCAGGTACCCAAGTACAAAAGAGAGTCTCTACAAAGCGGAGAAATAGAGAAAACCACATGGGAAAAACTCTACTCCAAAAAGAGACAAAGCCTAGTCTGAAGGACTGAAGAAGCCTCCAAAACTAGGAATGTTCCAGAAAATAGGAACAAAGATGAACATATACAACATCACTGAAGCATGAAACTGCAAACTCTGTCAAGAAGAAACTGATGATTAGAAGATCCTCCACAGAAATATGACTAGGTAGAGAAGACTGTAATCTGTATGAGTGCCCTCAAATAACACTACTCGAATCAAGAGGCAAACAAAGGCAAACACTTGAACTCGAAGATACAGATGGCATAACACCACAAGCCTGAAGAGCTGATCAATCAAATCTGGAAGAGTGCATCCAAAAATAGGAAAGAAAAGAGTGTCCATATGGTAAGTGATCCATCTCACCGGAATGCATAGGTACCCAGCCACTGCAACCGCCTAGTACATAGGATCAAATACTGAATACATAGCTCACACTATCAAACCAAGGAAGCAGTAGAACCAACAGTAGAAACCCCCCCATACTGCTGACAGGGGAGTAATGACAGGTACACTGAAAAGATCGTCCAATATGAACTGCATGATGAAGATGAATCTGAAACATCGAATGTGCAAAGAGAGTACAAACACATATAAAAATACCTAAGGCTAATGTCATTGGAGGAATGCTCACATGATAAAAGAAGATGGCAAACAAAGGCAAACATCAAACCCCCCTAGCACTTTATAATGGAGTGCGAGTACAAAGAGCACAAACATGTGCAAGATCCCATCAAAGCAAGAGAATGGCACTTTATCTTAGTGCGTGTGCATAAAAGAATGCTACAAAAGTGAAGTATACATTGCTCAAAGAAGATAGAAAGCTGTATCATCATGAACTATAGATAAATATGAGCTATCCCATGTAAAAAATGAGATCCCAGGACCTGAAACAACCAAGATATCCACCAGACTGCAAAAATGCAAGTATCTGAATAAAATAAACCTGGATCAGAATCTAGAAAAAATACTCATAGTACTAAAAATATCTCTGAACAAGCTTTCCAACGATATATCATTTTCCAAAAACGGAGTCCGGGTGTGCAAGATAGAGCTCCCGGAGTGCAAACCTGAAGATCTGGCTTTGACAGAGAAAAACACCATCAGAAATATAATACCAGAAAAAATAACCTTCATATCTGGAAAGATCTCAGAATCAGATTTCCGACGATATCTTGTTTTCCAAATTTTGACACCGTATGCTCAAGATATGAGCAAAAAACCAACAACTGCACTAGAGGGCCCAAAGAAGGTGTCTGAAAGATCTGAAGATGGGTGACGTCAGCAAAAAGACATAAAACCACATAAAACCATCAGATCTGAAAAAATCTCAGAAAGAGCTTTCCAGCAATATCTCATTTTCCAAAACCGGAGTCCGGATGCAAGAGAAACGGATCCCAGAATGCAAGAGGTCTGAAACGCCACTATCACAGAAAACATCTGACTTTGACAGCAAAAAAGAGCATCAAAATGGCAAAATCATAAAACCATACCAGAAAATTCGGATCGGGCTCGGAACCAGCTTTCCGACAATATATCGTACGCCCAATGAGGATCCCGTATGCCCGAGATATTGCGAAAAACCGCCTAGGTACCCCTAAAACAGAGCCCTTTTAAAAAAAATCATGCAAATGGGAAAAAAACATTTGCATGCGCTGACGTCATGCTGACGTCAGCGCGGGCCTGGGCTCCAAAATGGTGGGCCCCTGGTCACCGACGTGACCAGGGGCTGGGCAGTGGGTCCGGCGGAGCGGCCGTGGGGCCGCCAGAGGCGGAGCGCTGGCGGGGGCTGCTGAACACGGCGGAGCGGAGGCCGGCGGAGGCGGCGCCGGGGCCGGGGTCCGCGAACGCAGCGGAGGGAGGAGCGCCGGAGCTGGGCGGCGGCTGGGGCCGCGGTGGCCGGCGGGATCGGTGGTGGCCGCCCGGGCGGTGGCCGCTATGCGGTTGCTGCTGGGCGGCGCGGGGGTGGCCGCTGGGCGGCGCCCCCCAAAATCAAAGTTTTTTTTTTTAATGATTTTTTTTTGAAAATCGTACCCTGCGCCTCGGAGTGCGTGCCAGGGCCGTACGGCCCTGGTATGTAAAAAAAATTTGCCTCAAAGGTCAACTTGTCAGAATTGGACAAGTTTTATATGATTTTTGACTATCTCGAGCCTTCCGGACGCAACCGTGAGGTCTGTTTAGGCCAGAAATGTACCCAAAAATACTGATCACCTTGGGATCCGTGCCAGGGCTGATTGCAAAATTTTTTTCTCACAGATTCCAACTGTGTCCAAATTGGACAAAATTTATATGGATCTTAGGGTTCTTGGATGCTCTAAACGCAACCGTGAGGTCCGTTTGAAGCCAAGATGACCAGAAAAATAGGTCCCCCCCAGATCTGACTGGAAACCCTCTGTAAACGCAGATCTGACGAACACGGCCGAATCTCTCAGAAAGAGGACAGGGGCAAGCAGATCTGAAGCTCTGATACCATGATGGAGTTGAGCTACGCTTAAGGGGGGGTGTTAGAGTAATCATACTTTATGCTTATTAATTAAATCACTTTGGTTTAATTAATTAAGTCATTTATTACTTTATTTACTTAAGCTATCTTTTAGGTGCATTATAATTAATATATTTATTAATTATAATGTGCAACCTAGCTTTATTTTTAGCTTTATAGCTTTAGGGTTTTATTGTTCACCTATATGGTTGAACCCTTTGTACATTCTTTTTAGATAATTTTGACTTATGGGATCATAATAGAAATTGCTCTTTCCATGTCCATAAGATGTCTCTGGCTTTTTGGCCTCCATGATTTTTCTTGCTTCTGTGCTTTGCTTCTTCCATGTGACAGGGTTATGCATGCAGGTGTTCTTGGGAGATTAGTATTTCACCTAATCTAACAATATGCAACCATGAATCTGAACCTGAAACATGAGACAAACATTTATATATTCATGTGATTAGCATTACATACCTCATTGGGGTTAAAAAAATTAAAATCAAAGCTTCAAGCCTGGGGTATTTGTTATCCAAGATGTCTGATTTTCAAGCTCAGAGATATCTTTATCTAGCGGCTGTTGGTAAATGCTCAGAGTTGGAGTCCTTCTTGCTGTCAATTGGGTGAGATCAAGCTACTTGATAATTGTGATGGCCACCTACAGCCTGCAAACAAAATGAGGGAGAGAAACTTCAACAATCTACCTCCAATGATTCGAATCCTTTCATTTGCCCCTGCAATTTCAAATAGAAAATGATTCTCCAGATTGTAGCAGTTGCCTTGCTTATATAGAGGATTGTTGGAAAATAATGCATTTACCAATGCAATTTATACATACATACATATATATATATATATATATATATATATATATATATATATATATATATATATATATATATATATATATATATATATATATATATATATGTGCAATTCATCATTCAATGATTTCTATTGATTGCATTGGATCCATGGCCTTATCATTTAATTTGATCCCCTTTTTTATTTAAATTTACATTTTGGAGCCCCCTAATTGGATCGAATTTCCCTCCTTCACCATGATTACAAATTCACATTAAATACTTGGCCTTTATTGGTTAAGTTCGAGGCATATTTAAATTTTATCTTGAAGGCCTTGCATCGAATTTTGATTATGCCTTTAAATCCTACCTTTTATATCGAGTTTTGAGCCTGGTCCAATATTTAAATCTCACACATTTCATATAAGGTAGGATCTAATTTAATTTAATGCCCAAATTTGGCTTAATTTTGGGCTCATTTGGACCACATGTTTCCTCAATAGCACCTGATTTTAAGCCCTAATGCCACACGCCAGACTAAGGGTCTGTGCCATCTCAAATTTTGTGCCTGAATTTAATTTAATTTGGCTCAATTTCAGCTTGATGGGGGCCCATTTGAGGCCACACACCATATTTATAAAAAAAGATTGGAGTGGGGCCTTATATAGGCCCGCACATTTTAGTTATGGTGTCTGATTCATTCCCCAAGGCCACATGTTTCATACACATTAGGGCCAGATTTAGACTCCAAGGCCACACGTTTCATACACATTAGGGTCAGATTTAGTGTTTGGCGCCCAGATCTGGGGCTCGATGTTTGAATTAATTTGGGGCCATTTAAGCCACACGTTCCATATAAATTAAGCCCCAAATTAATTTAAGTTCAAGCTAAGGCCATGTTGGCCCACACGTTTCATCCATTAGGGGGTCGCTTCATTGAATTAATGCCCAAACTGATTTAATTTAATGCCCAGATTTGATTTATTTAAGGGTCCACATGGCCATGTATTGAGGCCCTTACCAATGTGATTTAGGCCTGGCCCAATCCTAATGCAAATTGTCTCATATAAAGGGAGGCTTACAGCCATTTCAACCCATTTTCAATTGTTTTGCAGGTCTAATTCAGATTCTAGGTATAACTGCTACTTTGGGGAGTCAAAATTTTGAATTTTGCAATCAGATTGTCAAATTTAAAGGGGCAGATGCAAGCATTACCTTTCAAATATAGGTCATACCATGTCTTGACTAATGGTTTTGAGGACCTAAATAAAGCCTTACTTGGTTCGAATTAAGGTCTGATATTAAAACCCAGGCCCTGACACCATGTACAGGGGCTGGATTTTTGCATTTTGTAACAAATTCCAAGGCCTTACCTTGATATGCCAAGGTGTAAGGCTCATCTCTCTAGAACCAGGCTACAATTTCAAGGTATGAAATGAGACAAAGCCTCCCACATCAGCCTTGAGATGAGACAATAATTTAGATGCACGAAGAAAAACCCCAGCCTCAAGATGAGACATGAATTTCATGGTAAGGAAAAGGATGCTCATCTCCAAGAAATTCGTATTAGACAAGATGAAACACAAACTAGAGGCAAGAGAAAGGGCCCAACTCAAAGATGGAGCAACATTTTCATGGGTAGAAAAACAAGTCTCATCTCCAAAAAAAATTATACTTAGCCAAATTTTACCTCTACCTATCCCAACTTCAATTTTCTGTTCCACCTCCCAAACTTAGCCAGATTAAACCAGATCACTCTCACCTCAATACTTAGTCAATTTTTCCAATTTTATTCAATTACAGAACTGCTGACAGCAGTGAGGTAACAAAAAGGGGGGCCCTCATCGGTGATGGGATTATGTTATGGAAACCTCACAACATGTTGTTGCCCTTATTTTGTGTGTGTGGAGTGAGGACAATATTTGATATTACGGGTTGGCAAGCGAGTCCTGTTAAAGAATTGCTTTGTGTAGAGACTTCAAGTTTGGTTCCTGTCTATTCATTACCAAAAAGAAGTAAAGCTCCACATGAAATAAAATTTATAGATTCCCTGTTCCTAAAAATTCCTATCTGTTAGCAATAATCTTAAAATACATTTTATATGTAGTTACTAAATTATATAGTAATATACAACCCCATATAGAACCATGTCTGATTTTTTTAAAGGAATCTGGTTTCCAAACCAATATCAAAATTTTGAATCATTGAACTGACACGTTGCAAGTTTCGTGTGCTTTGTTTATATGTGGTATGGAGATGCTCTTTGATATTATGGACAAACACATGAACCGAATTTGAACAGCATCACCTACTTTTGGAATAGATATGTCGATCCTATTTGGAAATACATCATGATAAAATGATGTGGAATCCATATATACTTTTGAAAATGTTCACCTGTGAAAATATCAAACTTTAATTCTCACCTACTTCAAGTAGAGACTACAATTTTTGTGTGGAAGTTTTCCTATAGAAAGGAAATCAAAAGTCTTGTAGGTCTAGAAGTGCTCTAAATTGGTGGAACAAATGCACTCATAGTAATTTGAATGATTCATTGAAGGGAAAGCTTGAATGGGCAAGGAGTCAATATCTGATCTATGATTATTGCAGTGATAGCAAGATAGTCAATACTACTACTCCTAATGTTAATCTCACAATGGAATGCACTCTTTCTAAATATTAAGGACTAGCTACAAATGTAGTCAGAAGTAAAATTTAGTAAAGGCTTGAATTAGATTAAATTCTATTGTCTTCCTCTACACCAGATTACATAGTCTACTGCATGTAATTACAAGGAAGTGGCGGAATCAATCATAAAAATGCAGGCACCTGAAGAAGTAATTATGGATTCTCTGTGGAAAGATCTTCCTAAATATATTGTGGATATGGTACTAAATTTCTTACTGCCGACAAACTGGGTTTCCAAGTTTCTCCATGGTCATCCAATTTTCCAAATCACGGAAATAAATTTTACTTACCCAAAAGAAAAATGGAGTGAATGTCAGGCATGGAACCTGTTTCTTCTTGGCTGGCTTCTTGGAAGATTAGGACTTTTCAGCTGATACACCCTTCCTTCTTAAGCCCTATTTGCATGGAAAAATCAATGAATTACCATAATTCTACTATTAGTAATCATTTATTTCTATGCGGCAAAATAACATGGTATATTTTTATGTTATGGTTAATTGTTAGGAACTTAAAATATTTGCCTCTACAACCAATTTAAACAAAGGAAAAAAATCAAATATAAATTTTCATCAACAACTGAACACAAATCCTTCATATGATTTTATATTATAATTTTGTCTAAGAACGCAAATTAAAACCCTACACAACATTGATGATAAATGAGTAGTTTGTACCATTTGATATAGAAAATTCTTCCATACAAGTTTGGAGTGGAAACAAATTTCTCTAAGTTTAATTGCGCCTACTCAGGTTATGAATCTCATTGTTCCTGAATCCCATGAAAGTTGGAACTTGCACTCCTATTATTAACAACATTAATATCATAAAGCATGAAAAACTAAATCGAAGGAAATTTGCAATAGCTAAAGGTTACAAATGCAAACACTTTTAGGAACACTACAAGAATTCAACTCTTTACAAGCAATTACCTGTTACGTTGAAATTCCCTAGGACCTCTATCTAACCTTAAGCTTTCTCAAATTACTCAGATGACCATGAGAACTTTCATGATGCAAAAGGAATAAAGCATTATTGAAAAATTCTAGTATTTTGGCTTCTGTTGCAAAGGATCTTTATTTTCCAATCCAGTTTTCACAAACTTTCTTGGAATCATGCTGAGCAACATCACTGCCATGACTATCTTATATCCAACTGTAGTAGCATTAGCAATGCCATAAATTGTTCAATTGTTAAATGTTTCAAAGAATAGAGCTATGACTACTAATACAATTGATTTTTTTTAAGGAAAACCTACATTATGTAGTCTCAAATGCCAATAGTTACAGAGTGAATAGAATATGATTTGTACTTTAGATTTACAAAATAAGGACTTGCAAATTGCATTACAAGGAATTGTGAACCTATATGTCAAGAGTCATGGTAGGGAAATGCTTCGAGCATTTGTATATTTTGACTATGGCAATGTGTATACTAAACTTTAAAAAAAATACATTGACCTGCGAGTTTGTTGGTATGAAGAGTTGAATAAAACACAGAGACATCAATTCTATATGGCTATGGCTTTCAGATGTTTAACCTGCAAATTTTGTCAATTTACCATGCAAGAAAGAAAAAGAATAAGTTGAAAAAATATTAAGCAAATCAAATTATTGTTATGCCCTTCAAAGATTCTGCAACCTCTTAAAAATTCACACAAAATTCTTTCAAACCTGCAAACTTGTGGAATGGCAGCATAATGACAAAATCCCTAGCGTACTAGGGATTTGACTGCATCAAGTATTTTTTTAGGGTTTGAGAGAAATCAAATAAATCAAACAAAATAGGTTGTAGTGATTTTATCAACTTTTTCTGCAAGCGTAAATTATTGTTAAAACTCTTCAGCATAGACCAGGTTTTTGACATTATCTGTGACGCTATCATGAAAGACACGCAACTCTTGCACAACATACGAAAATTGGCTGATAAAAATTCTTCACATAAAGAAATTATCATTGACGACCTGCATTCAAAAACTATGGAAAAAACCCTATTCAATTAATTCCCAATACAATGAGCTCGAGAACTGCACAGTCGTAATGGACGATGGCCTTGAGAGATCTGAAGGTTGCACATTTCTCACTAAGAACTTGGACAGGGTAGAGAGAGCGCTCAAGTACCGTTGGAATAAAAATATAGCTGAAGGACATTGAGTCAGTTGGCTTCTAAAGAATAAGAACAAGCACAAGTGAAAGTGGTTAGGGGTGTTAGAGTAAAGTATTAATTGTGTTAATTAACTTTACTCCCTTCTTAAGATGTCACCTTTTTTGCTTTGGTTGTTTATATTTAAACCCTCAAGTAGTAGTTGTTTTAAATATAAACTTGCATGCATTAGTCATGTAATAATTAGACTCATTATTACATGCACTTCTGCTTTTTAGGGTTTACCTTTCAAGGTTTTCAATCTCCTTTATAAGGATGATCCATTGTATATTTTATTCATTCATTAATTGAGGATATTTTCTTCTTCATATTTTTGAGTCAAACCCTTGCCCTCATCTTGTCTCTACCTCCTTGTAACAAGTTTTCGTATGCAGGTGATCTTCAGGTTTTGTGAATTTTTATTGCTCAAATCCTACATGGTATCAGACCCTAATCTACAACAACTTATTCATGTTTGAAGGAATCAGAGCTAAGAAAATCATCTGGTTCAGACTAGGGCTTTTTCAATTATTTTTATTGAAATTAGGGCGTTCCTAAATTTTGGTGCACTTTGAGCTCAAACGGACCTCATTGTTGGGCTCATAGCACCCAAAAACCCCTATGTTGATATAAAATATGTCCAATTTGGACAAATTTGCAGGGAGAGGCAAATTTATTTTACCCCAGGGCCGTACAGTTGTGCACACACCCTGAGACAAAATTATGCATGCATTTCAAAGCATAAAATTCAAAAAAAATCATGCAGCCAGCACGCTGCCTGCAGACCACCGCCACCGGTAGACCACCAGCGACAACAACTGCGGCTAACCACCAGCGCTAGTGGCTAACCGCCAGCAGCGGAGGCCCCCATGTGACCAGCCGCTAAGGCCCAAGGGGCTAGCACTGGCCCTTTCACCAATGTTTTTTGGGGTTTTTTTTCTTTTCTTTCTGGAGCACCTTTCACTAAAATTGGCATACTAGGAGCTCTAGGTATCATTTTTCGACAAACAAGATATCGTCGAAAAGCCGATTCTGAGCCCGACTCTCTCATGCATGTTAATCTAGAGTTTTTTTTAAATTTCATCTAGCTTCCTATTTTTGCTATCAAATCCATATTATCATTTATTCATTCCGGGGGGGCTAATTTGCTCAAATTAGCTCCATTTTTTTAATCCGAAAGAAGCATCGAAAAGCTCTTCTCAAGCACCATCCAAATTTATGTCTAATTTCATCAGAATTTTTTCAAGGTACATAAGATTCATATCTAAAGCTTTTTTTCCCTTTTCTTGATAAATCATATCATTCTAGCCTTAGGGCTTCGATATTTGGATTGTGGGGGGGGTGTTTTTTTCTTGTTTCTATCAATTAAACCAGATATTTATCAAAACAAAACCCCTTCTAAACAATATGGCTGAGACCTCTTCTTGTCTAGAACTTCTGACCCCACATAATTATCACACATGGAAAACCCTGATGACGTGGCTTCTCCATTCAAAAGGGTTATGGTCTTATCTAGATACAGTGTATCTAGTATTACAAAGGCCCTTTGAGATCATGCAGCACAGAAACAAGATGGATGAGGCTATGGGGTTGATTGCTTTACAAGTATCAGATGGCTTGTAGTTTCATCTTGATGGGTGTAATACCCTTCTAGAGATGTGAGCTAAATTTGAGACATTATTCAGTACCGTCAATGAGTTCAGAGCACTTCATATTGAGGTAGATCTTACCTCTCTTGTACCTGACTTTTTTCCTTCTATTGAGGACTTTCTAATGAAGTTCAAATAGTAGAGATCTTTGTTACGCAGATGTAAAAAGCAAAAGATTGATAAAGAGTGCATTTATCTGATTTTGTCTAAGCTTTGGGGAAACTTTCAAATTTTCTCTTCTACCTTTCATTCTACCATGGATGCTTTGGGACCTAGATTCACCATGCCCACTTTTGAGGTGTTCTATGATCGTTTGACTAGAGAGCAGGCCAAACTTACTTAGATGGACTCTCTAACATGATCAAAGAACCAAGAATTGGTTGCCCAACCATCCAAGGGAAAGCAGAAGCACAAGCACAAGCCCAAAACAGATTCAGCTGGCAATGAGAATTCCTCCAAGCCATCTCCAAAATCAGATCCAAAGAAATCTACTCCGAAAGGAAAAACTTCTCAGTCTGGTGAGTCTTCCTCCAAGACTATGAAGTACACATGTGATCCTTGCAGTTTTTGTGGCAAGGAAGGGCATCTAGTTTCTAGGTGTTGGAAATGACTTGAGGCACTAGAAGAAGCCATGTAGAAGCATAGTCTTGCTCCTCCAAAGCCTCTACCTTCTCCCACAGGGAAATGTCATGCTCTTTCTACTCGAGCTTTGTCTTCCACTTCTTCATGGATCATTGATTCAGGTGCTTTGCACCATATGTCACACTCACCTAGATTGGTTACCTCACTTGCTCAGAGTGTTACTACACAGATTGTAGTTGGTGACTCAACACTACTTTCAGTTACAGGTTCTGGAATTGTTTCATTAGATGGTGGTTCTCTCCAGGATGTTCTTTTGGTTCCGACCATTTCTACGAACCTCCTATCTATTTATCAAATTTATCATTCTGGCTCTGGTAAAATAGTTGAGTTCTCACCACATGATGTGGTTATTCAAGACCTCCATGATCCTGACTTGGTTATTGCTACTGGGAGTGTTGATTCAGAGACTCACTTATACTAGTTTGATGGATTCGAGAGCTCTAATTCTACTGGTGTTTCTCTTGTTGCTCATGCAGACATAGTGAGAAAGCTTTGGCATGAGCATTTTGGCCATGTCAACTATAGATATTTACATCAGATGAGTACACAGGAGCTAGTGCTTGGGCTACTTCATATCTCTTGTACTTACAGTGTTTGTCAAGGTTGTGTGCTTGGAAAACATCACAGAGATCCTTTTCCATCTGGTAGATCCTCACGTGATCTAGCACCTTTAGAGTTGATACACAGTGATCTTATGTCATTTCTCACTCCTTTTTCTGTGGTGCTAGATATGTACTCACCTTCATTGATGATTTCTCTAAATGCACATGGGTGTACTTCTTGAAGTACAAGTCTGATATCTTTAATTCATTTCGAATCTTTAAGACACTTGTAGAGAAACAATATAGTCTTTATGTCAAGCATATAGTCTTTTTGTACTGAGCATGGTTTACAACATCAATTCATAGTTCCGCATACCCCTTAGTAGAATGGCATTACAGAGAGAAAGAACAGAACATTACGAGAGATGGTCAGTTGTATGCTACAGTCTTGAGCTATGAGTGCTTCCTTTTGGGCTGAGGCTATCAATTGCACCAACTATATTCAGAATTAGATGCCTCATAAAGCATTACGACATTTGACTCCTAAGGAGGCTTGGACTCATGTCAAGCCTGATGTTTCTACATTCTAAGTTTTTGGTAGTAAGGCTTGGGCATTTATTCTAGATGCTTAGAGGAAAGCTATGGAGAGGAAAAGTCAACCACTCATATGTTTTGGCTACTATGAGGATGTGAAGGCATACAGGTTGTTTGATCCTGATTCCAGAGAAGTCTTGTTTTAGCGAGATGTTCAGTTTGATGAGCGCTATCCTCAGATGGATCCTCCATCATTAGCTTCTTCTTCACTACCTAGTTCTTCATCTTCTCCTTTATAGGATTCTATCTCCTCTGAGGAAGATACATATGATGCTTCACTTTCTCCACCTACACCAGATGCTCCACATGTGACCAAGTGGGCTCATGATACTGTTGATGCAGTTGGATATTTGGCAGGTGATCCTTCAGATACTCATCGCACTCATGCTCAGACATCTGGTACTGGTTTACTGAGTCATGCTATTTCAGATGATCCACAATGATTTTTAGAGGTGATAGGTCAACCTGAGTGGGATAGGGCTATGGATGAGGAGTATTCTTCTTTGATGAAGAATCACACTTGGGATCTTTGTCCTCTTCTGAAAGGAAGGAAGTTGGTTTAGTGCAAGTGGGTGTATCGTACCAAGTATGTTGCTGATGGTTCTATTAATAGGTATAAGACATGTCTTGTAGCAAATGGATTTTAACAGGTGGAGGGTATGGATTACTCTGAAACCTTTTCTCCTGTCACCAAGATGAATTATATATGCCTTGTACTTACACTTGCAACTTCTCAGAGATGGACAGTATATCAGATGGATGTCAAGAGTGCCTTTTTGCATGGAGACCTATAGGAGGAAATCTACATGGAGTAGCCTCAAGTTTTTGTGCAAGACTCTTCTATGGTGTGCAAACTTTGGAGCTCTCTATATGGTCTCAAACAAGCCCCTAGGGCTTGGTATGAGAAGATGGATTAGTTTTTGCTTGCCTCACACTTCACATGCTGTCTTTTCAATCCTACCATGTACATTCAGTGTCATGGGGATGATCTATTGATATTTTTGCTATATGTTGATGATCTCATCATTACAGGTAGCCCATCCTCTATGACTCAGAGTGTTCAGTGCACATTGAGAGAGCAGTTTGAGATGACTGATCTTGGACTTCTGCACTATTTTTTGGGCCTATAGTTTATTCAATCTTTGGATGGAATTTGTATCCTTCAGCAGAAGTATGCTCTTGATATGCTTCAATGGTTCAACATGCTTGATTACAAGCCTTCTCCCACACCTTTTCAGTCGGGTGTTGTTTTATCTACCACTTGCTCTACTCCTACCATGGATACCACATTATATAGAGCGCTAGTGGGTAGTTTTTTGTACCTGACACACACTCATCCTGATATTTCCTTTGCGATTGGCCTTGTCTCTTGATTCTCACACGATCCTCATGAGAGTCATTGGCAAGTGGCCAAACATATCTTGAGGTACATTCAAGGTACTACTTTTTATGGCATTCACTATACATCAGGGGATCCTCACATTGTTGGTTTCACAGACTCAGATTGGGCTGGTGATACTACTGATCAGAGGTCTACTTCTAGCTTTGTCTTTTGTCTTAGTTCTAGTCCTATCACATGGTCTTGCAAGAAGCAGATAGCTCATGCATTATCATCTATAGAGGTAGAGTACTGAGCAGCTATACTAGCTAGCTAGGAGGTTTTATGGCTTCAACAGTTGATGATAGAGTTTGGTTTTCCTCCTGATAGTCCCACTATTCTTTGGTGTGACAATCAAAGTGCTATACATATTTCCCACAACTCAGTTGAGCATCAAAGGACCAAGCACATTAAGCTTCATATGCATTTCATTAGGCATTTGATTCAGGATGGCTCTCTGAGTTTGGAGTATATTCCCACTACTAAGCAGGTTGCTAACATCTTCACTAAACCTTTTGCATCTCCGCGATATCTTCAACTGTGTTCTATGCTTGGGGTGAAGGAAGTTGTCCTTGGGGGGTCTTAGTGATGAGGCCTTCCTTCCTTCTATTTCTATCTTTTTTTGGAGTAGGGTTTTTTCCCATGTGGTTTTCTCTATTTCTCTATTTTACAGAGATTTGGTTTTGTTGGGTACCTCATCAAGCCATGTTGCCAGGACCCTTTTTATGCTTTTTGCACTGTAGTTTCCTTTGCTTTCTTCTTGCATTGTTTGTAGCTGCATTGTTACTCATCTTAAGGGGGGGTGTTAGAGTCAAGTATTAATTGTGTTAATTATATTTACTCCCTTCTTAAGATGTCACCTTTTTTGCTTTAGTTATTTATATTTAGACCCTCATGCACTAGTTTTTTTAAATATAAACTTGCATGCATTAGTCATGTAATAATTAAACTAATTATTACATGCACTTCTGCTTTTTAGGGTTTGCCTTTCAAGGCTTTTGATCTCCTTTATAAGGATGATCCATTGTATATTTTATTCATTCATTAATTGAGGATATTTTCTTCTTCATATTTTTGAGTATGCAGGTTTTACCCTCTTCTTATCTCTACATCCTTGTAATAGGTTTTCATATGTAGGTGATCTTAGGGTTTTGTAGATTTGTATTGCTCAAATCCTACAAGGGGCATAAACAAACATGAACTACCTGTCCTTGCACCTATCTTGCAATTTTAAGGGCCTAAAGTGTATAACAAAAGAAATCAATTTCAAGGAAGTAATTGTGATCCTTATAGATATTTTAAATAAGTTGATTAAACACAATTGTAGACTGGGGACTATTGAAATAATCAAAAATTTTGAAGAAATTAACAAAAATAAAGTAGAATAAAGAAGGTTATGACTGCTTTGAATCTACCAATGTCACCAGCAATGAGGGACTTGTAGATGCTACATATGCCTTTTCTGGGAGTTTCAACTTCTGCATTAGCCGAAGCTTCCTTGCCAATCACCATAAAAGGTTGAAGCAACTAGACAGGTTTTTCTGGAATAAATCGATGCTCTGGGTCTTTTAAGAATGTAAGGCTTCTCAAACAATCTTCAATGCAAATTAATATTTTTTTGCAAATGTAAAATTTAAAAAAAACCTAGGAAAATTTGAATTGGCCAATTGCATTTGAGAGAAAAAAAATAAGAAAATGAAAAAAATAGCAATATTAAAAAGCTTAAGCTTTAAACTTTGGAATAGGTAAAAAATTTCCCATTGACACAAAAGTCAATGCAAAATTAATAGGTAAAAGAGCTACATGAAAACATTAGTTTCCTGCCTATAAATAGGCAGGGACTAATAATTGGAATAATTGTTTCATGGGAAATGTGAAGTTTTTTATTAAAGAAGTATTTGGTTTAATTATAGAATTAATGAGTTATTGATTTAATTATGAGGAATATGAACTAATGAATTTTATAGTGATTAATGTTCAAGGATAAATAGTGTTATATACTAGCATGATAATCTAGATGATTGAGTTAGTTAAATGTTATTTTTGAATAAATATAAGTATGGCTAATTTCTTCTTATGTTAGCAAATGCAAGAGATCTCCCTTGTGAAGGGAGGGAGAGTATAATTAGAGAGAAAAAGGGAAGGTCAGAATTTCCATCTAAGAGGAACCTATAGCTAAGTATCTTGGTCATTGAGTTAAGGTTTTGTTGATCTTTAGTCTCCTATTGTCATGATGGGTTTAGAGGTCGTATCCTTATCCTTGTTTAACTAAAAGAATGTATCTTTAATTGACCATAATGGGAGTTACATTGATATATATATATATATATATATATATATATATATATATATATATATATATATATATATATATATATATATATATATATATATATATATATATATATATATATATATATATATATATATATATATATATATATATATATATATATATATATATATATATATATATATATATATATATATATATATATATATATATATATATATATATATATATATATATATATATATATATATATATATATTGAGACATGCATAATGCACATATCTTCTTAATAATTAATAACCTTGATTTTGATTTGAATTCATATTTTTCAATCATGAATTAAATGTTCAATAAATCTTCTTATAAGTAATTAAACTCAAGCTTGTAGTAAATACTACTCTCAATCAACCATTCTCGCATCATGCATATACATATATGTACTCTAAGAATACAAATATATATATAAGGAAATGGAACCCAAGGATTCAAATTCTTTCAGGATTAGGACAACAATAGTTGCTAGAGCCGAACTACCTTGTTCTATGCAACACCACTAATATCTTTGTAGTTACATACTAATTGTTCTTTATTGGTTCAAAGTTGTGAAGGTTGTCGTCAGTGTCCTTTGTAGAAAGCATTCTGGCAGGTTTTGAAAAAAGAATAGCAATAAGGAAAGCATAAGGGGAAAGGGATCTGAGGGTTCATCTACCATTTGTTTTTCATTGTCTCTTCTCTATAAGAGCGATATCCATCTATTGGGAGATACTCTTTTTCTTGGAATGGGGAAGAAGAAATCATCATTGTTAGGGGAAGGGACGATGGATCATCCATACAGTGATTGATTTGTTAGTTAATCCATTTTCATGTGAAGGTAGTTAAATAGATATATTGTATTATCTTTTACTTGTAGTTACTTAAACAAACTTGGCAGTTATCATGTTCATGTGAAAATGAAGGGAATGTTTTTCTGTTAGTGTTGGTCAAAAGAAAATTTATTTCCTATGAATTTTTCACTTCTTGTTATTATTACTTGGTGGTTAGTTTTAGCATGTGACACCTACAATAGGCAATGACATGTAGAAAGGTCTTTTAGCAAGGCAATTATGCTAATCCCTGTAACTGAACAAGAAAAATGGAATCCAAGTAGATCTTTGTGATAAGGACTTTTGTCCAAGTGTATACCCAAATCTGTTCAATATTCAAGCTGTTGCTTTACTGTGTTCAATATACAGGAAAAAAAATTAACAAAGTTGCAGGCTATCTATGTAGTATACACAAGCCATTATCATCTGACATTAAATGAAAGCTGTAGTCTTATTTCTTCTACCTGAAAACCACCCTAATTTTATGCCTGAAGATATACATATTGGGTTGGCACACATTATCAATATAATGATAATAATATAGAAAATCTGCAACAAATTCCAAAAAGCTATTTTTTAATTAAAGAATTACAAGAACCATGAAATTTGAACTCCTTCCTTAGTCAAAAGACCGAAGAACAATTTACAATGCATATAATGTGAAGCCATAATGAGAATGATAACAAGAAGATATTTATAGGATTTTTTAAATTAAGTATACAATAGGAGTAGCATCTAATGGAGCCATCACATTTAATTTTTCTAATAGAAATACCCTACAAAACCAAGTTAGTGCCTCCTGCAGGGATAAGCTTGTATGGAAACTTAAGTGTAGGGTGCTCTTTTAGATCAAAATGTTTTTTTCTTCTGTATGTTGGTGGTTAAATTAAATAGCATAATATCATTTATGCCTTCATTATTGAATTCCTTTTGAACATAATGACTTGGACTGAATTCAACAATAGCAATTGAGAATGTAGCTATGAATTCAAAAGAAGTTGATCAAGCGGAACAAAAAAATTTAGAGAATGAGAATTGGCATATAAAGAAATGCATTTAAAGTAGTTAATTCAATTCTGCCTACCGCCGATGGTTTTGATAAAAATGATCTAGCTGGTAATATATATAAATTGGAGCCTTCATATGCTTTTTAACCTGTACAAAGAAATATAGCATTATTACTTAATTGAGCTTCATATATCCATCTAAATGCCTTAAATAGCACCTTCCTTCTAATAAATTTGGTATATATCCTGTTAGATCATGCAATAGGCATGTAATGGGAATATTTAAATATCTTTGTCTTCAAAAGATATGGTATACTAATGCATTGCATACACTAAGCATATTCTCAAAATTAAAAGATAAAACAAGTATAGAAAATGTATGATTTATCAAAAGCTATTCAAAATGGTCTTACTACCACAATAAATATAAAGCATAAAGAGGTCTAGAAATTAAATTGAACGTCTTTAACATGCAATACATAACTACATAGTGATAATCTATGCAAGAATAAATAACTGCATATTAATGACCTCTCTGACTTTATACAATGCATTCATTTTAATAGTACAATATGCAGTACACCCTTGGGTAGGGATAGGAGAATTTGGTGTTGATATTGTGGCGACTGATCATGTAGTGGGTGTTGATATTGTGGCGACCTCTCATGTAAAACCCTAAAATGGCTGATTTTAGAGGTTGCCCTAAAATGTTGTTATAAGCGACTGAGATGCATAATGCATTATAATGTTGATATACTATTCTGCTAGATAATAAGAAAGGGGAAGCTGTGTAGGTGGATGTAGCCTAGGTTTTGGGTGAACCATGTTAAATCTGTGTGTTATCTGTGTTTAGATTGCTTTCTTCTTTTATTTCTACATATAACTGTTTAACTTTATATTGTTCTGGATCTGTCAATCCCTAACAATTGGTATCAGAGCGAGGTTTTGTGCTGTAGATTGCCAGGACTTTCAGATTTGAGTGGGAGCAATGGAGGATTCCAAATTCAAGGTTGAAAAATTCAACGGCTAGAATTTTTAGCTATGGAAAATGCAGATGGAGGATTATCTGTATCAAAAAGATCTGTGGCGGCCATTAGAAGGAAAGACAAAGAAACTGGCTGCATAGTCAGAGGAAGATTAGGATATTTTGGATAGAAAGGCACTAGGATCTATTTGTTTATGCCTTGCACCGTCTGTAACATTCAACATATCAAAGGCAAAAACAATCGTAGATCTAATGCAAACATTAGCTTAGTTGTACAAGAAACCCTCAACTTCGAATAAGGTATTTCTTATGAAGCATTTATTTAATATGAAAATGGGTGAGGGAGGATGTGTATCGAATCATTTAATTGAGTTTAATATAGTTACTAGTCAACTGTCATCGGTAAATATTTCCTTTGATGATGAGGTTAGGGCTCTCTTAATTTTATGCTCTTTGCTAGAAATCTGGAATAGCTTGGTTATGGTTGTAAGTAACATTGTCTCTAGTTCAAATACTTTGAAATTTGATGATGTTGTTGGTGTTATCCTAAGCGAGGAAATGTGACAGAAAAGCACAGTTGAAGCTTCAACCTCATCAAGTTCTGCTCTAAATGTAGAGAACAAAGGAAGAGCAAGGGAAAGAGGAAAAGGCCCTTTGATAAGTCATGAGGGAAGTCAAAGAAAGGGCACTCTCAATCTAAAGGAAAGAAAGATTGCTGGTATTGTGGAAAGCCTGGTCACCTGAAGAAAGACTGTTGGGCTCGTAAAAATAAACAAGGAGATGGAAATGAAGATGACAGTAAGGAAGCTAATGTTGCAAGTAATACTTTACAAGATGCTTTAATCTTATGTTTGGATAATGGTAATGATTCATGGGTAATAGATTATGGGGCTTCATTCCATACTACACCCCATAGAAAATATTTTCAAGATTATGTTTAAGGTGATTTTGGACAGGTATATTTGGGTGATGATGAGCCCTGTCCTATTGTCGGAAAGGGGAAGATAAAGATAAAGTTACCAAATGGAAATGACTGGATACTGCAAGAGGTAAGGCATATTCCTAATTTAAGAAGAAATTTAATTTCTACAAGACAACTAGGTAGTGAAGGATGCATAGTCATGTTTACAGAAAATGTCTGGAAAGTCTCTAAAGGTTCATTAGTAGTAGCTAAAGGTGCAAAGGTAGGCACATTATATATGTGTACTGGTAACACTTATTCTACTTTAGCTACTACTGATAATATTAATGCAAGGAAAACTACTATAGATGTTGCAAGAACATATTCAAAAATGTGGCACCATAGGCTTGGGCACATGAGTGAGAAAGGGATGAAAATCCTTCACTCTAAAAATCTGTTGCCAGGGTTGAAAAATATTGATTTAGAGTTATATGAAAATTGTGTTTATGGTAAACAGAAAAGAGTCAAATTTCAGAGAGTTGGGAAAGAAAAGAAGAGTGAGAAGTTAGAGCTAGTGCATTCAGATGTATGGGGATTGGCTCAGGTATCATCTCTTGGTGGCTCTCATTATTATGTTATTTTTATAGATGATTCAACTAGGAAAACATGGGTATATTTTCTGAAACAAAAATCTGATGTTTTTGAAACATTTAAGAAATGGAAAGCTTTGGCTAAGAATGAGACAGGAAAGAAGTTGAAGTGTCTCAGATCTGATAATGGAGGTGAGTATTACAGCACAACCTTTGAAGATTACTATTCTATCAATGGAATTAGATGGCAGAAGACAGTTCCAGGAACCCCACAAGAAAATGGTGTGTCAAAAAGAATGAACAGGACAATCATGGAACATGCAAGGAGCATGAGATTGCATGTTGGACTACCCCTTCATTTCTGGGTAGATGTTCTAAACACTGTTGTCTATCTGATAAACAAAGGACCTTCAACTCCTTTGGATGGTGGTATTCTAGAGGAAGCATGGACTGGTAAAAAGGTAAATTATTCATTTCTAAAAACCTTTGGTTGTGAAGCCTTTATCCATGTTGATAAAGAAAATAGGACCAAGCTTGATGCTAAATCTCTAAAATGTACCTTCATTGGATATGGAGTAGATGACTATGGTTATCGGTTATGGGATTTTGAAAATCTTAAAATAATTAGAAGTAGAGATGTTATATTCGATGAGAAGGTCATGTATAAAGAACAACTACAGGAAAAGAAGCATGAATAGGTCAATCAAGAATATGTGGTGTTGGATGAGATTCCTGAAAATGAAATGCCATTGATACCTGATGCTCAAGAACAATAGGTTATCCCACAAACTCCTGTAAGTGTTAGACGTTCTACAAGGTCAAGTAGACCTCCTGAAAGGTTTTCTCCTTCTTTGTATTCTATTTTATTGACTAATTCTGGTGAACCAAAAGAATATGAAGAAGCAATGCAGGTGGATGCCAAACAACAGTGGAAGTTGGTCATGAAAGAGGAGATGGACTCTTTGTTGAATAATAAGACTTGGGACTTAGTCCCTTTACCTGAAGGAAAAAGAGCCTTGCCTAACAAATGGGTTTATAGGATAAAGGAGGAAGATGGAGGAAAGAAAAGGTATAAGGCCAGACTTGTGGTAAAAGGTTTTGCATAGAAAAAGGGTATGGATTTTGATGAAATATTCTCCCCTATTGTAAAAATGACTTTAATTAGAACTATAATAAGTCTTGTGGCTGTAGATGACTTGCATCTTGAACAACTAGATGTCAAAACAACTTTTCTCTATGGAGATCTGGAGGAGGAAATTTACATGCAGCAGCCAGAGGGATATGAGGTCAAGGGTAAGGATAATTTGGTGTGCAAGTTAAGGAAGAGTCTGTATGGCCTAAAGTAGGCACCCTGACAATGGTATTTAAAATTTGATAGTTTCATGGCTGAACAAGGTTACCAAAGATGTCATTCTGATCACTGTGTATATTTTAAGAGATTGGATAATGGGAGTTACATTATCCTATTACTCTATGTTGATGACATGCTTGTTGCTGGGTCTAATATGCAACAAATAAATGACCTTAAACAGAAATTAGCAAGGTCATTTTCTATGAAGGATTTGGGTGCTGCTAAGCAAATCCTTGGTATGAGGATTACATGGGACAGGAAAAATAGAACCTTGAATTTGTCCCAAAGTGAGTATATAAAGAAGGTGTTAAAAAGATTTAATATGTAGTCCTGATGCAAAAGCAATCAGTACACCTTTGGCTAGTCATTTCAAATTGACTAAGGAAATGTGCCCAAAGGCAAAAGAAGAG
This sequence comes from Chamaecyparis obtusa, assembly GCA_027943335.1. Taxonomy (NCBI): domain Eukaryota; kingdom Viridiplantae; phylum Streptophyta; class Pinopsida; order Cupressales; family Cupressaceae; genus Chamaecyparis; species Chamaecyparis obtusa. The sequence goes on from BSBK01003191.1 coordinate 101,088, forward strand.
GTAGATAAAATGTCTAACATCCCATATTCATCAGCTATTGGCAGTCTGATGTATGTAATGGTATGCACACGACCATATATTGCTCATGTAGTGGGAGTTGTCAGCAGGTATATGAGGAATCCGAGTATGGAACATTGGAATGCTGTCAAATGGATTCTTCGATATTTGAGAGCTACTACTACAAAGGCATTATGTTTCATAGGATCTAGTTTTGCTCTGAGTGGATTTGTTGACTCTAATCTAGCAAGAGATATTGATACAAGGAGGAGTACTACAAGGTATGTTTTCACTGTAGGGGGTACTGCAGTCAGTTGGATTTCTAGATTGCAGAAGGTTAATGCACTTTCAACCACTGAAGCTAAGTATGTAGCTGCTATGGAGGCTAGCAAGGAGATGATTTGGTTACAATGTTTTCTAGAGGAATTGGGTCAAAAGTAGGAAGATCACCTGTTGTACAGTGATAGCCAGAGTGCCATTCATCTTGCAAAGAATTTTGCTTTTCATTCAAGGACAAAGCACATACAGCTCAAGTACCATTTTATAAGGTCTATTTTGGAGGATGGCTAATTAAGGCTTGAGAAGATTCACACAAGTGACAATCCTGAAAACATGTTCACGAAGGAAGTCCCCAAGGAGAAGCTGGTTTCTTGCTCAGCTTCTATTGGGCTTCTTGACTGATGATCATGGAGTTAATACACAACCAAGTCTTTTATCTAGTGGCAGTTGCACATACTACATTGTCATCTGGATTCAACCTCCAAGTGGGAGATTGTTCTGGTGTGGAGCCTGATCAGTCTCCAAGTGGGAGATTGTTGATATTGTGGCGACTGTTTAACTTTATATTGTTATGGATCTGTCAATCCCTAACATTTGGTACAACATGGGTTAAAATCATGGCTTCTATAATGTCCCCTTTTGTCCAAGAGATCACCTATAGGAGATTACAAGCCATAGGCTAATTGGATTTATTTAAGGGAATAAATTAATTAATTAAATTTTAAATAGTCCTAAGCCCTATGGGATTATTTAAATTTAATTAATTAGCAGCTAGACATGTTTTATTTTATAAAGTGATTTTATAATAATGTCAATGATAAATTATAATGTAAAGTTACTTTTGAGGGGAAAAAAGTAAATTAAAAGAGAAAAAAATAAAGTATTACTTTCAAAAAGGAAAAACATTATAAAAGGTGGAAAAGGTGAAATGAGGATTCATTCTTAACTTGTTATTTTCAAAGGAACTTTTCCTTGAGAGCTTGAGAGTTTCAACTTGTAGGTTCAATAAACCCTATGATGGAAACCGTAGAGATTTTGACTTTTTGGACGAGAGCCCAGAGTAGCCCACTTGATGAATTCATGTCAAGATTCATAGTTGCACATCTTTGATCAATTTTCATGGAGATTCATTGATCTATCTTGAAGAACTTCAGAGGGTTTGTTATCTTATGTATGGAGGGATTCTAGGTATGTGTTACATGATGACATTTTGCATTTTCTGATTTGTAACAGTAGTAGGTGTTTGTAACAAGCAATACATTAATATATCACAAGAATACCCATTGGCTAACTTTGATTCTTTGTATTTCATCAAATTAGTTTTCTTGAAAAATTTATATCGTTTATCTTGCATGTTCAATCTGCATGTTTGCATGTTGCAATATTACATTACATGATGAAGCAAAACATGAGCAAAAATCAAAATAAAAATCAGATTTGAAGCATAATCAAAGTCTTGGATATTTCAGTGGTATCAGAGCTAGTGATTTTGCCAGCTTATTAGTTTTTTAGTAGTGCATGTTAGCTTTTGCAATTTCATATGTGTCGGATGTTATTGCATCTCAATTTGGTGAATACCCAGATGATTGCATCTTAGTTTAGGAACAGTTTATGAAGGTTACCATTGCATGTTATTTGCGAATAGTCCTTGTTAGTAGATTTGTGTCGCATGACAGTTTGGTGGATACTTAGATGGTTGCATGTTATTTTTAAATCTGTTTAATGATGTGGGTTTCTTTTGCATGACATTTTCAAGCAATACATTTTTTTGGATTTAATTGCATGACAATTTTGATCAGTTCCAAAAGGTCAGTTTACTTTGCATGTTAGTATTTTGACTCATGTGTGATAGTGAATGAACTCAAAGGCAAGGAAACAAATTCAATGTTTATTTCAGACATCTACAACAAGGGTATAAAAGGTTGCATCAATGGCTCAATTAAAGATGGGAGATTGATATCTACTTTCCTTATTGCCTCACCAACTAAAGAAAGGGATAGAAAAAATAGTGAAAGTCCACAAAAAAGAAAATACACAAACCTCCTAGATTAATTTGGGATGCTAGAATTTCAAGGACAAGTATCCAAGTCTAGTTAGTGATGGAATGGAGATTGCTTGAGGACAAGCAATCATTTGGAAAGGTGTAACGTCCCCAATTTTGTGAGCTTCAACTTTCAGAAGATTAGCCTATTTCTTGACCCTCATAGGCTAGTGCAGTTGTTTAGAGGATCTCAGTTGGTCGAGCCAGAGGCTATTATCCCACTTCAATGGTTAGGGATGTTTAGGATTGCTCTTTGTTTGAGTTAGATTGCCACACTTACTATTTATAATAAGTGTCTATTTTAGGAAAGTCAAGGTTTCTATCTTTAGAAGGGTGCTTGAATAGCTTGGTGGCAATGTTGAGATTCATTATCATTGACGGGAACAATTATTTAGAGACTTACTATGCATAGTGATTGATTCATTCATCAGTTGGCTCCGTTTGAGGGACTTACTATTTATAGTAAGTCAAATATGCCCATGTTGCTTTATTTGGTAGTGCATCTGGACTCAAAAAATGACACATTAACTATTATCATTATAAATATAAAGTTCCATGAAATTTTTTTAAAATTATAATACCATTGGAAAGAACATTATGTTGATTTCTACAACTTGATGGCAAGTTAGTTTCCATTATTTTCAAAAATAAGTCTTAGAAAAACTCTTATAGAGAGCCACTGTGAATTTAGTATTGGTATAGGAGAATGGCTCATCCAGTGTCTAGACAAGATTTAGATTCACATAAAGATGAAATGGCTGAAGTAGCTGCTCATGCAATGGAAGACTAGAGGGATTTGGTTGCATATTTTTGTAAGTTTCTAAAGCTTCCTCCCCAAATTCTGTTACATATTATTATAAAATTTCAGAACTGGATAAGCTCAATTGTAACTCTACAATCTAATCAGGTCAATATATTATCTCTAAAATAAGAACATTGCTTAAAAGAAATGATTTTTGCAGACCAATTCATTTCCTGACATATCTCTCTAAACTATTCAAAACTCTTATTAGTATGCTCTTCCAAACTTCGAGCAATAAAAATAATTATAACTATAATTCGAAATAAAATTAGCAAGACAATAAAATGCATAGCTAACGCTTTATTTTTTCTATTACCTTACCACCTGTGCATTTTAGCCTAAGTGAAAACCCACGTAGAAGATGTACAAACAGCTTCACAAACTTATAACAGCAAGATGAAAATGGTTTAAAATATTCTCCCCTTCAAAAGTTTATAATTTCTCATAGTTGAAATTTACATAAATCAAATGATAGCCCCCAAAAAATTGTGTTTTAAGATAACCTCTTTGAACACTTCAAATCTTCTATCCACCGTCCATTCCCATTTGTTGCCCAGTTTCTCTGACCTCTTCCTACAAATTGAGCCTGAAATTGAGCACGAATATAACTTAGGGGAACAATGAAGGAGAGGACGCGTTTGTAAAGGATATCCTGAATGGGAGATCAGAGCCAGTTGGCAAAGGAGCAATGGCCGCCGAGACTTTGCATTTGTTGAGGATGGCATTTGAGTACCAATATTCTCACAAGTCGAGGATCATAGACAATTCCAAGTTTCTACTACTCACATAAAAGCAAAGTGCTTAAGTATTAATGGATTATGATGTGATCCGAAATATTGATGCTTAAAAACACACAATAGAATTCAGAAATACATATAATTATACATAAATATTACTTAAATACTCTTACAAAAAACACACAATCGAATTCAGAAATACATATAATTATACATAAATATTACTTAAATACCCTTACAATTTCCGTTATGTTTGATTGGTTCAAAAGCATACCATGGAGTACATTTTTTAACCAAGGGATAAGAAGGCTGCTCCATAATTTCCTCCTAAAGGCTATTTTTTCCAATATGATTTATTCGAATATCTCGTTCAATATGATTCTGATTTTCTTTTCTGACTTTCGGCGGTACAAGTTGAGAGAATTTTTAATTTCAAATTTTTTTTGAGAGCCTTCGCTTATCAAATTTATTTTGAACTTCTACTGATTATCAAATTTTGTTTGAACTTTTATTTTCTTTTTATTAGTGCTTGTGGTAAGGCAATATTATCGTATTTACTTGTATTCTATTAATTTATTTATTTATACCAATCACAATAATTTACTATAAAAAAATTTCAAAATAAACATACTTCTATCAAAGTTAAAATTTATAATTCTTTATTTTTTATTTTAAATAATTTATTTATCTCCAATATCATTGGTTCAAATGAATATGTCTTATAAAGTGACTTTTAAAGGGATACACAAAATCATTCCATGAGAAAGATTTGTTTCTGAATAGAAACTTCTATTTTATAACAATGGTTTTTTTGCATAGAAACTTCTACTTTTTGAAAGCTTATTCTATAGATGACAATGCTTTTCTGCAGCATTATACAATGAAGCTCTTCTTTAAAAGCCTATGGAGAACTTTCATTTTTTATTTATTAGATGCCATCAAGTTGTGTAGACATCTTGGGTTGGGCCTTTTCACCCAATTAATATCCAATGAATTTTGATTAACATCCAAATTAATATCCAATGAATTTTGATTAACACTTAGCTTAAATGTTGCAATTCTAATGTAAAATTATTAATTTATTTAAAATATTTTTGATAAGTCAATATAAATTATCTATTATGCTAAATCATTTTTCTCATTTATCTTATTTTTAAAAATGAAATATTGTAATTCTCACTAGTACTATAACATTATAAAACGTAACGACATTTTAATTTTGTTGTATCTACATTGTTTTCTTTTCTTAATATAATTTTTTTCTCCAAATAAAAAATATTTGCATAAGAGATTATTATTTTTAAAATATCATTATTTTAATATTATATTGACATGTAATCACACAACAAAATGCCTCTTGAAATTAATAAAAAATTTAACATTTGGTGGCTAAATGTAGTGGCTAATCTCTCTAAAACAAACTCACTTTGAAAGTGTATTTTCTATTAACTCTTTGTTATTTTTAATCCAACAATGAAGTACTTTTAAGAATATTTTAATCGACTAATAAAATTCTCATTCATTAATTACAAGAGATTGAATAAATTTCCTCTTTTTTTTAATCTTTTACAAGATAATTTTATTGATATAACAGGAATTTACATAGGGCAACCAACCAAAATGGAATTCCTCACTATGGAATTCGCCAAAATCTACAGTTCAAACAATAGCTACAGAAGAACATCCATAATACATTTTTTAACATTACAATCACAAAGAAAGACAATTATGGATCCTTAGATGATATTACAAAAGGATGAAACCAAACATCCTCCAAGCAAGCAAAAGATAAACCAGAACTCTAAGCACCAAAAATTGGAGGGAACAACATTCAAAGTAAGTAGAGTTTCCCAAAAACAAAATAATGCAGCACCCATAAGCCTCAAAGGGCATAATAAACTGTAAAGGCCCTCAACCATCATAACATTTTAAACATAGTTTAAACCAGTAACCCCAAACGGCACACCAAAAACTCCAAGAGGGAACAAAAAACCACCAAAACATCAAGCATTCATCATCAAGGTTTCAACCACAGGACCAACAAAAACCAACCTGAACACCAAGAAAAACCTCCTGGAAGCCATCAAACCTTCCCCTTGGAATTATGTTGCATCTGCCCTCGTTTCTTTCTTGGCACGTTCACATAGATTGCAGAGACCGTAGCTCCAGACACAACCTTAGCCTTTTGCAATTCCTGCTTCAAAAGATGCCATTTCCGCTCAATGTTCACACAAAAGGCTACCTTATCAACCTTTCCCCTCCAGCGCACAAACAGAACCCTGCCAAAGAGTCGACCTTCTTCCTCATCCTCAAAACACTTTGTGTAGTTAAAACCCACACCAGGGTAGGCCCATTCCAAGATAGAGTCTAGACCCACCAACAATTCTTTGTCAAACAAATCTTCTATTACTACCTTCATAATGTCCTCCTTCTCCCCAACCTAAAGAGCCCACGCTATCACCATTGAAATGACATCAACATTAGCCCTCCTCTTCAAATGAAACTCCTAAAACTGAATGCCAGGAACTGCAATAGCCGTCATGGCCACTGCATCCACCTTGAAGTTTAATAAACCCCTCATCCATTCCAAACTAACTGGGTCTTTAAAAGCTTTTTGCTTCTTAGCGGTGTCGACTGTGAAGGTGGCCTCCATGTCTACAACCTACAAAATAAAACTAGTGACCAAACACAAAACACAACCATAGCATAATGCAAAATAATCTTGATAAAGGCACCAATACATGAAGACATCCCATCAAAGTAGGTATGTTCCATACACATGTGCCGCCTTACACCAACACTTACTCTACCCTCATGAAAGCACCACCAGCTTCAGTCCTTTCAAAGAAAATTAAATCATTTCCAAACAAGTCGAACATAGAGAGAAAAGAACACCCTATGCAGACATCATGAGAAGCAAAGGCAAAGAAACCCAACGGTCATCATGGACAAAAGAAAAAAGCCTAACCGCTCATAAAGAGCTTTTAACTTACATAAAAATAAAAAAACTCAAGCATCTAACTCCCAATTGTAAGAATCATCAAAATATAACTCCTCAGACTCCAAACCAATTGCCCATTTGGATAAAACGTCAACCTCCAAATTACCTTCCTGCTTAATATGACTAATTTTAAAGTCATCAAAGGACAAAAGCATCTTGTTGATCTATCTAGAATAGTATTATTCAAATGCCATGCCTTGATCCCTTTATTTATGATAGCATTGACAATAACCATAGAATCACCTTCTAAATGGATGTTCTTGACTTTAAGTTTCTGACCTAACCTCACAGCAAGGTGAGCGACACCAACTTCAGCTTCATTGTTAGTTCCTAGCTTCAATTTTTGGGCTACAAAGGCAATAACATCCCCTCTGCAATTTCTAGCTATCACACCTGCCCCCGATGGTCCCGAGTTGCCCCTAGAAACAAATTTCCTCTTTTTAATACTATTGGATATTATAATAGAATTATAGAGTTTATGATAATCAAAATTATGAAAAAATTTCTTTAATCAATTGATCAAGTATGTATTACAATAATTATAGCTACAATTCTAAGTATCATAATCATTATTAAAAATTATTGTTGTTAAGATTCTCACCACCCTTTTAAAGTGCAAGCAATAACTATTGTAATATTACAACTATAGGCAACATTATAAATACAATTACAACTTTAAATAATAAATTGCTATGGTAAAGATTGAGCCAAATACAAGGCATTTCTCTTGGACTATTACAATTATAGCTGCTATTTAAGTATAATTACAAATTACAAATTCAATAATATTGTACTATTATTTTTTCACATTCATGAATCTCTATAGTCTATAACAGCAAGTACTCGCCACTACATGGCATTTGTTTGGTATTTGCATTATAGTGCTCATGGAACATCTTCCTCGAACTTGTCAATTGTTGATTTTCAATGTTGACATTTCCTTTGCTTGTTAAAAGTTTCTTATCTGATCAAAGCATTTTTTTATTCCCATGAAGATGATGCTAATTAAGTATTTGAATTTTGCATTGGTTGAATCAAATGTCTTCTCCTTTAGTTATTTAAACTTATTTTGTTTCCTTTATTATGTAGGAAAAAGAAGTCATCTTTGTTTATAGTACTTTGATTTTAGTTTTGTTAGTTCCTTCTAAAAATTAATCAAATCTAATGGATTTTCCTTAGTTTAGATAATTGTGTATTAGTAAGTTTCAGATTTTAAAGATTGAGATTAGATGCATATATATATCATTTGATTTGATTTTAGTTTAAAAATCTGAAGTAGGTAATACTCTTTTTAAAATGAAATTAGTATGGTAGAGTATTAATGATTAGTTACTAAATGAATTAAATAATTTGCAATAGATATTTTCAATAGATTAGTTAATTAACTTATTTCTTTTTAGCAATTTATAGTAGATAATATAATTTGAAATGTTAAATAAAGTATATTTCTATTTCATAAAATATTATTTAGTAATAAAAATTTGGTTCAAATAATGGTTCAAATAATTTTAGTGATTGTTTTTTAAGGAAAGCAATGATAAATTGATTTTGATTTAATATTATGTTTTGACTAAGTATTTATAAATTGTTTAAGAAATTACAAAACTAATTTTACTCCTTCAAAAATCAAATCTCCTATCAACTCATTGTTGCATGCACAAAAGTATGTGATTGCTAGTATAGTTATATTTTAAAGTATATGTAAGATGAACTACAACTAATTTATTTATAAACAATAAAATAATAGTGTATAAAATTATTTAACAATAAGAATTATGAATTTAAAAAGTAAAAGGATGATAAAATTGCTAAAATTTAAAATAATAATGAGATCAATGTATAAAAATATTTTCATGATTTTTTTTTTAAATTTTCAATTTTACATTTTGGCTAGATGAGATCTTGAATGGCTTTAGCTTGAGATCTTGATTACTCCTTGAATGTTTGAAGACTTGATTTCTCTTTGATCACAATGGATGCCTTGTAATTTCTTGTATATGATTGATGGATGCAAAATGAGGAAAGATATAGGGTTTGTATACTTTACCCCTCATTTTGTGATTCAAAACTAAGCAAAAACCTAATATCAGGCCTCGAGCCCAATTTGGTGCAATTTTAAAGGGTGCATAACATTTGGAATGTTCTGCACCTAGGTGCATAACGTTTGAAATACCTTGCACCTAGGTGCAGAACATTTGAAATGTCTTGCACCTTGAAAACATGTTCCCAAAATAGAACCAGAGTGTCAGGATGACAAATAGAGGCCATGTTTTGGATTACAGGTTGTTGGGATCAAGAAAAATGGGCAAAAAGACCTCAAAATCACCAAAGAGAGGCTATAGGTCTTGATTAGAGCCACTTATAATGGGTGCTAACTTCTTAGGATGATACACCCTTAAACATTTTTTGTAAAATAAATACTCCTTAATCCATAATTTTAAATTGAAAAATATTGGTTTTGTGTATTGGATTCCTTGTTTGTCCATAGATCAAAGGAGAAAGGCAACACGAAGGAAAAGAAGAAAGATAAAGGTATATACAAGGATAGAAGGAGATCTAAATCTCTCTATAAATCCACCTTGACATATTAAAATTTGATAAGGAAAGTCCCATACAAAAGGATTAAAAAGATTTAACTATAAATACAATAATAGATAAAATTATGATAGGAATTCTATAATTTCTCCTGATGATTTTGATGCATTTGTTGCAACCTTGGCTGTGTATTAAAATCAAAGGAGAAATTTGCATATATAAAGCTTTTTAGCTAAGTTAGTTGAAGTAGGTATTTTCCAATAGAAAACTTGATCTATAAAAGTTTAAATATGTAATGTCACAACAACACGAATGAGATACATAATAAACATGTGAGTTTTGTAGTCCTATATTCATGAAAGGGAGATGATACATAATTATAAATAATATAGTAGAAGATAAAGATCATGTGATGAACAAAAATCCAATATCCATTGGATTATCTAAAGAAACCCAAGAGTACAACCAAGTTAGGCTGACTAATGTGAAGGGATATTGCAATCAAAAGACTAGTTTAAAAACTATGGAATGAATTATACTTATATATGATATATTTCTAATAAATATTTCCACTATATATTACTATGTAATTTTTATATGTTGTCCTTCTCATGTGGTCAAGGTTGTGCTAGATGTAAAATTCATATGGTGCCAATTAGCTATCATGATCTTATGAAGTAGAGATGAGCATTTTTTGGATATATGTGGAGCTAAAGTGATCATATTATTTTAGGTACATGTGTTTCCTAATTGAAAGACATTCACCATGCTAAGAGGTTGATTTAGAAGTTATAACTACTATTGTTAAAGTTAAAATAAAGTCTTCAAGTCATGTGACATCAATAGAGCATGCGTGCATAACTATCTTGCACTATGTTGCTGAATAGGATGAAATCGGGTTCACCCTAAAATGTATGGGGGAAATATGAGATCTACTTCTAAATCCAAATTCCCAAAGGAGAGATTCAAATTGATCAACCAAAAGGTTAATACACAATCGAATCAATCTATAGAGAATATGAAAGAGGAAGAAAACCTTATATTTCCCTATAAAGGAGTTGTGCTTGAAATTTGAAATAATTGAAAAGGAAATACTAACCTCAAAATAGGGCAGATCTGGAAAATGCTGATTTCTAATGTCTGTGTGCAGTTTCAGGCAATTCTGCAACCTGTTTTGGACTGGAAATGTCGAGGTGAAGAAAACCCATAAAACTTTTATCTTTTTGATAGCAGGTAGTCTTTGAGCCCGATAAAAGGTCAAAGGTTACATTAATATTTTGAAGGTCGACTTTGACTTTGTTCATAGGTCTCGAAAGTACATCGAAAAGGGTATCCAAATCTAAGCTTAGATCTGAAGTTCCGCACCTGTACCTACAAGAAAAAGAGGGTTTTTGTTGTTTGTTTAAGGGGTTTGCCTTGGTCAAACCCCGGTTTGGAATCAACCTTAATATTGAAATTGAAATGAGAATGCTAGCAAGTAGTAGAAGTAGATCTAACAACAAAGCTATGTAATTCAATAGATATGCAATTGTATCTGAAATGTAAACAAGTATATTGATATGAAAGCTTGAACACAACAATGGCAAATGTAAATCAAAACCATAAATGTAAATCCAAAACCTCCATGATTGTATGCTTGGAATCCACCTCGAGGGAAGAATGATCAGATCTTGAAGATGAATCAAAGGATTTTGAAGGAAGATCACACCACCATGATGGCTAGATCTAGGGTTTAAATGATGAATCTTGAATGCTTGAACCAAATCCCTTCAAAGGCTTGAATACTTGAATCCTTGATCTTCAATGGAGAACTTGAATGGAGAAGAGGGCTTGAATGCTTCCTTGAATGGATGCTTGCTTGAAAGAGAACTTGATGGCTTGTGAATATCTCCTTGAGAGCTCTTTGATCACCAAATTGCTTGGTGAATAATAGATGATCTCACAAAACTTGATGATGAAAATGAGAGAGGAAGGCTTCCTTTTATAGTGATCTAGGGCACAAACCTCTAAAGAAGGTTGACATTGGGGAATTAAATCCCAATTAACCTTAAACCCTAGAAATGGACCCATATTAAATACAATTTAAGGATTTACCATTCCAAAACCCAAAATGGTCGACCCGGAAGCGGGAAAACAAATATTTCTGAAACTCAACACCCAGAAATCATGGGAACCTAAAATTTGAAATCTGGGTCAAGGACGAGGTAGACCCTGCCCTAGGTTAGGGCTGAGGTCATCCTTGACCTAGGTTATGGTTGATGTTGACTTTGACCCTCAAGGTTGACTTTGACTTTGAGGTCAAAAACCTCAGGACCTCAATCCAGAGTGTTCAAAAATGCAGAAATAAAGTGAAATCAAGTGGAGAGAGAAGCAAAACGGGGGGAGAAAGCCAGATTTGAGGAAAGACCTGATCAAGGTGTTTGACATGACCCTAGACTACTTACTTGGAGGGCTAAACGCTCTTAACATGGAAGTGGTTCCATTTTAAGACGATACATTAAGCCCCCACTTTAGCAAGAGTACGGACTCAATGCAAACTCTTGGTAAAGGAGAAGAAAGAAGAGATCCTAGTGGATTCAAAATGAGATAGGATGACACTTAGTTAGGGACATAAGCCCCCAAGCTAAGAATTCTAACTCAGCATACGCGCATGAGGGTGCGAAAAGAGAAAATCGAAAGAACAAGGGTTAGTACTAAATAACCCAAATCAATTAGCATAAGAAACCTCGCTAAGAAATATTTCTCAAACTAATATCATATTTGGAAAGCTATCATAAAAGCATAAATGATTACATAAGAAAGACAAGAAAAACACTATAAATAACATAGCTTCATGATCTAGTCCTACTAGCATGAAAGCAAAAAGAGATAAAGGATAAAGTGATTACCTCACCCAGTAAGATGCCCACCTTACCGTGAATCACCTTGGAGGGAGAGCCCAATAGGTTCACCAATAAATTGTGCTTGATATTGTAATGCGTCTTCTAATGGCTTCTAGAATACCCATAGATCCACCTTCTTATATCTGTATACACCTAAAAATGGTCACCTAGACTATTAGCCCCTTTTGCTAAATCATAAATTGCTTATTCTTGATCAAATCCTAGCTCTACCATTTATTCGATTATTTTCTATGGGCTAACCATCTTATCCTAAGTCTTTATTTATTTAAAAGGAATATTTCCTCCCCTTTTAAATAAATAAAAGCCCTCACTTTTCCTCTTATCCTAAGTTGCACAAATAAAGCATTATTCTTATTTTATAAAAAGGGAAAAAGTACTTTTTGTCTCATATGGACACAAAAGTCAACTCTTATTTTCCTATTGGAGGATACTTGTGCACATGGATTGCTCCTCTTTTAAGCTCCACCGTTGATTAAATCTTTTGCCTCTTAATCTCCATGGTCCATTCCTTCTCATTTTCTATAAAAGAAGAGCTCTCTTCTTCATTCTAGATCCCCAACTTTTTATGCTAATATTATGCTGCAGGTTTTCTAGGTCATCTTGGAGCTTTTGGAGATATTCTTGCATCTAGGGTTTGAAGATTTGGAGCATTGTTGGCATTCATCTTGGATCTTCATCAACACTCTATCTTCTTGTCTTCATTCTTACATCATCATGGCTTTCTTGCTTCATAGTTAGATTTCATTTCTTGCATCTTTCATTTTCATAGCTTAGCTTGCATTGTACTTTCATTTCCATAGCTTAGCTTGCATCTTCATTCTTAGCTAGCTTGCATTGCATTGCATTTCATTCTTGATTCTTGAGGATATTGGCATTCTTGCCCTTGTCTTCATTGAATCTCCCATTGCATGGTTTACTAGCAAGGTTATTGGCTAAATAGCTCTAGCTGAGAGCATTCTTAAAAATCCTTGCACTCCATGCCTAGGGAGCTATGGATCGATTTGTGAGGCCTCATTCTTGAGTTTCCTTGCATGTAATGATCCATAGAAGTGTGACACAATTATAGCACACATTTTTGGCGCCCGCCGTGGGGCAGAGTAGATAAGCTTTGTCCCTTCTTTTTTTGCATTTTTGTCATTTTTCCGTCAATTTTTCGGCAAGTTTTTAGCGTAATTTTTGTTCTCTAATTTTTTGTCTCAGAATATCGCGCGATACTTCTCAGGTATATCACGCGATATACCTTACTATACGCGTGCGATACTTCGTGTCAGAGAAGAATCGCATGGCAGTATTGAGGTATATCGCCTGGTCTCGGGCGAAGTATCGCCTGGTGTCGGGCAAAATATCGCGCGGAATGAGAAGTATCGCCTGGTGTCGGGTGTAGTATCGCACGATACTGTGTCTGAATGTGGCAGTGAGCTATTTTTAGGCTATTTTATCTATCTTGCAAGTTTTAGGTTCTTAGCTATCTTTTTGAAATTTTTTGAAATTTCCAGCATTTTCAAATCCGTGCCTCTGGAAAATGGGTGCCCATTTTTTTTGAAATTTTGCAAATGGTATCAAAAGTTTAAGTGTGATATATCGTTGGAAAGGTCTTTCCGAGCCCAATCCAACCATGATGGTTTCATTTTCAGATTTTATCATTTGATCAATTATTTTTGCAGATTATCAGATTTTTCATGTGCTAACCATTGTGGGTCTAACAAGTTGTGGTTGTAGGTGCACTTGCTTGAGATATTTTGCCAAAAGAATGCATGTCAAAGAGGGCTACTAATGGTTTTTGTAGGGCTGCCCTAAGCATAAAAACTAAATCAAGTGCTTGTTTAATTGCTTTTTTTTTATTAAGTGCGGCATATACTAGTTGTTTCATTTCATAGGCACTTAATACTTTGTGAAAGGAATCTTGGGGTGGTAGGAGAAGTATGCTCTTCACCTTTAGGTGAATCAGAAAATCTTGACCCATCTTGAGGTTTTGGAAGCAAAGGGGTAATTGAATCTTGTTTGGTGTGTTTGGGAGAAGTTTTTGAGATAGGGGAGTATGCTCTTCACCCTTGTGGTGAATCAAAAACTTTGAACCTCAAGAATTAATCCACTCTTTGTTTAGCTTACGATCCTTTAGCGGGCCTGCTCTTGAGCAATCAAGAGGAATGACCCAAGTGGGGACAACCTTGTCATCATTTTCTTTGGTGGCGAGTGATTCCAACTCACTATAATCTCAAGGCTATCAAGGACACAAAACCTTGGTAGACATAGTACTTATCTTCGCTTGATGTGAGTAACTTGTGGGATTGTGACCATGAGGAAAGCATTAAGCAAGAATGCTTAAGGTACTCTTGAGGCCGCGAGGTCCTAGTCCTTTATGAGGAGCAAGAGGGGTGCTATGAACGGAAATCCTTACTATGAACCATTAGATAGAGGCCACCCTATTTTAGCTACTTAGCTTCTTGGTGCAAGGATTGATCCAAGTGGACTTACCCGGATCACCCCAAGACACTCACCATATGTGTTCCTTTGGTTGTGTTTTTGACACTTCCATGACAATGCCAATATCTCTTGTGGGCAACCACTTGGTGTGAGGCAAGGGAGCATCAAGTTGTGGGCCACGTTGCTAAGTAATGAGCCTTGTCCTTCTAGGTAGTAATTGCTTGAATTGTCTTCGATTGTGCTATGCCCGTGTAAACGTTCTCAACATTCAAACAAACGGTAGCATTCATAAGGTTCTCTATTTTGATATCACAAGTGCTTGTCTTGGCAAGGTTGCTTTTGCCCTTGTTTCAAGTGTTCTATGACATGTTTGATCACCTACTGTTTGCAAACTTGTCTTTTATCTGTTGTTACTGCTTGTCAAACTGAAAAATTGCACTATCCAATCTTTGAACTTGATCAAAACACTTCAAAACTGAGATTTTTATGTTCATTGGTCAAGAGTCACACTGTTTTCCTGGGAACTATCACACAAAGTTATTTTGCTATCTCACTACTGCTTGCAATCTGAAGTTGATTTGTGTCACTTCCAGTCATCCTTGGTCAGTCCAGGTCAGATCTTAGAGGTTATTACATGTTGCTCAATATTCAAATGGACTTCAATGGTATCAATTTGCACAAAATGACTCTTGGTCTTCTTTTTTCCACATCTCCCATATCTTCCTAGTCTTCCATTTCTCTTCTTCCTTCATGCTTCTTTCTCTTCTTCCTATCCTCTTCATGTCTTCTTGATCCTTTTCCTCTTATTATCTAGTCTGCCTTCTTCTATTTCATCTCTTCTATTCATTTCTTTCATGCTTGATTCCTCCTCTTCTAGAATCATGAATTTCAACTATCTTGCTATAGAACCTCTCTTGAGAAGGGATGATCTCGAACTCATTGCTCAATTCGAACAGTATTATTTTTCCAAGCATCCCGCAAGTCATCAACTTAAGACAAGAGTAAACAAAAAGATGTTTGAGTCTGACGCCTTTGCTAGGATTATAGACATGATTCTCTCACAATCTCCTTCTTCCAAACACTCTTTTTCTTCTAGGTCTTCTCATCATTCTTCATCTTCCACATCCTACCATGCCTTTTCCAAACATCGTTATCCTTCTTCATCTTACCATGACTCTTCTCAACATCATTCAAATTCTTCCTTAGCTAAGTTTTCTTCTTCCACTATGTCTTCATTTTCTCCTTCTTTAAGATCTTGTTCTTCTTCTACTTCCCCCAAGAGTCTTGCTTTTCTTCATGAGCCATACCATAATGAGCAACATGACAATCCTTGTAATACCTTTGATGACTATGATGATGGACAATGTAGTGATACTTATGACACCTCTACTCCTCAGAGTCCTCGCAGACTCATGCTTACTGAAAATGGGTCATCCTATTGGATAGATTGTGATGGTGATCCATATGATTCTAATTTTGAAAGAGAGTTTAGTGATGTTTGTAGACAATACCTTGATAATAATCCATCTACTACTGCTGAGGACTATAAAATACAACGTGCTGATTATAAACGTTACTACTATGAGCATTTCTTCTCTAAGAATTCCACTGCTAAAAATCAAAATTGTACTTCTGAGCAAGATCATATTAATGTTGAACCTTTGTCTTGTGATGGTCCCCTTCCATCCCCTACTTCCTCCAATACTCATACATCTCCTAAAGCTTCTGAGTCTTCCAAATCTTTCACAAATCCTTCACCCAACAAAGATCCTAATGCTTTTCATGCAGTTCCCTATAGTTATCCTCAAGAGCTACCTCTTCAAGAAACTCAAGCTAACCTTCACTTGGCTGAAAATAATTTCAATAATGCTAAACCTAAAGAGCCTAAGCCTTTATGCACTACAATGCCTACTTCAGCTAGTCCTTCACTATCTATTCCAAAGTCTTCCATACAATTTCAAAATGCTTCCTTGTCCTTAGAAGTGGCTTCATGTCAAGAGGACTCTAAAAATGATACAGAAAAGAATATAAAGAAAGATCAAGATCAAGAACCATCCATGTCATCCAATTATTTTCATGATGTCTCTGATCCATTTCATGGTTCTTTTGATCCTCTATGCTCTTCTACATTCATTCCACCATGTCTTAAGTCTTCTCCTAAGCAAGATCAAGCTACCACTTGCACTATTGAGCTTGTTGATAATCAAAATAACCTTACTACGCTTGCACTTTCCAAAGATGATACTTCCATTAAGGTTATTAAAAATGGTGTCGTTACTTCTGATGTTAAGCTTATTGAAAATCAAGAGAAAAATTCTATGCTTATGCTATCCAAAGATCCTTGTCAAGATCAAAGTCTTCCATCTTCTTGTTCTACCACTCCATGTTCGCTTCCATTTTCTACTCTTCCTAAGTCTTTGCAAGCTTTGAACGATTCTATCAATGAATTTGCTCCTATTAAAGATGTTCATGATCCTATTGCAAATCCTAATGCTCACTCTAAAGATGCTGATGTCCTTGGTTGTCATATAGATGCTGATGAAATTATTGATTCTCCTTTTGCATCTTCCACTTCCATCCTTGGACCTCTTCCACTGCTAAAGGCTTCACGCCTTCCTTCCATCTTGAGTCCTTATGTCCCTTCACTTTCCCCTCCTAACTCTCCTAATTCATCATCCATTTTGGGTCCTTACGTCCCTCCATCTCCTATCTTTCCTCAAGATCAACATAGATGCATACCCTTGAATCCTTTTCATCCACTCACCCATCTAAACCAGTCATATCTTCCTCCTTCTTCCACAAGTCCCAAGTCTTTTGGAAGTAACTTGAATGTTCAATACCAGAAAAAGAAGCAATACAAGAATCCATCAAAAAAAGATCACCATGTCTCCTCTAATCGACATGGGCACATAAAGTCAAAAGAGATATCTAAGAAGAAAACTACAAGACAAGTATGGGTTCCAAAATCCATCATTACAGATATTCTCTCTAAATCATCAAAAAGAAATAAAAAGCCTAAGGCTATATGGATTCCAAAATCTCTCTTGAAAGAGTCTTATGTTGAACAAAAAGTGAAGTTGACATTCAAGCTTCCAAAGGCTTCCACTTCATCTTCTTCCAAAAATGATCTTTCATTCCATGTGCCTGAACCGCAACCTCTGCTAAACATTCATCATATTCCTTCACGTATTCCTTTATTCATATTTCCTCCATCCTCTCACCACCCTTCAAGGTGTGTGTCGATGTTGATCTTGCCTTCCTTCCCATCTACCCTTTCACAATCTTTCCATTCATTATCCTTCTACCTTCTATCCTTTTTCCTCATTTGCCTATTCCTCATATCTTCCAACCTCACTCGCTTTACATAAAGCCTTATCCTCCATTTTTCTCTTCCATCTTCCTTTCCCTATCAGCATCTTTGAGCATATCATTTTGAATCCTTGGCATGTCAGGGTTTATCCTTTCAAGGAGTACTATCTAAAAAGCTTGCTTTCTTCCAAAAAAAAATAAAATAAAATAAAATAAAAAGAATGAAAAAATTGAAAATGTGCCATGGTGAAAACCTGGAAACAGGCGCCTTGGTAGCAAAAGTAAAGAGAAATAAATTCATCCTATGGTGACAACCACTCCCTTGTGGCACCTTGGATAAGTACCATGATGAAAACCTGGCAATCAGGCATCATGCGTAGTTCTTCTACATGTTTCATCCATTCTATCTTCTCTCATTGATCTTGGCAATGTTCAGCTATACACAAATATTTGGCTATCTTGTGAGCTATCTTACGATGATCTTGCTTTCATTCCATTCATATTCATTCCTTCATTTTTCTCCATTCATTCTAGCCTTTCTTTATCCTTTTCCCCTTTGGTCTTGATCTAATAAAAAAGAGTAAAAAAATGATGCTATGAAGCCTCTTGACATGTCTACTCCTTTGGAATGCATCCTTTTCTTCTTTTGCAGTGCGCTTTCATGACTTATCCTATGTTGGCCTTTCATTGCTTGTTCAATGCGCTTTACATGATAATTTTTCCCTAGCTTGGGTACTCTTGAGGAGTTTGACCTTGAGGATTTCTTCCCTCCATTCGCCTTCATTCTCCTTTCCTCCATCTCATTCATGAGCTTTCCCTCCCTCTTGTCCTCCACCTTGCTAGACTTTGGGACTACACGATGTGATCTTGCTCATGAGTTTGATGCCCGTTTCTATCTAGGGCATTCTTTGTACATACTTTATGATCCTGAAAAAATTCCAAAAAAAAATCATATATGATGCTGAAAAAAACCTAAAAAGCATATAAAGTCCTGAAAAAATACAAAAAAATCAAAAAAATTCAAAAATTCAAAAAAAAAAAATAGAAAAAGTGCCTTGGTGAAAACCTGGAAACAGGCGCCTTGGTAGCAAAAATACAAAAAATTATAAAAAGTCCTTAAAAAATTGCAATAAATCTATCAAGTGGTGAAAACCTAGAAACAGGCACTGCTTGAGACCCTCTGCACCTATGTCTATCAATCTTGCGTGGCGCTCATTCGCTCCACTTCTCGCTTTGCCTCTCCTAGCCTAGAATTGACTCTTGTCTTAGTCTAGGGGGCATACGTTGTTTTAAGCTTATCTTGGGTCTCTTTGTGCATCTGGGTTTCTTAGGCACCTCGCAAACGGTGTTTTTCAACACCACCCCAATTGTGTTTTTCAACACTACCCTTGCGTCAAGTGTTTCTTAACACTTATCAGATATCCTACCCACAGTCTAGATGCTGCAATATTTCTCACTGGCAGATGTGATACTCAAAGTTTGACTCTATGACCTACACACACGCACTTGACTTGCTGAGATTTGTTTGAATTTATTTCTTTGCATGCTGTCTATGATGATTTCTTTGCTGAGTGGTCTCTCCCTGAGAAGTTTTCGATGATGCATAGCTAGAAGACTGAGGGTATGAGAACATGTTTTATTTCTTTTTCTGCTTGTGGGTATATTTTATTGATCCTAACTGTCATGAGCATTTATGCTGGTCTTACTTGACACTATGGACCTACAAGGTATTATCCTTGACTATTTTTGTGCAAGTGCATACTTGTAGCCATCTTGACTTTCCTTGTGTCTCGATGCGAGTATAATCTTGCTATATTAAACTTACGTAATCTCACTGTGTTAGTCATCTTGACCTACATGTCTTTGATGCCTAGGTGAGATTTCCACATTTCTATCTGATATAGATCATATTCAGATCCACATAGTTATGCTAGTGTGTATTGTATGATCTTGCGACGCTACCAATAACGCTCGATGATGATATTAGATGTCTATTGGCTTTGTAACCTTGCAAGTAAACCACTTTTCATGTAGCTTGCATTTCTTAGGTTCATGTTAGTTTAGTTTTGCATCTTGCATATGGAGAGAGCTCTCCTTTCATTTTTCATGGACTTGTTAATCAACTGCGCTCACCTTTTGCTTCTTCCCGATCATGTCTTTCACTTCTTGTCTTTCATATCACATCATTTTCCTTCATTTCGGGATCGAAACCGAAATCCACATTCACCTTGACCCTTTCCCCCTCTTTCACGCAGTTGGCTGACCTTTTGAGGCCTGATCCTTCAATCTTTGCTGGGGCATTCCTCACCTCTTCATCTCCATCTCTTTCAAACTTCTAGTCTTTCATTCACTTTCAATCTCAAGTTCAAATTCTTCCCCCTCTCCATGGTGTTTTCGGGTTGAGGGACCGCTTGGTTCGTGCCCCGTGTCCCATGTGTGGGGAATACCTTCACTACTTGATGGTTGTTCTATTCTCTTCAGCTTCGATTATGATTTCTAGTGATTTGATCATGTCTCTCTTGCTTCTGTATTCCCTCTACCCGGATTTCACTTTTGATCCCGAGGGGGCAGACACATCATATCTTATTGGTTATCTCTTTCCTAAGTGTTCAGTACTGTCGCTACCAGGCTGACCATGTAGGATTTGCTATCTCTCTGCACTTCATTCTTTGGAGTCAGATCGCTATCTGCTTGCCTTCTTGGCTATCTCTTGCTTTCTTGGCTGATCTGAGTTGCTTTGTGATCCCAAATCGATCTCACATTTCAACTTCATTCTTTGACTGCATGTGTTCCCAGATCGATCACACATTAGTCAAAGAGGGGCAAATGTATACACCTAAAAATGGTCACCTAGACTATTAGCCCCTTTTGCTAAATCATAAATTGCTTATTCTTGATCAAATCCTAGCTCTACCATTTATTCGATTATTTTCTATGGGCTAACCATCTTATCCTAAGTCTTTATTTATTTAAAAGGAATATTTCCTCCCCTTTTAAATAAATAAAAGCCCTCACTTTTCCTCTTATCCTAAGTTGCACAAATAAAGCATTATTCTTATTTTATAAAAAGGGAAAAAGTACTTTTTGTCTCATATGGACACAAAAGTCAACTCTTATTTTCCTATTGGAGGATACTTGTGCACATGGATTGCTCCTCTTTTAAGCTCCACCGTTGATTAAATCTTTTGCCTCTTAATCTCCATGGTCCATTCCTTCTCATTTCCTATAAAAGAAGAGCTCTCTTCTTCATTCTAGATCCCCAACTTTTTATGCTAATATTATGCTGTAGGTTTTCTAGGTCATCTTGGAGCTTTTGGAGATATTCTTGCATCTAGGGTTTGAAGATTTGGAGCATTGTTGGCATTCATCTTGGATCTTCATCAACACTCTATCTTCTTGTCTTCATTCTTGCATCATCATGGCTTTCTTGCTTCATAGTTAGATTTCATTTCTTGCATCTTTCATTTTCATAGCTTAGCTTGCATTGTACTTTCATTTCCATAGCTTAGCTTGCATCTTCATTCTTAGCTAGCTTGCATTGCATTGCATTTCATTCTTGATTCTTGAGGATATTGGCATTCTTGCCCTTGTCTTCATTGAATCTCCCATTGCATGGTTTACTAGCAAGGTTATTGGCTAAATAGCTCTAGCTGAGAGCATTCTTAAAAATCCTTGCACTCCATGCCTAGGGAGCTATGGATCGATTTGTGAGGGCTCATTCTTGAGTTTCCTTGCATGTAATGATCCATAGAAGTGTGACACATTTATAGCACACAATATCACTATGAATATGAAATGTGTGTCTCCTCAAGATTTAGCAACTTATGTGTGTTACCTTCGGAAGATTTAGCATATAAATGCATGTCTTTTTTGGATTTAGCAACTTATGTGCGTTACCTTCCAAGATTTAGCATATCAAAAATTTTGAAAAATGCGTGTCTCCTCAGGATTTAGCAACTTATGTGCATTACCTTCGAAAGATTTAGAATATAAATATGTGTCTTTTCAAGATTTAGCAACTTATGTGTGTTACCTTCCAAGATTTAACATGTAAAAATAAAAAATTATAGTACAAGGGAGACCCTATATATGCCCCCCTCCTTATCGTGGCAGTCTACTAGACATGATAAGGAAGAGGAAGAGGACACCTACTTCACAAAGCAAGGAGATATCCTATTTACAACAATGTATACCATATTATTAGCAAGGGATATTGACCCCAATATCCAAGAGTATAGATAATCATGAAAAGGATATGTCACTCATGGAAAAAGGACCCTCAAAGAAAGAGATCTTATCACCAAGACCCCCACTAAAGAGGAGTGCTTTAGATAAAATATCATCTTTTAAAAGTTCAAGAGCAAAGACTCAATCATCAAGCCCCCTACGAAGAAGAGGAAGAGGAATCTTTGGAATGAGGGAAACAAATCTAACACCAAAGCAAGGCTAAAAGTTTATAAAGAACATAATTTTCAACATAGAGAAGAAGTGACGACCTAGGACAACAACTTCTCAAAAAAAAGGTTATCCATAGTCAAAACTGATGGGTGTGCAAACTGCTTTTGTTTTTGTACATTCTTTATACACTTTTGCCTTGTCTTAAGCCTGTCCAAACCCCTGTTATGCCATTAATTATTAAGGAATATAATGTATTTAATAAAGTCTTAAGGTTTGAAATATTTCTTGAAGAATGGATGGTTAATGCATAAATATTGATGCATTTTGATTCATTTGGCTATAGGAACTTAGGATACGAGAGTATGGAGTTGGCTGTCTGATCGAAGGAGCAGTTTGGAAGTTGTAGTTTTGTTATATTATTTTAGGCAAATAGTTTTGAATGGCTAAACAGATCAGTTTTGGCTGTATGTTATTTTAGCCAGGTTGTTTTGTAAACTATTATGTGTGGCCAGTGGCCAAAACAAATCATCATCTATATTTAGGATGAAGGCCATCGGCCATTATAGTTTAGCTATTAGTTAGTTAGATATTTTGAACCTATATAAGCAAGTGTTAAAATCACAAAGACAGTGTGTGTGGATGCGTGATATATAAAAACTCTGATAAAATTATTTCTCTAAGCTTTTGGCATTAAAAATGTGGAATCTTTGTAGTAGCGTGTTTTAATTTAGTTCTCACCACATGAACCAGAGGAAGGGCCCACTCTCGTGAGACTTGGTGAGATCATTCTAGTTTTAGATGTTTATTTTATATTTGTTGTATAACCTCTTTCATTAAATTTTGAATGTGTGAATATTAATTAGTGTGACTGTTGTGTGTACGAAATTGGATTATTACTTTGTTATTAAGGTTTAAACGTGGGACTTCATTTTTTATCATTCCCTTGCTCTGTTCCAAATATACTATAATCATTCATTCATTATTATACCATTATCTATCTGTACACCATTCTCGATTACCATAATTCCATAATAAATCCTTAGCCACATTACATACCAAATAACTTCCTGTAGCGAATTCTTACTCCACCTCACATAACTACCAAGCTCCTGTCGCAACTCTTCCTACCTCCTATCGCAAATTACTCTGTTTCACAAGAGTTCCTACCGCAAACCAATTCTTATCACTTTTCATTATGCATTACTGAAGTCCCGATTCCTAAGTTAGTGTTAGTATTTGATTACATCTCTTAAGGAATTTAAGTGATTAAGATAGATGTGTGATTATTTAATTATAGATGAGATTAATAATGTTTGCTTAGAATAAAATCTTCATTACATATAGATTATGCTTTCATTTGATGTGTGGTTTTACATATAGTATTCATTCATATACATTTTATTTATATAATTTTAATTTAGATATTTTCTTTAAATTGCATCTCATCCCCACTTAACTCGTTATCTTCATCCCTTCGGTAAATTGCCCCAATATCTTTCAATAGTCTACGACCCCAGATTGACATTCAATAAGAGTAAACTGAATGTCCAAAGCAAGACCAAATCTTAAGTTAATTTGAAACACAGTTTTACCCAACATTTTTGGTGTCGTTGCCGGGGAAAGATATTAAAGGCGTGAAGTCGTAGCAAGTTAAGTTAGGAACAGTGTGCCCTTGAGAAGTCTTGAGCAATTGTCATCCTTGCTTAGGATAGTACCTTTGGTTTGCACTGCAGTAAATCATTTAGGTGCATGAATAGACCTAGAGATAGTCAAGGCTGGTTTGTTAAGAAAGAATTAGTAGGTAGTTCAAAAATTCAAAAACCACAAAAAGAGAAGAGGTCATTGAATAACAAACCTAAACCAAATGAAGAATCCAATTTATAGCCACCTTCACAGTTTGACTTCCCTACTACATCCTCTGAAATCTTTCAGCAATTCAAAGACTCATACGACACTAAGTGTAGTAAACCTCAGGATCTACTGGAGAAACCTTTTACAACATATTACACACCTTGGGAAACACAAGTTTTAGAGGAAATCATGGGTGATAATGCAGGAAATGTGGGGGAAGGAAATAATGCTGGTAATGCCATTGTCCAACACAATACGACCTTTAAGTTTCCCATTCGACCTCCTAAAGATAATGCCCCTATGAAAAATATCCCTCACTCAGCACTTCCTATATTTAGAGGGTCAACCTTTGAGGATCCTGATATGTTTCTATTTGAATTTGATGTCCTTTGTAATAGTTATGACTATCAAAGTGATGCACAAAAATTAAAGCTATTTCCAACTACATTAAAAGATGCTGCATTACGATGGTTTATGAGTCTTAGGGACATTAGAACATGGGATCAAATGAAGGATGCTTTTCTGGAAAAATATTAGGAGTATTGCAAAACTAAGGAAGTATGGGATGAAATCTTTCGCATGACTCAACGGGAAGATGAGTCAATTGAAGATTTCCTAGAGCATTTTGCCTTTAGCTTACAATGCTCAAGACGCCCTGATTTAACTGCAGACACTATCAAGATGCTTTTCTTAAGAGGGATTCATGATGAAACCATGGATGCCTTAAATTTGATTGGTAAAGGTGATATTTCTAAAATGTCCTTTGATGATATTTGTGACATATGCAGGAACTATTCGCGATCTCATAGTTCTGTTCATGGACCTTCTAGTAAGTTTTCCACCATGGGTAATGCATCAGGTATATCCAAGTGAGAAATTGGTAACCTACTTGGAGACCTTAAAACTGATTTATTAAATCACATGGGCAAGCAAATTGACACTTTGTATACTCGCAGGAAACAAGAAGAAGCTGAAAAGGTGTTGGCAGTATATTGCCCAACTTGTTGTAAGAAGCATGGACCAGAAGACTGCCCTTATAATCAGACTCATGTCGCATCCCTTGAGGAAGCTAGCAAGATTTCAACACTACTCCCATTTCTTGAAGGGATTGTTCCTATGGAGTACACCGAAGAACTAGTTTACTATATGGCTCCACGATGCTCGTTTCCACCTAGAGGGTTTTCTAATGAACATTTTTTTGGACCATCTCAGCAATTTTCCAACCAAAGTCCATGGTATGGTGGTTGGCAACAACCTCAGCCTTATTCTCAATGGCCCCAAACTTTTCAACCTAGTACACAACCGTGGCATCAAGCATGGAGGCCACATGCGCCACAATTTTCATATCCACCTCCACAACCTTATACACCACCTTATTTTCCACAACAATCCTTTCCACCACCACCAATGATAAGTCCCTATCAACAACCTCAACAATTTCTTCCTCCAATATCTTCATCTTCTTCAAGTCCACCTTTAAATCCACCACAACCACCTAGACCGACATCCATGCCAACTCAACCGAATCCAAATCCCAACAACAAACCTCCTCAGCCTATATATAATAATGAGGTGGAAAATTACCCTACTTATCCAATCAATGTAGTCGAACTGGAAGGAGTTCAGTTGAGGTCAGGAAAGGCTCTCCAAGGGCCAACTATCACAGAAATTGAAGAAGAAGATAAGGACACTCTAAAGGAACCTCCCTTTCCTCCACCCTTTCTTGAGTGCTTTCTTTCTAAACCTGTACCAAAGGAACCATTACAAATTGAGTTTGATTTTATGAATGAACTTAGGAATGTTAACATCAAAATTCCTCTTTTGCAGGCTCTTAAGGATATTCCAGTATACAATAAAACAATACGCGAGTTATGCACCCGGTGATAGAAAAAGGAGGATCCAAAGACTGTTCAAGTTATTGGACAGTTAGCTGAATTGATGTTGGGGAATATAACCATTCCAAAATATGCAGATCCTGGTAGCCTTGTTATATAGGTCAGTATCGGTACAATTGTTATTCCTAACACACTTGTAGATCTAGGTGCTACTATAAATGTGATGACCAATGAAACAAAAATCAAATTATCTTTGGATGGACTTAGACCTACTCCTACAGTGCTTCAGATGGTTGATCGATCCTTACTCAAACTAGAGGGGGTTATAGAAGATGTTGTTCTTTCCATTGATAGTTGGGATTATCCAACCAATTTTATGATTTTGAAACCAAAAGCTAAGTTGGGGAGGTATCCTTTAATTCTAGGGAGACCCTGGTTAGCCATTGCCAATGCCCACATCAATTGTCGGTCAGGTAATATGGTTATTTCCAATGGAGAGAAAACAAAACAATTGACCTTATATCCCCCTACTCACCCCTTGTTGGACACAAAAGATCTTGCATGGATTGATAGTGATCTAGAAGATTCAGTACCAATCCTTGCCATCAAGCAAGTCCATCACCTTGATGAGCCTACCGAGGACACCATTTTGATGAACTTTCTTCAGAATAGGTATGAGTCCAATGATATCTTAGAAACTATGGTTTTTCCTTCTCATACAACTATTGATTGTCCTTTTGGAAATTTTCCTCTTATCAGCAATCCTTGATCTATCAAACACTTTTTCATCTTACACCAGCTTTTGCCACATCAATGTTTGTATAGTCCATTATTATCTTTAGATAAACCAGGAACATCAGCAAAACTCATTCTTAATGCTCCTACACCTTCAGAACCTATGGAGATTTTACCAGGATGTACCCTCAATATTAACCCACAATTGACACCAACTCAAGTCAAAGATCTCATAGGTGTGCTCAAAGCACATAAAGATGCATTTGCATGGGAGTATCAAGATATGTGAGGTATTCATCCAGACACTTGTACGCACCACATTTACATAGAAGAAGGAAGTTGCCCCATTCGACAACCACAACGAAGACTTAATCCTACTTTACGCGACATAGTCAAGGAAGAGCTTCAAAAATTATTGAATGTTGGTTTTATATATCCTATCTCAGATAGCAGTTGGGCATCTCCTTTGGTTGTTGTTCCAAAGAAAAATGGTAAGTGGTGTATTTGTATTGATTATAGAGCTTTAAATAAGGCTACTAAGAAGGATCACTTTCCATTACCCTTTATTGATCAAGTTTTGGATACTCTTGCAGGGAAATGATTCTTCTCTTTCTTGGATGGATTCAGCGGGTACAATCAAATCCACATTGCCCTGGAAGATCAGGATAAGACCACTTTCACTTGTCCATGGGGAACTTTTGCATACAATGTTCTTCCTTTTGGATTATGTAATGCCCCTGCTACATTTCAACGAGCAGTATTAAGCATCTTTGTTGATCTAGTTAACGATTGTGTAGAAGTTTATATGGATGATTTTACTGTTCATGGGAATACTTTTGAAGAAGCCAGAGATAATTTGGAGAAAGTACTTAAAAGATGTATTGACACTAACCTATCACTGAGCCATGAGAAGTTTCATATGTTAATGACTGAAGGAATTTTCTTAGGCCACCTTATCTCCTCAAAAGGTATCCAAGTTGATCCAAAAAAGGTCCAAATAATCCAGGACCTCCCTACACCTTCAACTCAGAAAGATGTTAGAAGTTTCCTTGGTCATGCTGGATATTATAGGAGATTTATTCAAAACTTCAGTAAGATTGCTTCTCCTTTATTTGCTTTGTTAGGCAAAGATGTTGCCTTCACTTGGACTCCTGAGTGTCAAGAAGCCTTTGAGACTATTAAAAGCAAACTTGTGACTACTCCCATCCTTAGAGGCCCTAATTGGGAATTACCATTCCATATTCACACTGATGCTTCTGATTTTTCAATGGGAGCAGTACTCGGACAAAAAGAAGACAACCTATTCTATTCCATTTACTATGTCAACAAGAAATTCATTGGTGTCGAGGTAAACTATACGGTAACTGAAAAAGAATTTTTAGCTGTTATTTATGCTCTTAACAAATTTTGGCACTACATTACTGGTTATAAAGTGTTTGTTCATACTGATCATTCCGCAATTTGATTTCTAATGAATAAACCCATGGTAACTGGTAGAGTTATTAGATGGTTACTTTTATTACAAGAATTTGATGTCACTATACTTGATAAGCCTGGTCGAGAAAATGTGGTTGTAGATTTCTTGTCTCGGCTATAGCAATCAGATGGTGAATTTGTTCCTGTTGATGATACATTTCCTGATGAACACCTCTTTGCCATTTCCACCAAGATTATGTGGTATGCCGACATCACCAACTATTTGGTTACATGTAGGTTTCCAGTGCACTTCTCTCCTTGAGAACGTCAGAAGTTGGTCGACCTGAGTGGACAGTATACATGGATCAACGGTCTTCTCTTCCATACTGGCATTGATAACATTATGCGTTAGTATGTCCCTGAAGAGGATGTCTTTGATATTTTACGTGCCTACCATACCGAACCTTATGGAGGACACTTTGCTACTCAACGGACTACTCAAAAGATTCTTACTACAGGATATTACTGGCCTACACTCCATAAGGATTGCAAGAGTTATGTTCATCATTGTGATCAATGCTAATGAATGGGTCATCCTACTCATTCTGATAAAATGCCACTCCATCCTCAGCTTTCTATTGAACCTTTTGAGAAGTGGGGTCTTGACTTTGTGGGCCCTATCAATCCACCTTCTAACAACAAGGAATATATTCTTGTTTGTACGAATTATGTTACCAAGTGGGTCGAAATGGTTGCCCTCAAGCACGCTTGTGATACCAAAGTTGCTACCTTCTTGTACTCTGAGATTTTCACTCACTTTGGTGTTCCATGAGAGATCACTACAGATCAGGGACCCTAGCTCACTTCAAATCTCATTGCTGCATTAGTCAAAGAGTATGAAATCCACCACCAAAAATCATCACCCTATCACCCTCAAGCAAATGGACAAGTAGAGGTCACTAATCAGAAATTGGAGAATATTTTTACCAAGACTGTTGCTCTTCATAAGCGTGATTGGGCCACATGGCTTCCTGAAGCTATGTGGGCCTATCATACAACGTGGAAGACCACCACTGGTCTGACCCCTTATGAAATGGTCTATGGTAAGAGGGTTGTTCTTCCTATTGAGTTTGAGATTAAGACTCTTCGAACCGCACTTCAACTTGGTTTGAGTCTCTCTGATGCTCAGTGAGAATGCCTAACACAACTCCACTCCTTGGATGAACTCTATCAGGAAGCACTCCTTCATACCGAACTTGTCCAAAATCAGCAAGCACTTTGGCACGATAAACACATTCATCAATGCTCCTTCCAACCAGGTGATTGGGCTCTTTTGTATGATTCTCAATTTCAGGATTTCAAAGGTAAATTTCATACTCGTTGGCTAGATCCCTATGAAATTGCCCATGTCTTTGATAATGGTGTTGTACAGCTTTGCACTGTGGACTTAGAGTGTCGCACACTTCTTGTTAATGGGCATCGACTCAAATTATACCAGAGGCCTTTGTCAAAGGAGGCATTCTCTCTTGCTGTCGCCAAGGAACTCACCATGGTTCCCCTTGGTTTCCTCTAGCATTACTAGAATATATATATATATATATATATATATATATATATATATATATATATATATATATATATATATATATATATATATATATATATATATATATATTTATTTATTTATTTATTTATTTATTTATTTATTTATTTTATTTATTTTTTTAATTTTTTTTTCCTATAAAAATAAAGCCACAAATTTTTATAAAAAAAAAGATCCAACAATGAAAACCAGTTTCTGGCGTTGTTGGCCAACTACCAGTTAAAAACTGGGTAATCTAGCAATCTGTAGTTGTAGACTCTCTGGTAGTGAAAACTGGTTCGCCAACACTTCCAGGCGGCACTTGATTGAAAACTGATTTCTCGGCAGTCTTGTGTCGTAAATAAATAAATATATATATAAAAAAGCATCTCTGATAGTTGTGACAGGAGGTTTCCTTGCTCCTGTCGCTCTTCTTTTGCCATCACACCAGCAACCACATCCAACCCTAATCTCTGATGGATGCGATAGGAGGTTTTTTTGTTTTTATCACCATTCTCTTGGCGTCCCTTCCTCATGACCCTCCTGTCGCCCGGTGCTTTTCGGTGGCCTACACTGCCATGTGTCTTTCCGCTTTGGTGACCGTTTATTTGCAAATCTTTTTTCGGTGGATTTTATTTACTCCTCACATGCCTACTATCTTTTTCCTTGCGGTTGGCGGCTCCTTACTTTCCTTAATGAGACGACCTCCTTGGATTTGTTGACGACTTCAGATCTTCCTTCCTCACTATTGCCACGTCAGGAAATATTTTCTCACCTTATGCTTTATTTTATGTATTTTATTTCTTTGATGATTACTTGGCATGACTGGGACAGATCAGCCACTTAAGTTGGGGGGGGTTTTGTCCCAGGTCATCATTTCCATGTCATTAATTACACACTCCATTCTATTATTACTAAGCATTTGTGGGTTCTGCGCTAGGTCACTTCTACACGAGCCCTTTTGTCCTTCAAAATTAATTACGCCTACCTTGCCATTATTACTACTTTTGATGATATCGTCCTCATTCCTCTACTGCTAAATTCATTGCATACTTCCTATCATTTTCACCATTTCTTTTTGCTCATTTCCTACTGTGATAAACTTGTTCAAATTCTGTCACTTGTCATCATGGGGGGAAAACATCTTCGCTTTGAACCAGAGTCCTTGGATAAGTTATATGTTGATGAGGAAGCCTTGAAAATTTTTGCTCATGCTGGATGGACAAATTTCTTTAAACGCTTGTGTGGATTTGATGCGACCATAGCCGCAGAGTTTGCTTTGGGATTTTAGGGAACTCATGCTACTATCTGAGGACTACAATTTCCTGTGGATTTGCAGACTATTGCAACAGTCATCGACCTACCCCAAATTGGTGACCATTTCTTTCCCAATCCGTCATCGAGGGTTATGGATTTAAAGCTTCATAAGAAGCAGTTTCTTCAGCGAGGTGAGTTAGTTGAGAATGTCCAAGGGCAAGGGGTAGCATGGAAATCAATTCCGAAACCATGGGATGCTGTTGCAAAGTTTTTAATTCATTATATCACCTACGAAGGACGCTTCAAGTATGTATTTTCCCACCATTTCCGCCTCATGTTACATTTGTGATATGGTGTTCTTGTTAGTCTTCCATATTACCTATTTTGCTCCCTGAAGTGGTCCTGTGACCAGTATAATCGGGGTCATGTTGATTCCTTGGCTCACCATGGATTAATTAAGCTCATTATTGACCACAACCTTTGTTTGGCTCAACCAGTTCTAGAATGGGATGCATTTGTGAACTAGACCCATATAGAAGACCCTCAACCTCCTACCGCTAATAATACCCTTGAAGCCAGCTCTTCCAAAAAGTGGCATTTGACACCCTCAAGCCTACTAAAAGAAAAAGCCTTAAAGCCCAAAAGAAAAGCGGGAAGTGAAACCCCAAAACTTAGCCCTCATCCTATGATTACTCGACAGAAGCAGCATACCCCTGATAGGTTGCAAGGGTTACCTAAAATAGTAGGGTCTACATGTGATATGGAAATTCTAGGTACAAAAGAACCTCCGTTAAAGAATGCCCAGCTTTTAAGGAGGATGAGAAGCCAGCAGCGTAGGAATAAAAAGCAAAAATAGCAAAAAGAAGACTCTACTCCTGAGAAACCAATGTCAGAAGAAGAAGAGACACCTGAACAAAGAAATGAAGAAGAAATTGAATACCATGATACCAAATTTAGTAAAGAATTTGGTGAAGAAATTGGGGAGGACACTCCACCATATAACATGAATGTTGAGATTAATGAAGAAGAGGGCGCTATAGAAAATCAGCAAAAGAATCCTGAAACTGAAAAATTACAAGAAGATGTCCATGAAGAAAATACTCAACAAGAAGAGACCATAATACAGGAACACTCAAATACCAATACTGATATGGTCCTTTATAAGGGTATGAATGTTGAGCATTCTCTTCATGAAACTACCCTTGCAATGGTTAATATCAGTAAAGATAAACTCCCTGTCGCTCTTACAATTCAGAATGACTTCAATCCAATTGCTATAGGAACAAGTAGAATTCATGGAGTTCCTAACACCGAACAGGGTATGCCACTCTTTTCTAATGCACAATTATGGCAGATTGTCACTCAACTCCAACAATCCAATCAACAGTTACAGGTGCAGTTGCAAGCACTCGGTTCTCAAGAAAATGGAACCATTGGTGCAACCAAAGTTGAAATGAATACAGAGATACTAAATGTCAAGCCTATTGGATCCAGCCAAACACCTCATTTGCATGAGGACATGCAAAACCTTTAAGCTGGGGGGAATGATGGGTGTGCAAACTGCTTTTGTTTTTGTACATTCTTTATACACTTTTGCCTTGTCTTAAGCCTGTCCAAACCCTTGTTATGCCATTAATTATTAAGGAATATAATGCATTTAATAAAGTCTTAAGGTTTGAAATATTTCTTGAAGAATGGATGGTTAATGCATAAATATTGATGCATTTTGATTCATTTGGCTACAGGAACTTAGGATACGAGAGTATGGAATTGGCTGTCTAATTGAAGCAACAGTTTGGAAGCTGTAGTTTTGTTATATTATTTTAGGCAAATAGTTTTGAATGGCTAAACAGATCAGTTTTGGTCGTATTTTATTTTAGCCAGGTTGTTTTGTAAACTGTTATGTGTGGCCAGTGGCCAAAACAAATCATCATCTATGTTTAGGATGAAGGCCATCGGCCAAATTATAGTTTAGCTATTAGTCAGTTAGATATTCTGAACCTATATAAGCAAGTGTTAAAATCACAAAGACAGTGTGTGTGGATGCATGATATATAAAAACTCTGATAAAATTATTTCTCTAAGCTTTTGGCATTAAAAATGTGGAATCTTTGTAGCAGCGTGTGTTAATTTAGTTCTCACCACATGAACCAGAGGAAGGGCCCCCTCTCGTGAAACTTGGTGAGATCATTCTAGTTTTAGATGTTTATTTTATATTTGTTGTATAATCTCTTTCATTAAATTCTAAATGTGTGAAAATTAATTAGTGTGACTATTGTGTGTATGAAATTGGATTATTACTTTTTTATTAAGGTTTAAACGTGGGACTTCATTTTTTATCATTCCCTTGCTCTGTTCCAAATATACTATAGTCATTCATTCATTATTATACCATTATCTATCCGTACACCATTCTCGATTAGGTACCATAATTCCATAATAAATCCTTAGCCACGTTACATACCAAATAACTTCCTGTAGCGAATTCTTACTCCACCTCACATAACTACCAAGCTCCTGTCGCAACTCTTCCTACCTCCTGTTGCAAATTACTCTGTTTCACAAGAGTTCCTACCGCAAACCAATTCTTATCACTTTTCATTCTGCATTACTGAAGTCTCGATTCCTAAGTTAGTGTTAGTATTTGATTACTTCTCTTAAGGAATTTAAGTGATTAAGATAGATGTGTGATTATCTAATTATAGATGAGATCAATAATGTTTGCTTAGAATAAAATCTTCATTACATATAGATTATGTTTTCATTTGATGTGTGGTTTTACATATAGTATTCATTCATATACATTTGATTTATATAATTTTAATTTAGATATTTTCTTTAAATTGCATCTCATCCCCACTTAACTCATTATCTTCATCCCTTCAGTAAATTGCCCCAATATCTTTCAATAGTCTACGACCCTAGACTGACATTCAATAGGAGTAAACTGAACGTCCAAAGAAAGACCAAATCTTAAGTTAATTTGAAACACAGTTTTACCCAACAAAAACATCTATCAATATGATGAAATAATATTGCAATATAAACAAAGACCACTAAGCTAAGGAAAGCATTTCCCTAGACAAAGAGAAAGAAAGAGGTTCCTTGCCCCCTAGGGAAAGAGACAAAGGGTATCTTTGTAAAACAAATGTCTTAGGAAAGATATCTTGACTAAGATCTATGGATGATTATAAGCATAATGCAAAACCATAGAAAAATAGGAGAGAAAGAATACCAATTAAGCTCAAGACATAAAATATGCTAAAAGCCTAATGGATCCTAGGAGACTAGATGAAAATACACCTCTTGCCCCCCAGTTATGAGACAAGAGGAGAAGAAAATCTACATTATATCAGAAGGAGGGGAATCGCCTATATCAAAATTATGAAGAAATTGTAAAACTACACGAGAGTGAGATATAATTCCTAAAGCAGCTCTTTCTCTAACATATAACTTGAAATGTTTACAATCAGCAAGTAAATGTGTATTCCTATAATGAAAAGGACATTTATATTTGTATAAAGCATCTATCGGCATAGGTCTGAATATTTCTTTCTTGGAATTCATTAGTTCAACATATACCTTCTTAGCCACCTCTTAACAAGTATTAGGGTTATCTAAGATAGGTGTAGGGAGAAGAATGTGAAGAGGAGGACGATGATTAACATCACCTACCTTGACTTGAGATTTTGAACAACCAACACCATACATATCTTGTTTAGGGGGTATATGAACTGGAAACCTAATACCATGCTCATTAACTCCAAGCCCTAAACCTTTATAACCTTGTTTAGTTACCATAGTATATCTAGTAGTGTACATATTATGTAAAGTTTCTATAGGAGGTGATTGTTTATCATGTTCATGAGTAAAGGTTGTATATGGTGGAATAATAGGTTTTGAAGAAGTTTCTTTACCCTTTCCTTTAATATCATCATGTATCGGAGGAGAAGGTAAATCAAAGAAATCTTGCACATCCACATCCTGAGCTATAGCTTGAATCCCATCATAAGTATGGGGAGAGTGAGGATGAACAAATGGAGAATTAAGTATTGGATTAGGATTAGGAAGATTAGGATTAGGATTAGGATTGATAGGATTAAGATTAGGATTGATAGGATTAGGATTAGGATTGATAGGAGATGGTGTATCATCTACCAAATTCTTCACATAATCCAAAAGATTAATAAGGCTACCACATAACTCTTTAATGAAATTTTTGAATGTAGGAAGACTAGTGTCAGTCAACTTCACAAAAGCATAGGCAAGAGCTAAGTGAAGGGTCATCAACATAATGAAATGAATGATACTCTCATAAACATCATAGGTATTATAAAGAGATGCTAAAAGAAGGGTAATAAGGAACATGACCACACACCAAAGCATCTTAAAAATCTCCATAGTAAATGAAATGCAAGAAATATTTTTGTATTTTATTGAATATATAGATTTTTTTAAATTTTTAAATTTAAAATGCAAGAGCATAAACTAGATCTAAGCTAAATGCAAGAAAAGATCTAAAATCTAACACAATAGGGCATCTAATTCCACAAAAGAAAAGGGGTAAGTATGTCGGGTTCACCAAAATGAATAGGTGAAGGTGAACACACACAATAAAACAAAGGGGAATCTAACACCAAAAAAAAAGAGAGTAAGCTTGTCAAGTTCACCAAAATGAATAGGTGAAGGTGAACACACACACAATAAGACAAAGGGGAATCTAACACCAAAAAGAAAGAGAGTAAGCTTGTCGGGTTCACCAAAATGAATAGGATGAAATTAGGTTCACCCTAAAATGTATGGAGGAAATATGAGATCTACTTCTAAATCCAAATTCCCAAAGGAGAGATCCAAATTGATCAACCAAAAGGTTAATACACAATCGAATCAATCTATAGAGAACATGAAAGAGGAAGAAAACCTTATATTTCCCTATAAAGGAGTTGTGCTTGAAATCTAAAATAATTGAAAAGGAAATACTAACCTCAAAATAAGTCAGATCTGGAAAATGCCGATTTTTTATGTCTGTGTGTAGTTTTGAGAAATTCTGCAACCTGTTTCAGACTGGAAATGTCGAGATGAAGAAAACCCATAAAACTTTTATCTTTCTAATAGCAGGTAGTCTTTGACCCCGATAAAAGGTCAAAGGCTACATTAATATTTTGAAGGTCAACTTTGACTTCGTTGGCAAATCTCAGAAGTTCACCGAAAAGGGTATCCAAATCCAAGCTTAGATCCGAAGTTCTGCACCTATACCTGCAAGAAAAAGAGGGTTTTTGTTGTTTATTTGAGGGGTTTGCCTTGGTCAAACCCCAGTTTGGAATCAACCTTAATATTGAAATTGAAATGAGAATGCTAGCAAGTAGTAGAAGTAGATCTAACAACGAAGCTATGTGATTCAATAGATATGCAATTGTATTTGAAATGTAAACAAGTATATTGATATGAAAGCTTGAACACAACAATGACAAATGTAAATCAAAACCATAAATGTAAATCCAAAACCTCCATGATTGTATGCTTGGAATCCACCTTGAGGGAAGAATGAACAGATCATCTTGAAGATGAATCAAAGGATTTTGAAGGAAGATCACACCACCATGATGGCTAGATCTAGGGTTTAAATGATGAATTTTGAATGCTTGAACCAAATCCCTTCAGAGGCTTGAATACTTGAATCCTTGATCTTTAATGGAGAACTTGAATGGAGAAGAGGGCTTGAATGCTTCCTTGAATGGATGCTTTCTTGAAAGAGAACTTGATGGCTTGTGAATATCTCCTTGAGAGCTCCTTGATCATCAAATTTCTTGGTGAATAATGGATGATCTTACAAAACTTGATGATGAAAATGAGAGAGGAAGGCTTCCTTTTATAGTGATCTAGGGCACAAACCTCTAGAGAAGGCCGACATTGGGGAATTAAATCCCAATAAACCTTAATCCCTAGAAATGGACCCATATTAAATGCAATTTAAGGATTTACCATTCCGAAACCCGAAATGGCTGACCCGGAAGTGGGAAAACAAATATTTCTGAAACCTAACACCCGAAAATCATGGGAACCTAAAATTTGAAATCTAGGTCAAGGATGAGGTAGACCCCGCCCTAGGTCAGGGTCGAGGTCATCCCTAACCTAGGTCAGGGTCAAGGTTGACTTTGACCCTGAAGGTCAACTTTGACCTTGAGGTCAAAAACCTCAGGACCTCAATCCAAAGTGTTCAGAAATGTAGAAATAAAGTGAAATCAAGTGGAGAGAGAAGCAGAACGGGGGGAGAAAGCCAGATTCAAGAAAAGACCTAATCAAGGTGCTTGACATGACCCCAAACTACTTACTCAGAGGGCTAAACACTCTTAACATGGAAGTGCTTCCATTTTAAGATGATACAGTTGCAAAGATATATTATAAAATTGATTCTTCTATAAATATATGTGATGCCATTATATCAAGCATCTCATTCATGTGTGAAACATATTGCATTGCATTGTACATGCAAGGGAAGGTTGTAGTGCATCAATTAAGCTTGTGTTGATATGATACACATGAGTGTGATTTATAAAAATATATCATGGTTCAGTATGCATGGATGATTCACTGTAGCACCTCTTTTAACATGTGAATCCACATAGTGTGTGGTTTTTTAAATACAAGGATTGATGGTAGAAATGTCTTTCTTGGTAACCATACATTCCTTAGCATTATTGCATGTAGATCCTTATTTAAGATAAGATTTGTGATAAGAGGATTAAAAATGATTCTCAAAAGTTCTACATATCTTAGGGTTGGGAAATATTGGGAAATAGATTTTTATGTGTGAAAAGATGAATGATATGCTTGTGGAAAGCATTTAATGAAAAAGGGTGCTCAATATTTTATGGGTTATGGTTCTTATAAAGGGAGATTGTATTGAGAAATTTTAACACTTTGATGCAATTGCATATATTTAGTGTATTAATTTTTTATACCTACAACACATATATCTTTCCTTTAGAGCCCATATCAAATATAATTGTTTTCACAAGTCACCTAGAAGAGATGCACGTGGATTTATGAGGTTGATCTTAACTCAAAGAAAAATAACCTACATATTGAGAAGACTATGTTGTGCTATGAGATATTGGGCCACATTGATAATTTGAGTGCATATAGATCCTTGAAATATATAAGTCTTGTCTAGAGAGAAATTAACTAATTATTCTTTGAAAATTTATTTTTGTGAGCATTATATTTACAAAAAATAAACTTCTTTTTAATTGTATCTAATCTCTTCTAGATTTGAAAGTGCATTAGACTCAATCCATAGTGATATTGTTGTTCTAGTACATGTAATTCCACTTAAATAAATTTTTTTTTATATATTTCTTTCATTTATGATTTATCTATAAATATATTGATCTATTTTCTAAAGCACAAATAGGAAATCTTCATTTAGTTTGAGAATTTAAAGCATCTTGTGGAGATTTAAAATGATATAAAGATCAATGTGTTTAAAATAAACAATGGCGGAGGATACTTCTTGAAGAAGCTTGATGCATTTGATATAAAAATAATAAAATTATGCAATATAAGAAAACTCTATATGCCCCTCAAAAAAATTCAATGAGAGAATGATGTTGGTCAAATGTAATGAATGATTGAACTTGGTTGTGAATGAGTGGAATTCCCTAATTTATCTCCATAATATGAAGTCTCTTTTTTTTCACAAAAGAAGTAAGCATTTATTAAAGTAAAACCAAAAAATACAGAGCAAACAACCTCAAGCCCACAATAACCTCCAAATGAGGCAAGCAATGTGAGTTCCCAAAGGAAAAATGCTGAAAGGAGCAATTAAAAGTTTCCATCATCCCTAATTATAAACTTTTCCAAAATCTTGAAATAATATGGAGGTAGAGCCTCCCAATTATCCATATCCCATCCCTCTAAGCTCCCAGAAGCCCACTTAGCCAAGCAATTAGCCACTTTATTCCACTCCCTAGTAGAATGACAAAAATTAATGTTATCCAAAGATCCACAAAGATTCAAGATTTTCTTAGACACCAAGGTTAACTACCAAAAAGCTCCATCCAACTTACAATCATTCAACATATAAACCATAATTTGTGAAACAAACTCATAAATGATCCTTTTCCAATCTAAAGAGCACCCTCTCTCAAAAATTTGTAAAATAGCTAGGGCCTCCATCAAATTATTTGAATGTTGTCTTTTATAAATGAAGAAAAAAAACACAATATTCATATCACTGCTCGTACTAATGCCACCAATTCCTTCCTATCTAGGATTCCCTTTAGAAGGCCCATTAGTATTAACCTTCAAAAATCCCTTAGGAGGAGGGATCCATCCACCCTCTCTATACTTTTTTTATTTAGTTTCTTCTGATATCTTCTTATAAGAAGAATCTATCCCATTGATAACTAAATTAAGGTTCCTTATTGTAGCTATATCACAAGACTCTAGAGGAGAAGTCATGTCACACTTTCCTGAAATAGTCTCCTAAAGTTTGGTCATAATATTCTTCCACACAGGGAAGCTCCTAATTTAATAACCTTTAAAGATTCTTTGATTCCTTTCTAACTGTGATTTTTGGATAGTAACAATCGAGCAAAGAAACCAAGTAGTCTGGAGAAAAGAAGTCTTCACTGGAGGTTGACCCAAACTTTCCCATAACTCAATCAAAGAGGTAGTATGAAAACAAGGATAGTTGTATGCTCCCTACCATAGATGTCAAGTCTCCCTCTAATAAGAAAAATGGAAGAAAATTAGAGAAGTACTTTCTTCACTATTTACATGAAGAAAGCAAATTGACAAGCCTTGAAAGCCTCTCTTCCTCAAATTCTCCTAGGTGAGACATCTATTTTGGAAAACTAGCCAAAAAAAAAATTACACTTAGGCCAAAAAAGCTATTCCAAACTTTCTTCCACCAGTGAACACCTCCCCAACCGTGTAGCTTACCATCCTAAGCTAGGTAACAAGAAACAACCAAAAAATTGTCCTTCAGTTTTAGACTCCAAGCCAAAACATCCCTACAATCAAGGACACTACAAATTTTACTAGCTAAAGTCCCTACTAGTTATTGACGATTCTCTCTAGAGCCCTTGGTAGGCCATTCATGAGGGTATTTCCAACAAGTAACTTCCAAATTTTCCATGAGCTTGGTAGTTGTCACTAGTAGAATTTAGCAAATATGTGACTACGTGACTAAAAATGACTAAATTCTACTTTTTTTTTTGTAATTCACAAGTATAAATGTTTAATTTGGTCATCAGGTAAAATCACAACTGAATATTTGGTTAGATGACTAAATAAATGACTAACTAAATGGCTAAATAAATCACTATTAGTCCTATATTCTTTTTTCTTTTGAATTTGATCATAATCCATAGAGCTTAAGTACCCCTCATGGGACCCCTACCTAAGCAACCCATTTGGCCACCTAGGTTGCTTGGTGCATTGAAAATACCTATTACATGGAAAGCATTGACTCTTGGCATAATCTTTAGGCCTTCACATTATTTTTCAATAAGAGACTCACAATTTACCGTGATTAATCACTAGTACACGAGGAATCCAAATCAATGTATTGTTACCTATTTTTCCCTATAAAGTCAAAATAGTTCCCACATCCGAGTTTATGTCCAACATAAAGGTCTTGTGTTCTAAAAACAACTTTCATTCCTTAAAACATACTTTCAAAGTTTTCTTAAAAGTTTCTAAAGCCCCTTAGTACTAAGGGAAGAGCACTAGTAATGTCCAAATGCATTCCAATAACCGCACACTCCACACACACTTGACCCCCCAAATACTAATTTTAAAGGATCCCCAAAAATGATAACAAATTTTAGTGTCTCGTCTAGATAGCCAAAAAAGCCAAGAACGTCAATTGCACACATTCAACAAGTCTAGTCTATGCATATCCTCCAATCATCGCATTCCATGAGATGACATCTCTTTGAGGCATTCTAATAGATAGATGACATGCCTTGTCCATAGTCCACACTTTGCATACATGTCCTATTATTAAAACATATATTATTAGTCCTTTCCTCATAAGCAAAGACTTATGTTTTCGGATGAGCAATTTGGAATTAATTTTATTTTGAAGATCATTCCAACAATCAAATATAAAGTTTATCTTATGCTTTGTACAGTCTCATATTTAAAATTTAAATTTTATTGATTACTTCCTTTTTCTGATTCATGTGCTTGATTTTTTCTGGTGTTCTTTTTCTTTTTTCTATTAAAATCTTTGGGAAAAATTCTTTGGCCAATCAACAATGAAATAGGAAAAAATTAAAAGTTGCTTTAATGTTGTGTTTGTTATTATTAAATTGAGATTGATTTGAAAGTTTGACTCATAGAATATAAGTAGTCATTATTTTTGTTCGTCTACTATGATTGCACATTTCTCATTGTTGACCCCTAGTGCTACAAGCCCAATAAATTTCACTACTACATAAAAGAGCACTTTAAGAAGTCTTTTAAAGATAAAATCAATATTTTTTCTTAAACACTATAGATCTTGTTTTAGTTATTGTAC
Organism: Chamaecyparis obtusa; assembly: GCA_027943335.1. NCBI lineage: Eukaryota > Viridiplantae > Streptophyta > Pinopsida > Cupressales > Cupressaceae > Chamaecyparis > Chamaecyparis obtusa. The sequence continues at coordinate 142,721 of BSBK01003191.1, forward strand.
ATGAAAAATCAAAATTATTTTAATTGTCCTAAATTAAAAATTAAGACAGAGAGAGAAATAGCAGGAAATGACTTTTTGGATGTGATACTGGTGAATACCATTTTTTTGGGAGCCGGCTACCCAGCCGACATAATCCCTTACCATCGTTATGTGACGGAGTGACTATGCCAACCGCATACACATACCCATCCATATGAATCTTGTCAGTGAAATGAAAATCAATCTTGTCAGTGGAATTAAAATCATACTGTGCAGGGAAAATCGTACTGTGCACAGAAACACCGAAAATAATGGAATGACATGTAGTTATTGTAGTAATTGTGACTTTCTCTATGCGCTGGCACAAATGTGATAAAATAAAATATGAATTTAGTAAGTATATTTAAATCTTATTGTATGGTGACAATATGTTTAAACAATTTATTTTTTTTACTTATTTACACAATAATTTAAAAATAATATTTAATTTATGTGATTATTAGAGTTAGGGCTATGTTTAGGATTATGGTTAGGATTACACTGTAATGTTTGTGATAAGGTTTACGGCTAAGTTTATGATTTAAGATTTATCATTATGGTTAAGGTTTTACATCATGGTAAGTTTTATAGTTCTATTTTACACCTACTGTACATAGTACAATGAGGAGACATGCCGATAGATATGGATGGTATGTCATTGAAAAGATGATATTGTGAGGGGGAAGTTGTCGGCTCATAGCTGGCTTCATTCCATAGCATACCATCCATACTTCATCCCTCATGTATTGTGAGTTAGGCGTTGTAATTATTATTTTTTACATAAGTATGGCCAAAGTTAGTCAGTTTTTTTTAAGTATACCTTATTAATTTAATATAAGTAAAAAGAAGTATTTTAGTGTTAAAAGAAAATTATGCTAGTAAAAATATTTAATAAATTTTTAGTGAATATAATTAAATTGTTTTATTTTTTCAAGGTAAAAATGTTTTATAATTTTTTATGTTAATATATTTTTTATATAATTTTAGATTTTTAAATTTAATAAATAAATAAAATTGTAAACATATTTTTTAGATCAATTAGTGTGATTATTCTTCAATTATATTTTTAATGTACTATGATAATTAAAATTTTATTAAAATAATTTATTATTTCACACATTATATATGATTTTTTTAAAAATGATGATGTAGATAAAATTAAATTGCTATTTGATACATAAATGAATTAAAAAAGAAATATTTTTTTAATTATTATTATAAGTATGTCATGATTGATTAAGGTTAACATTTAGGGTTACAATTTACATCATAGTCTTAGGGTTTAGTGTGAAGGTTAGGTTTATGGGGTCATGGTTACGAATAGAATTATGGTCAAGGTTAGGATTTGGATTATAATTATAATAGGTTTCAGGTTAGAAAAAGCATTTTGATCAATGTTAAGGGAAGTGTTGGAATTATTATTAGGGTTGGGATTACAATTATAATAGGTCAAGGCTAAATATTTAGATTAGGATTACGATTAGAGTTAGAAATGTGCTTAGGATTGCCATTATAGTTAGGGCTAAGTTTAAGGATAGGATTTAGAATTATGATTAGGATTAGGCTAAGGGTTAGCATTAGGGTAAGGATTGTAGTTAGGATTATGGTTTAGGGTTGGATTTATGGTTAGAGTTAGGGTTAAAGTTTACATCATGGTGAAGGTAGACATCTTGGTCAAGATTAGACTTGGATTTTGGGCTATGTTTATGGTTAAGTTTTACATCATGGTTAGGATTATGGTTAGGGTTAGGGCTTATATCAACGTTATGGCTAGGGTTCATGGTCAGTATTATGATTATAGTCAATAATTCTCACCCTAATTGAACCCTCATTTTAAATTTAATTAGACCTAATATTAATCCTTACAATCCTAACCACAACTAATCACTAATATTAAAGATAACCCTAACCTTTTTACAATTAACTCATTTAACCTTAACATTAACCTAACTTGCATATTTATGTATAACCCTAATTGAACTCTTGATATAATTTAATTTTTAACCCTAATCCTATCCATAATTCAAAGGTTTGCCTATGACCCTAATCAAACTACAACCCTAATTGAATCCTAAACCCAACTTTATTTGAAGCTTAACTAATATAAACCAAAACCATGATTAAATTCTAACTAAAGATGTCTCCTACAAATCTAATTCAACCCTAACCCTAATAATAACTAAACTCTAGCCATAATCATTATCCTAATTTGACCTTAATTTTAATTTAATTAAACTCTAATCTTAAATATTAATAAACAAT